>CM062917.1:120473293-120843293 GCA_031878705.1 Tapirus indicus | reverse complement strand
GCCAAGCTCAGCTACCATCCTAAACGTAAACTACCAGAGAGTTTCTTGCAAATAAAACAGCAGTTTCATCCCAATTGCTACTCCCAATTTATAGTAGACCACGGAGTCTACATTTCTCTGCTCCATGTTCTGGTCTTCCTGTGTTTTATTCTTGCCACATGTATGCAACTAACCATTAGCTGGCGTGCTTGTATTGAGATATACTATTCGTTCAGCATTTTTGAGCACTTACTGAATACAGGCTAGGCAAAATAGCAGATAAAGGACTGAATCGGACGCGGGCTTTTTACTCAAGAAGCACGCAATCCAGTAGATGAGATAAGACTGCCTCTGAATAAGTTTGCTCCCAACCTGGGATTCCCATGGATGAGTTCACTAGTTGATATTTGTAAATGTGATTAAGGTGGTGATGTGCTGGTAAATGTTTAACAACCAGATCTCAACATGAGGTGGGGGTGGGGCTACCTGTATATATGTATACAGAGGTTTAGTACAAATTTTACTGATTTGAGGGATGCATGGCACATAATTTACAAATAAAAATAAAATAAGCAGAACTCTTTATTGTAATTCCACATACTCAGAAAGCTTTTGCTGATTTTCTATGAACTCTTTTATCCATGACCACGCTAGGTTGCAAGTTATGAATGAGCATAATTCTGACATGAATAGTGGTTGATATTTTCATTTACATTAATGAGTAGGACAAAAGTGAAAAATGAAGACATGTCAGAACTGGATGTGTTCGTCAATGACATGAGTGACGTCTTTGCTGAATCAGATCATGGTTTTCAAATACTGTGAGAATATTTCCTCAAATTTTTGTGCTAGTCACAGTGTAACAGCTGTAGACGTGACACACTTTTAAGTTTTATCTGCATTATTAACACTTTCTCCACCACTTTCTTAAGTCTAGACAGTCAACAAAATGATAAATCAAGTGTTGATTTGCTGATTTCCACAGTGTAAATACACCTACCACGGTTAATTTCAAGCTACCAAGATGATGTCACTGAGGGTAGAATTGGGATAAGACACAGAGTAGCCTACCATTATGTAGTATTTCTACCACACAGACATAATAGAGGTAAACAACCTCAAGAGCACAGATAATACTAAAATCATCAGGAATTGATGAGTGTGAGTATTTATCATCTTTGTTTTAATATAATTTATTTCATTGTAAGTGTTCAGTGAGTTTTCTTCCCAAGTCCCAGTGGGCCCGCACAGATCTGCCTCCTCCTCTTCAGAGGCCACCTTTCAGCAAGTGTTTGTTATCTGAGAACAAAAACAGATTTGTGATGCTGCATTCCCAGAGACTGTTCCCTCCAACAGCAGCATCTTCTCACTTCTGACCCTCTCTGGACACCCTGAGGGTTTCTCCCAGTGACTCAACCTCATGGAGGTAGGTCCATTCCTTCCTTGAAGGCAGCAGTTTCCTTGGACCTCCTGAGGGCTTTGTGACTGAGCAGTGGTTTGCATGCATTTTTGTTCTAGAATTTTTTTCTTCTTCCTCTCCTCTCCTTCTTGTCTCTTCACTGCAAAATGTTATTATGTGCCTAATTCTTTTGGAAAGGAGAGAGCAGCATTAACATCACTTCTGACTTGGGTCTTTCTCCTAAGATAATCAGGTCTTCTCTAAAATACTCCCTGAGGTGCAGAGCTAAAAGGGGCGGAGCCTAGAGGAAGCTTGGAGGGAGGAGGTGGAGTCTGGATCAGCTGCATCACCAGGAGATGTCTGAGGCAGAGCCTGTGGCCTTCTGCCAGCTCCCTCCCAACCCCTGATCACCCCCCCACCTCACCCCCACCTCAAGCCTTTTCCCACACATCTCCTGAGCAATTATTTAAAATGCAGATTCCTGGGCCACTCTGCACACTTTCTTCATTTGTGGGGTTGGGGCTCAGGAGCTTGCTTTTCAACAAGTTCCATCGGTAATGCCTATGCATGCTCAAAATAGAGCCACTAGGTTAGACTCCATGCATGGAGACAATCTGACTTCTGGTTATTTTGTAATTTGGGAGTTTTCACATGGCAGGTAAAGATGGCTTTGATTGGTTCTCTAAGAATCAGGCAGCTTCAAAAGTAGTGAGAAATTAATAATACAGAATGATGGAGCAATTCTATTTATAAGCCAAAATAGCAGATTAAAATAAGGATCACTGGCCTAAATGGCAGAAGAAGGCAATCATCAATATCCCAACGTAAAACAATAATGCAGCTGGTACCATAAAGCAATCCCACTGAGAACTGTACGTTGCATCTTTAGTGTCCCGTTGTAATGAAGCCACAGAATGCAGCACGCGTCAACCAGGGCAAAGCCTCTTCAACGCTGAATATTCTGCCACATTGCAGGCACATTTATTTCATCTGAAAGAAGAATAGTCCTGTTGCCAAGTCATCAGATGGTAAAAAGAGATATATTTGATGGATAATAAAAAAAGGTCTGCCACAGCCTCACAAAATACGTTTCTAATGTAAATGGCTATAGTATGTGGAATTCATACCTCTGATGGGTAGACACCTGCAGAGAAAGGCAAGTAGGGGCTGAGAGCCAGATAGGGTGAGTCAGGAGTACAGCCGGAGAGAGGGAGACTGTTGTTTTTAACAATAACAAACAACAACAAAAAACCCACTCAGCAAACATCACTCACTTTTTCTCAACCTGTTCTTGTGATACAGATTGACAGCCCTTTTAATATGAAATAAATCAGGCAGGAGAAGGAGGGTCTGGAAGAACACACAGATTGAGGGCTGACTGACACAACGCCTTCAAAACGCACTCCGTTCGCATCTGCCTTTGTAGCAGCTAACTTGAAAGGATGTCAGGCGTGTGAAAGGCTGCGAGGTTGTGTTTTGAACATGGAGGACGAGCGTGCAATGTGCTTCCCTGAGGCTCCTGGCAAAGCTGGAGCCCTGCTGTGTGCCCACAGGAATGCAGAGGAAGCAGACCCTGCAGGTACATGCGACACTTTCCATCTCCCTCCCACATCTTGGGGTAAAAAGGCATTTTGTCTAATATCTGGTTTCATACTAAGTTAGGACAAGTCAATTGTCTCAAGACAGTGTGCTCACGCTGAAGCATTAGGGTCTAGTCACTTCTCACCGAGATAACTGACTGGTAATGAGCCGTGACACCTTTCAAGGTGTGTGGTCAGTGGACAGCCGTGTCAAGTGCACTCCCACCTCAGTCCAGCCTTCAAGATGCTGAAGTCCCCTTGGTGAGCTGTGTCCTTGAATTTCCTGGACTGTCCAGTGCTCACGGTTATCCTACAGAGCAAATACCAGTACCCATCAGTCATGAGGCAACCAAAGTCAGTTTTAACATCTCCCAGGTACAGGGGGAGGTATTTCTGTTCTAAGGCAAGAAAATGCTTGAGAGGTATGAGTGAGTCAGGAGTAAGCCTGGAGGAAAAATAAGAGAACAAGACAGCAGGCAAGTGCAAAAAAAAAGTACGCAGTGCTTCAAGCACATCTTCATTCTTGAGCCCCACGCCTGCCCTCCTTCGCACATTTGCTGTCTTCTGCTGGGAGACCCTACCGGCCTTCACACCTACCAGGCATCTGATCCCCTTGCTAACCTGGCTGTTTGATCATTCAACAAATAGTGGTTGAGCATCTGCAAAGTGCCGGTGGTGGTTGGTGGTCGCTGTCCCAGTTGCCAGAGCTAGAGTGATAAATAATTCAGACAAAGCTGCTCTCCTCATGGAATTTACATTGCAGTGGGAGACAATAAAGAAACAAAATGCTATCCCAAACAAGGTAAGTATAGATTGTGATAAGTGAAGGTAAGTATAGAATGTAAGGGAAAGAGAGTTGACATAGTAACTGACGCTTACCCGGTTAGCCGGGAGGTCTACTCTAGATGGAGTGATCATCTGCCCAAGGAGGTGACATGTGAGCAGACACCTAAAATGTGAAAAGAACCCAGCCACATGACGAGCAGGAGGAGCAGGCCAGGAAGAGGACACATAAAGAGCAAGGGCGCTGAGCTGGGGATGGGCTCCAATGGTCTCCAAATGGGACAGTAACACCTACTTATAAAGGTGCCTCCCTCGAGGGACTACCATGAAGATTACAGGAGATGAGGCAGTGCATGCAAAACGTTATGCTGTGCCTGGCACAAATTCAGCATTCAAGAAATGTTAACTGCTACTGTTATTTTCAAAGACTTGGGTTCATTTGAGGGTGGGATGGGAGTATTAAGCAGCTTGTTGGGGCCATTCTGGGTCAGTGTGCCTGAGTCCCTATGATGTCAGGCCACCAAAAGCATTCGAGTGCAATTAGAAAGAAATTACTTTCCCAGCAATTAATCACTGCTATAAGATTGCCAATACACATCATTGCCGCATTATGACACATTGCATCGCACATTCAGAATGTAGAGTAGAAAGGGGGCCATTTGTAGCTGACCTTATTCAAGTCAAATCAGTTCAATCAATTGAAAGTCAGTGGAAGTTTTGCCTAAATAAGAGTCAAGGCCAATTATCACAAGGCGTAATAGAACAAGGGGATGTTTTTGAAGATATTAGATCTTATAGTAATTTTTCACGGTTCAGAGATATGTTGAGGGAGCACCTACATAATACAGGAAATACATTGTTTGTAAAGGTTTTCTGTCTAGTCCTTTATTTCAAGAGTCTATCTGCATCTTTTTAATTTTTTTTGGACAGATGCGAGAATAAGGTAAAAAGTACAAAATGGCTAAGATATGTATCTAAAACTGAAGTGGGATAGTAGGAAGACAAAGACTTCTCAACAACTATCAATTATGCTGTTAACTTGGATTATCTGTTCCTCTACAGTAGCCAGATGGCAGGCAGATACTAGGAAGTTCCACAGACTGATTTTAGACATGGCTTTAGCCACTGATGTAGCCGTGGCTTTTCTCCTCCATCTTGCACGTCTACCTGTGCTTTGGAGAATGCAATTGAATCATAACATTGGCTTAAACAAGTGTTAATTCAGATTATAAATCTACCACTAAAAAAAGTAGCTATTCTGTATATTTCAGAGCCAGCATTGTTTACGGATTACTTGTTGTTTGTGTTATCTGTGGGTCTACTTCCTTTAAGTCGCCTCAAAATGTGAGTAAGCAACTAGAGGGA
Organism: Tapirus indicus; assembly: GCA_031878705.1. Taxonomy (NCBI): domain Eukaryota; kingdom Metazoa; phylum Chordata; class Mammalia; order Perissodactyla; family Tapiridae; genus Tapirus; species Tapirus indicus. The sequence goes on along the minus strand of CM062917.1, from coordinate 120,838,187 downwards.
AAGTCTGCTTAAAACCGCTGGTGGTCCTTCCCTGGCACCAGCTACTGCATCCTTTCCTCTCCAGTCTCCAAGCCCGGTCTGCACCTGCTGGCCCATCGCCACCAAGAATTTCAATGGCTCCAACAGAATCATTTGAATTTTGAAACATCTTGGTCAAAAGACTTTTATAAAAATATTTCACATGTCTAACTTGGTAAGTATATTTTAAATTTGATGAGAGAACAAAAAGCAAAACTGCTTGGGAGACTGTAAGCAATTTGAGAGCAGAAATTATATCTTTTATTCTTCATACCCTTCACCATGTCCTGCACTTATGAATTCTCCAATAAATAAGTGCTCTGTAATTGGTAAATTACCAAGAAGTTAGATTGCTTTGTCTAGACAGAGAGGATTGATTTGGGGCTGTGTGAGTCAAGCTGACAAAGTTACAGTTCAGATTCTATGCACAAGTGGTAATAATGGTTCCTGACATCAGAGCTTGGTATGTAATCTACAACAGGTCTTTAACTGGTCAAAGGAAATTAACTGAAACTTTACAGTGAGAGATTCTCTAAATTTGGCACAAGATACAAAGTTGGGGGGAACACATGTTTTGTACAATGGTCTTCTGGCTTTAATCTGGTTGGAGAGGGGTTTGCTCATTGATAAGAAGGTATGGTAGCCTAGAAAACGGAGCCTGAGGCAAGAGCTTATGTACTGAGACTTTATCGGGGGTGCAATCCCAGGGAAGCAAAAGTGAGGGGCAGGGGAGTAAGTCAGGGAAGGAGGGAGAGCAACGAGGTGAGATATCAAGCTGGGCTCCACTGAAGCCCAAGCACAACTAAGGGTGCAGTGGTGCAGGACGGTCTTCAGAGAGGCCATGTGATCGCTGTATTCCAGGCAGTCTGGAGGGAGGGGGGAGGCAAAGGAGGGAAGAATAATTTATCCACTCACTCCCATACCTCAATGGTCAAAGTTTTGTTTCACAGGGTATTAACCCCTTGTGATGAATAATTTTATGTGTCAACTTGGAAAGTGTTTTGGGATGACATTAAGATTTAAATCAGTGGCAGCCTGCTGGCTTCCCGACTGGAAGTGCACCATCAGCTTGCCTGGGTCTTGAGCCTATCTCAGATTGGCCCATATGGCAGATTTTGGACATGCCAGCCTCCATAATCGGGTAAGCCAATTCATTATATACACACACACACACCTCATTGGTTGTTTCTCTGGAAAACTCTGACTAATACACCCCTGTATTTCCAAGCTGTTTGTGCAAAAGTTCAGATCAGGGTTCCAAGTAGTCTCAGGCATTGGTGTCCACAGGGCGGCTCATGGACAGGCACTGTTGGGTTATGCCCACCAAAGGGAGTCACCATGGCGACTGGGTGAAGCAAGTGGCCAAGGGCCAGGAGATAGTTCAGATAAGAGGATCTGAGGTGATGCCTAAAGAGTGAACAGTGTGGAGGGAAATGCCAAGACCAGGTTCTGGATTCTAAAAAGGTGTGTTCGCAGGGCCTCTTACAGCAGCCTTATGGATATAGTGAGAAAATGTGTGCTCATTTCACAGTGCGGTCAATTTTCAAATAACAGGACCACATATACTCATAGAGTGTCCGTGGTCTAATGCCACTATCTAGATGTTGGCTTTGGGACAGTTATTTAGCCTCTCTACTTCTTGGCTTATTGGTTTTTAAAATGAGAGCATGATATCCAAGTTTTCTCTCAGCTCTAACATTCCTATTTTTCTATGATTTGGACAAAGACATCGAAATTTAAAGGTTACACAAATCTGCTACATTAAATGTCAGAATCAGAATTTTAAAATATTTCATTAATAGAAATAATGGACCAAAATCAATATGATGAAATTTAGCATAACTGTCAAGTCCAACATTTGAGTCCAAGCAATCAATTCCACAGGTACGGATTAGGGGAGATTTGGCTTGAGAATCCTTTGTATTAAACAACAGCCAAGCTTGGGGCTGGCCCGGTGGCGTAGCGGTTAAGTTCGTGTGCTCCGCTTCCACAGCCCGGGGACCGCAGGTTTGGATCCCGGGCGCAGACAGATGCACCGCTTGTCAAGCCATGTTGTGGCGGTGTCCCATATAAAGTAGAGGAAAACGGACACAGATGTTAGCCCAGGGCCAGTCTTCCTTAGCAAAAAAGAGGAGGACTGGCAACGGATGTTAGCTCAGGGCTAGTCTTCCTCACAGAAAAAATAAAATAAAATAAATAACAGCCAACCCTGGGATTTCTATTGACCCCAACGCCTAATGAATCAACTGCTAAATAAGCAGGCAGTTATTGGGGTTCCTTCACTGAGAGAGAAGTTGGATAAGATGGATCAGAGGGCCTCTGATGAGCCGTCTGAAGATTCCAAGCTTCATTCATCCTTATTTCTTCCTTTGAGCCTTTGCCTCGGTACAATCCTATCACGGCACAAGGTACAATCACCACAAGGTCAGGTGCTCCTACAGGATTTTAATAAGATCACTGAATGGCACAAGGTCACTCAGAGAGCCTCCCAGCTTTTCCTTCTCCTCACCCTCAAGGGGCGATTGTTCTGGAATTTGGCTCCCCTGCCTAGTGTATAAAGTCACCCAAACACAAAGCTCGTAGCCAGAAGGCAGCTTCGAGAATCCTCACTCAGCTCTTCAAGAGTTATAGGCATTAAACCTGGTCCCCTGGAGTGCTCCTCCACTCTGCTGACTGGAACCAAATCTATCTTAAAGTTGGAAATACGATCCAGGTGGGGACGGACTGTGATTTAATGCCATCCAAGTACTATAGGGCACACTTCTTAAAGAAACCGTTGTAAATTATTTGTGGCTAATTCTGCTGGTGGATGGAGGGCATAGTATATTCTCAAGTACAAGAGCCCAGCTTGTATCTAATAATTGTTATATCTCCTCTGAAATTTACTGCCGATGTCTCAATTTTAACAATTTAAATAACAAGCTTAACCAAGTGGAACGCGGCTCAGGCAGGCTGGCGCTCTTGATGAAAGCAGGACAACTCTCATGTCTGAGCACATTTTTACTTTGACATGAGCGGTGACACACAGAGATGAAATCTGGTTAAAGCGGCAGCCTTTTCAACCCCATGACAGCTTCTTAGGCTAAGCAAAACAATTTCAAGAGAGTGCACACATATACTTGTTAACTTTACTCAAGAAGACTGATTAGGGACAATGCTTATGAATATGATAATAAGAGGTGGGAGCTGGAAAGGTAAGCTAAAGGAGCTGGGTAATTGGCATGCTGTAGTCTTAATCTTTGGCTGCATCAGATGGATCTAGATGGATCTCCTCCATGCACCAAGTATTAATGACGATGGCACAATTGAATTTTACCTGCTGTTGAACTGCCTTTGATACTGTGAGTGGTCAGGTATGATTTCCTGTAGATTATACTCTCATTATCCTCTTGATGCTCTTTACTCCATGTCCTGAAAAACTCCCCCAATTTCAAGAGATGTTTCATGCTCAAAATTCTGTGACACATGCAGAGCCAGGTCTATGTTGAAGGATATTTGTGTCCCTGGCGGCCATAACACAAGGCTATGCTGGAAAGTTGCAACATGACTAGTAGAATTCCTCCCAGATTGCAAGGTCTTATAGAAGAACAAAGAGACTAGCTTGGAAAGACAAAGAAAGATCTTGGAAAAGTCCTTAACCTTTCTGGATCACTGTTTCCTCTTCAGTAAAGCAAAGAACTGGATTATATGAAGCTCCTTCTAGCTCCATATGTCCTATGACCTTCTGCTTTTAATCTAAGAGCAATTAAAACTACCTCAGATTCATTTGCCTTATCTTAAACTAAATATCAGAAGCCTTAATACGGTACGACTACTTTATCAAACAGTTTGGCAGTCTCTCAAAAAGTTAAACATACACCTACTATATGGCCTAGCCATTGCACTTCTAGATATTTACCCAAGAGAAATGAAACCTGAAGTCTACACAAAGTCTTGGACAAAAATGTTCATAGCATCTTTATTTCTAATAGCCCCAAACTGGAAACAACCCTAATATCAACACCAGCAGATGAATCAATAAATAAATTGTGCTCTATTCATATGATGAAATAAAAAGGAATGAATTGTTGGTGCGCTCAACAACATAGATGAATCTCAAAATAAGTATGATGAACAAAAAAAGCCAGACAAAAAGAGTACATACAGTATAATTCCATTTATGTAAAACTCCAGAAAATCCAAATTAATCTATAGTGACAGAAAGCAGATCAGTGGTTGCCTGGGGACAGTGTGGGGAGGGCATGAGGGAGGGATGACAAAGGGTCACAGGAAACTTTTGGGGCGATGGATGTGTTTACTTAATCGCAAGGGTGATGATTGTTCCATGGGTGCATGTATATGTCAAAACTTGTCAAAGTGTAGACTTTCAATATGTGCAGTTTATTGTATGCCAATTACATCTCAATAAAGCAGTTTTTAAGAACAAAAAGCCTAAATATTATGCCTATACCTTAATTCCAATTCTAAGAATTTATCACAAAGAATCAGAAATGTGTGCTAAGATGTAAAGTATAAGGACATTCACTGCAGTACTGCTTATATACATGAAAAAATTGGAAACAGCCTAAATGTCTACAAGAAGAGAATTGAGTAGGTAAAGTATGACACATCTATATGAAGCAGCCATTAAAAGTCATGCTGCAGACAAAATATTTATTGTCATGAAACAATGTTTGTGATCTATTTCTACGTGAAAAAACCAAGGTATGGAAAACATGTGCAGTCTAATGGTGCTATATTTTTTTAAAGTCTATGTTGGAGGTTGATAATTAATCACACTTCTCTCTTCCCCTCAGAGTTAGAAACCAATTGAGAAATACACTAAAGAGTCGGGCAGATGGACAGCAAAATATCAGCTTTGTTACAGAGTTCTGAGCGAAAAAAATGTAGCTTGGAGCTAAGGCAAAGCGGGCTTCCTACTCTTTTCCTCTGTGAATTATCCCAACCCACTCAGAACTACAGCTCCTCACTGTGAGGGAAGGGCCAGCCCCTACGAGCTTATCCCTGTGTAGTACTTCTTAACCCCAGGCTATCGGCATGTTGGGCAGGGCTGTCTGACACATTGCAGGGTGGTTGGCATCCCTAGCCCCCACATGTTAGATACCATAGTATCCCCCAAGCAACGAAGAACCTTCCCCGCACAAATGGTTCCCCAACCAAGAGTAGTGGGGCTGCCCCCGGCTGAGAACCACCAGAAGTGTTGAGGATATGCTGAGATGAAATCCATGGATTGAGAGTGGAAGGGGAATGTTTAAATAATTTCCCTAATCTCTCCCCAATAATTCTTCTTCCTGTTGATGTAGGAGAGTAAGTGAGGCAGCAGAGGGAAAGGCAGAAGTACTCTGCCTAATACTTATTTAGGGCACGGAAGTTCTCTAATTATTTAATTATCCCAGGTAGAAACACAAGGAGAAAAAAGGAATGGTTCCCCTTAAAATCTCTCTATATATGTCTTTATAAAGATAAAGAAAAAATCTGGAAGGACATATGCCATGCTCCCATAATGGCTACTTTGCCTGTCTGGATAGTAGGACTGAGAAAGAGAAGAAGGATTACGGGTAATTATTTTTCTTTGGGCTCTTTGTGCTTTTCCAAGTTTTTGAATATATGACTCTTGCTACTGGGGAGGGGCAGGGGAGGAAAGTCCCTTTTTTAAATAAGAGAAAAAGTAAACTAAAAGGAAGAAAAATTCCTGAGATCCCCAGAGCCACAATGCTGAGCAGTACTTGGCCTGAGACTTCCTCTCTCTCTTCATTATTCTTGGGTCAATGTCATATATTATATGAAGATGCCATCTGGGGACATGTTGCCCATCATCTGTAATAGTGTTTCCCTGGAAGCGTCCAAAGTACTCTGCAAACGGGATTAGAGTCTGCTTTTACCTTTCCTTAGCTGATGAAAAGAGTGGCATGGAATGATTTTTCTAGAATAGCCTCCATTTAGCATCCTCATGGGATTGACATTCAGGCATGCCCTGGATCAATCTTCTCAAATTGACCAAACCAAAACCTCGTAGGCTTCAGTCTATTACAAAACCAAAGTTACAAAAAATTGTAGGCATTCGACTATCTAAAGTTTTTAACATCAAAAAATACAGCACAGTACAGTAGTCCCCCCTTATCCACGGGGAAATGTTCCAAGACCCCCGGAGGTCTGAAACCACGGATGGTACCAAGCTCCATATATGCTCTGTTTCTTCCTATACATACGTACTTATGATAAAGTTTAATTTATAAATTAGACACAGTAAGAGATTAACAATAACTAATTAAAAAATAGAACAATTATAACAATACGATGTAATAAAAGTTATGTGAACTCTCTCTCACAAAATATCTTATTGTACTTTACTCACTCTTCTTTTTGTGATGATGTGAGATGATAAAATGCTTACCTGAGGAGATAAAGCGAGGTAAACAATGACGGTGTTGTGACATAGTATTAGGCTACTACTCCTGACCCGATGATCATACATCAGAAGGAAGATCATCTACTTCCGGACCGAGGTTGACCATGGGTAACGGAAACCGCAAAAAGCAAACCAGCAGATAAGGGAGGACTACTGTGTAATAGTGCCACTCATAACATAATGACATGGTTAGTGTTCAGATAGTAATTTATAAAACTCTGTCAGTAGCTTCGTCCTATAACAGGAAACAATGTTGTGTGAAAACCATCTTCCTCCTATCCCGTCATCCTGTAATTCTACCCATACCCTCATTTGAAGAGAAGTCAACAGTCTAGGCTGAGACCCTCTTTGAAGGTAAGGCTGACTCCCACAACCCTTCACACCCACCTCGTCCTGTGTTATCTCAGGTGCAAATTCCAGCTATTGTTACTGACTCAGTCCCTACAGCAAGCCCAGCATTTGAAATGGCAAAGATCTCAAAGGAAATTTGGGACACTTTGCTAAAAATGCAGCCAAGCAGCATGGAGAAGCTCTCCTGCAAAATTCTGTCTCTCTCTCCCTCTCACACACACACACACAATCACCTACCAATCAAGAATTTTTGTAGTCAGAAAAACAGAAGTTTCTTTAAATTAATGGCTTTTCCATTTGTGGGTGTAGCAAACGCCACAGAGACAACCTGAAGCTATCCAAGAGCTAAAAGTAGTCTTCACAAGCATTGCTTTCAGAAATTCTGACCAGTCCACCCCCACAGGGATCTCACTGACTCTGGGCACTTGTGCAAAAATTTCTCACCCAAACAGAGACTCTTCTGACTGCAAGGGCTCAAGTGTAGCATCATTGGGCTGATGTGCCACCAAGGTCTCTGCCACCTAAGTCATTGACCACCTTCTCTCTGAGCCATGTGCTTCCAAATGCCTGACCCCAGTCCCTTCCTCCAGGAAGCAGTGCAGAAAATAAAGTTAAAAAGCACACTCTGAATCCTGCCAGGCAAGCCTTGGACAACTGAGAGCACTACATTCTAGAACAGAGGCTCGGGTTGGCAGGTAAGAACCTTGGAGCCAGAAGGAGTTTGGGGATGCTTGTATCCTAGGGCATGCTGGGAGCTACTTCAGGGATTCTCCAGGATCTTTCTAGACCAATTTATGGTGAGAGATACAGTTTATATTGTGATCCAGTACACATTTACCTACAAGTGGACACAGATAAAAACTTGTGACTGGAACCAGCTCCTAGAAATCTGCCCTCTACAGGACGGCCATTCATTAACTATTTTTTGAATGAACAAAGCAAAACCAAACCTTAGTAAAACAATACTTACCATCACCAGGTGCAATGCACTCTATTTTCTACTCTATTCTTATTCTTTTTCATTTCTTTAAAAAGGTAACAAGTTGCAACCCACTAAAATGATGTCACCACCACTAACAGGTAGCCCTGTTCTGAAGGAGATTTATACACTGCCTGTTCCTCATTGAAGATTCCTGCAATTTGTCAATTAGGAAGCAGGGGCTTGGGGAGATTGGAGGGAAGAAGGCTGGCACTGGGCAGTAGCGGGTTAGGCAGAGGAAGACTGTTGGGTGGAGCGATGCCACCACAGAGCAGCGGGGGAGCAGCGCTGCTGGCCAAGGGCGAGGGCCCTGCTCTCTGGGTGCAGACCGACATCCTGTCCCTCCGTTCCAGTCCACACACTGCCCCACTGTCCCTCACTTGAAACCATTCTCCAAACCCAGGAAGATTTTGCAAATGGAGTCAGAAGTCAGGCTGGCAATTGCTTTGCTTCGGTTTCAGTCGAAGGATCGGGATGGCGGGAAACAAGTGTTGTTTAAGCTGCTTTGAAAATCATGGAGTAACTTAGTAAATGAAAAATCCACTAAGACCCACAAGAAGCACAAAAGTGAGGATTTAAACAACTTTGTAAATAAAAGGATCATTACTCTCGATGCATTAATACACACTTAAGACCTATTGAAACTTCCCATTTCAAGATAAATGAAAAGCATTAGCTACTCATTTCCCAACCCAGGTGGGCTATTTTCACAGCCCAGCACTGGGGGTCTGAGGCCTGGGTCAGCCGGGGCAAGCTCAGGTGGGTCCATGTCAGGGACCCGGGAGGGGACAGTCCCTGCATTTCTGCAATGGTGGAGGTTGTTACCACAGCCCCATTTTTCACTAAAAGGATGTGCTCAGTGCACACCTGATGAAGTTGGGAGGAAAGTTCTATGCCAGTGCATTTGCCTCCTCCAAGTTCCATCATCATTCACCAAATAAGCATAATTGCTCCATGTTTAAGAGGTGCTGGGAACAGAGGCGCAGCTGGTAATTGCCTAATGGGCGGGCGAAATGAGGTGTGAGGCACATCGGTGTGAAAAAAGCAATAGCCACAAGTTTATTAACATTGAAAATTAAAATAAGCTCGGCCCCAGCCAGGCAGTCCTTGCTGAAATGGATCCCATTATCCCTCTAATAACTGCACAGGTTCAATTGGATGCCACCCAGGGGGTAGAGAGGCCTCAGTGCAGGTCACCTCTCTGCCAGCTTCAGGGAGCTGAAGCTTCTCTGGTTCACTGATGACTGTCACAGAAGAAACACAGCCCCCTGCCTCCCATGCAGCTCCTCCAGCTCCACTTAAATCCATGGGGGTCTGAGGAGCTGTGAACGGGGAGGCCAAAGAGAAACATGTGCCCTTCTGACCTGGGTGCCTTGTTTAATAAATAGTTGCTGAACAGAGTTTGCAAAGATGTGTTGTAGGGTTCTGGAACCGAATGTCACCAGGTCCATTTGAAGGAAGTCGGGGGTCCTGCCTGGGGCCCAGCCACCAGCCTTGCCTTCTTTTTCACACCTGGATCATACTATCAAACACTTCTAGATGCCCAGCACTAGAAGGAGAGTTGTCTTTGACCTTAAGCACATCCAGTCTACATAGGAAACAAGGCTTTCCTGGGTAAAATAATCAGAAAACAATCAGTGTATGCTACGGCCTCCAGCCTAAGGAAAATGCAGGGAAAGGAAGGTTGGGGCGGTCAGAGATCTCCCGGAGGACACGTTGCTTCGGTAAAGGAAAGGCAGAGGGAACTCCACGAACAAAAAACTTAGGACACGAGGCAGTGGAGGAATAAGGAGGAGATCCACCCAGAGAAGGCAGGCTCTGAGCTGGGAAGTGTAGACAGGGAGCTGGGATGGGTAGAGAGAGAGGCAGCAAGGGGAAAACTGTGCGGAGGGGTTTGGATTTCATGCTGGATTTAAAGGGAATCCTTGCAAGTTTCAGAACAGAGGAATCAAGGGATTAAAGAATTTAAATCACTTTACATTGAATTTGCTTCACGTTAAAAAAATACATTTGGATTTTACATTTTAATTCACTTTCGTGAATTTCATTCCCTTTATATTCACAGCCACTTATTTCAAATGGGCCCTTGGTGTGCCCCAGAAATCCAACTGTATTTCCTTGGTCCCTTCACTCCTTTAGTGTTTGACTGACACTTTGCACCTTTTCTTCTCTTCTCAAATCTTCAGCACCTCTGCTTGCGTCCTAATCTCAGCTGCTGACCTTCCCTCCTCTTCCCACTCCTCCCACTTCTACCCACCAGCCTGCCCGAGCCCCAAAGCTCTGCCCCCTCCCTTTTCTGCAGTGGATCCCCCTGCTCAATGTAGCTGGAGGCCACCCCTCCACCTGTGTGCCACATCTCCTCGCTCCCCTATTCAAGGTCGCTCCTTCACAACTTCTCCTCTCCTGCTGCCATCAGTATACAAACCTGCAGCAATTTCTCTCTTCCAAAAAAAACCCTTTCTTGACCTCACATTTCAGCTCTTGTCCCATTTCTCTGCTCCCTTTTGCAGGATGATTCCTCAAAAGAGCTGTCTACACTGGCATCCTGCACTGCCACTCTTCCCGTTCTCTCTTGAACCGGCTCTAATCAGGCTTGACCCTGCCCTTCCACCATACGGTCTTGTCGAGGTCACCAAGGACCTCTGTGTTGCTAAATGCAATGGTCAACTCTTCATTCGCATCTTATTTGAACTCTCGGCAGCGTTCTTCACTTGGATCCCAGGACACTGCTCCTTCTCAGTCTCCAGCTGGTTCCTTCCCATTTTTTCAACCTCTAAAAATCATAGTGCCCCAGGCTGAGTCCTTGGACCTCTTCTCTCCCTAAACTATTCCCCTAGTTGATCTCATCCAGTCTCGTGGCTGTAAACACCATCTATCTGCTAACAGGTCTCAAATTTCTATCTCCAGTCTGGACCACTCCAGACTCCAGAGAGCTCTCTACTTGGATGTCTCACAGGCATCTTGAATTTAATGTTTCCAGAAGTGAACTCCTGGCTCCTGTCCCTCCTCCCACTCCCACTTACACACATGCATCAAAACCTCCTCCTCCAGCAGCCTTCTCAGTTATGTCAACTCCCTCCTATCCTTTGCCCGGGACTGAACCTTTGGTCATTCCTTGACCCCTTTCACACCTCACATTCCAAGCTATCAGCAAATCCAGTTGACTCTGTTTTCAAACTATATCCAGACTCTGACCGCTCCCACCACCTGCACCGCCATCTCCCTCCTCCAAACCTCGTCCCTCCCAGGATGACTGCCACAGCCTCCTAACGGGTCTCCCTGCCTCCACCCTGGCCCTAATATAGGCTACACTCAACACAGCAGCCAGAGTGACCCTTTTAAAGTAAAAGTCGAATCATGTCACTTCTCTGCTGAAAACCTTCTAATGACTTCCCAGGTCACTCAGAATAAAACCCAACATTCTTACCATGGCCTAAAAAGTCCTACACCCTCTGCCCCTAGCTACTTCTCTCTCTATCCTCTCCCTCTCTCACTCTGCTCAGCCATGCTGGCCCCTTGTTGTTTCTCACATGCACCACGGACACTCCTGACTCAGGACCTTTGCACTCACTTCTCCTCTGGGTGAAATGGAATTCTCCCAGAGAGTCACAGGGCTCACTCCTTCGATTCCCCCAGATCCTGCTCAGTGTCACATCATCAGTGAAGCCTTCCCTGATAACCCTGCGTAAAACACACATACACATCGGCCCTCTAGTGCTCTTCCTCCACTTGACTTTTCTCCGTTCAGCTAATCACCATCTCTTAAACCACGTTTTACTTGTTATTTATTCGTCATCTCTCTGTTAGAATATAAGCTCTTTTAGGGCAGAGACTGTGTTGTGCTCACTCCCGTCTCCATTTCCAGTATCTAGTAGGAGCTCAATAAGGACTTGCTGAGTGAACAGTATTTATTTAAACACTCTCTTTCAAGCCCCTGCCGTGTACAAAGAAAGCACAAAACCTACCTCTGCTCCAGCCATCCATTGCCAGGTGGCTCAACATCCAAGGCCTTGATAACTCCCATGGATGCCACAAAAACTACCTTGAGCTCACGGTGTTGCTGGCATCCCTTTCCTCCATCCCCACACCCTTCAGGATTAGCAAGATGAGTTTATTTCCATCCTCTGTTTCCTTGCCTAAGAAATAAGATTTCTGATGCCAGCTGCTGCCTGGTTGCCTCCCTCCAAAACAAAAGTAATTAACCATAACCCACAGTTTCCTTCCATTAAGCTGAGGGAGCAGTGGCCACCGAGAGGTCAAATTTCAGCTCTTCCATTTATTTACTGTGTGATTTTGGCCAAGTTTTTCAATTTCCTGAATCTCAGTTTTATTAAAAATAGGATGGGAAAAGTAAAGCTAGCTTCTAGAGTTATTGTGGGATTAAACGAAATGAAGAATGGCTAATGCTTGGCATGTAGTACTTACTCACTAAACGTTGGTTTCCTTTCTCTTTCCACCAGAAGGTGACTGTAGAATCACTCCAAAATCACAATTTCTAACTCGACACTTGACCATGGCCCTCCAGAGATGCCTGGCCAGGGCTCAGCAGCGAGGGAGACCAGCATGGGCTGTCTGAACCAGTTTAAGCCATTCTCCCCTTTCTCCTCTCACCCCCTCCTTCACACAAGCCCACAGAGGGACAGGCTGCCCTTGGCACCCCTCTTGCATTTATGGCAGCCCTTCTCCATCCTGCAAGGGTGGTGAACTGAATTCAGAAAAATGACAGGTCGTTACAAATATATTACATGTTGTAAAATAAAAGAATGGCCTTGTTAGAAAGCCAAATGACTTACTTTGGGAGTAACTTTAAATGACAGGCATAGGATATTGCTAATGCAGAATGTGTTAAACTTTGGTATAATACTTTAAATATACATGTGGCGCTCTAATATCGATACATCTGAACGTTGGCATTAATCCTTTAACTGGAATACTCTCTGACAGCAACTCTCCATTACTCAGCTTACTATTGATCTGGGTTCATCTCTAAAAGTTCAGACTTGGCAAATACTCAGGCCAGGTCTTCACTGAGGAGAGTGGCGTGGAGAGTTGGTAATTATCCAATGAATTCCAGTAATTATGCAATGAATTACAAATTGTCTATACCAATGTTTCCTGGAATGTTTAATTCAGCAACATACCTGTGAACTTTCCAAGACACATTTAGGGGAGTGGGTTGGGGAAGAGGGGTGTCCTGTGGGGGGGCCTTGTTCACTTCCCACCACCGTAGTACTTGTCCATCTATATCTCCTCACCTCAATACATTCTTGTAAAAACATGTAATTCAAGTGACTTTTGGTTTCAATTTGTCATCATCCCTTTCTGAAGTAAAAACTCTAAAATTAAAAAAAATAATACTAAGGAAACCCTAACCGGCTGTGTGTGTTACCTTGGGTAAGTCACTACCTGCACTGGATTTCTTAACTAAAGTTCTATGATTACTGCTCTGAAACCAGGACTTTGACACAGGTTGTGGCCCTCTTTAAGAGTTAAGAAATAACAGGCTCTACAGTCAAAGCTCAACTTGATCTGTGTACGTATCTCTGCTTCTGAAATCATGACAAAGGTAAGAAAGACACATAACTAGTAGGTAGAATTCTCCCCAAGATATATTTGATTGCGATTGTTCCCAGGCACCTGCAAACCTACTGTTTATGAGCCCACGATTTGGCAGAGTTGAGTCCAACATGAGTTACGTGTCTTTTGTTGGAGAGATAGTTTTTCTTATGTTCATTTTCAACAAGAAACTTATCAAAGTGAGTGACTGTCAGAAGTCGCGTAGTTTTGATGATGAATGAGTCTAGGAATGAGGGAGAGGCCTCTAGATTCTTCTGAAGACGTGGCATCTTTCCTATTTTCAATAGTCCTTTCCTTTGTACTTTGTCATAACAAATATTTGTTGCATTTTTCTTCCAAATCAGATGAAGACAATAATAATTAAACTCCAGAGATTTCATCTTCCCTTCTGGGCCATGATTCGTGACTAGCCAGATGACCAGTGTAGGATGTGGTTCTCTTTGGAGCTTGTTAAAGAGAACAGAAAGCTCTCCTTCCTCAGTGAGTTCAGGTTTTCTTCTGGTGCAGATCGGTAGGTTAGGAGCATTTCTCTCCTCAGCATAATCACATGTGTATTCGCCACAGAAATAAGGAGTGTGGAGCTCACTGGGGTCAAAGTAGTGGGTGCAGTCAACACCTCTACTCCAGTGGATCTCCATCAGTCAGTTAGGAAACTAGTTGGTCTCTCTCAGGAAGATTCAAGACCCCTCAGGTCCCCAACCAGGGACCATTAACAAATGTGTTCCACTGAATATACGTGCACTCATGCTGTTGGTTACTGGGGCACAGTGGGTGGGGGGGTGTTCATTCAACAAATGTTTATTAAGCATCTGCTATGACCAGCCCTGTGCTAGAACTTGGGGTATGACAGTTAATAAGATAGACACTGCTGCTATCCTCACAGAGATTGCTCTGTGATGAAGAGTCCTAGGCCTGTGGTTTGAAGGCCAGTATTTGAATTCAGGCTGCCACACTTTACCTCTTTGAGCCTCAGTTTACCTTCAGCAAAAGGAAGGTGATAGCTTTATCTACCTTCCTACCTATCTGCCTCATAGGATCAGATAAATATGTTGACATGCTCTTTAAACTATAGAGCACTATGGAAAGATAAGGTATGACTACTACAGAAATTTAAAATACTTTCTCTCGTATTCAAAAGAATTGAAAGCAGATACTTGAACAGATATTTTACATCCATATTCATAGCAGCATTATTCACAAGAGCCAAACAGTAGAAACAACCCAAATGTCCATCAATAGATGAATGGATTAACAAAATGTGGTATATACATACAATGGAATATTATTCAGCCCTAAAAAAGAAGGAAATTCTGATATGAGCTACAACGTGGGCGAACCTTGAAGCCATTATGCTAAGTGAAATACATCAGACACAAAGGACAAATATTGCATAATTCCACTTATATGTGGTACCTAGAGTTGCCAAATTCATAGAGACAGAAAGTAGAATAGTAGTTACCAGAAGTTGTAGGGAGGGGAGAACGGGGAGCATTGTTTAAGGAGTACAGAGTTTCAGTTTAGGATGATGAAAAAACTCTGGAGATGTATAGTAGTGACAGTTGCACAACACGAATGTACTTAATGCCATTGTGCTGTATACTTAAAAATGGTTAAATTGGTTTTATACCCTGACCCTTTGCTGTAGTTGTTGATTATTTCTAGTAGTTATCCAATGGATTTTGGGGAGTTTTCTATGTATAAGATCATGTCGTCTGCAAATAGTGAGAGTTTCACTTCTTTGTTGCCTATTTGGAGTCTTTTTATTCCTTTTTCTTGCCTAATTGCTCTGGCCAGACCCTCCAGTACTACGTTGAAGAAGAGCAGTGAGAATAAAAAAAAGATGGAATTGTCCCATTTGCAACAACGTGGAGGGACCTGGAGGGTATTATGTTAAGTGAAACAAGCCAGAGAGAGAAGGACAGACACTGCATGAACTCACTCATATGTGGAATATAAACTAACACACGGACGGAGAACTGGTTGGTGGTTGCCAGGGGAATGGGGGTGGGGGGTGGGCACAAGGGGTGAAGGGATGCATCCATATGGTGATGGACAAATAATAATGTACAACGAAAACCCCACAATGTTATAAACTATTAAGACATCAATAAAAATGGAAAAGAATGGTTTAAAAAACACATAAATAATGCTTTCATGAATGCAGCTGTGTTAAGGCAAGTGCCAAGGTGAAGTGCCAGGAGCATTTCCTGGAAGACCCTCCTTAGCATGCATCAGCTGGGTATATTCCCACCACCCAGGGTCTGGTCCTCAGTTTGAAGGCTCGAGACTCTGCCTTTGTCAGCACAGAGAGAACTGGCCCAGCCCTCCATGGGCACACATCAGGAGCACGTGTATGTATAAGATCAAAGCCTGTCAATAATATTTTTAGTGAGAAATTACTCTCAGGGATATTCTAAGTCAGTGTCATCATTCTGTCTTCTTTCTCTGTTGGCAAATGTTTATGGAAAGCAACGATCTGAAGGCAATCATGGGAAGCAATCTGAAGGCTCTTTGGTGAACATTGATTCAAGACAGAGAAAACTAAAAGTTCAAGTGGCACCATGATAGGAAGGGATGTTCTTGCCAAAGGGATCTGAATCCTTGAAGTCTGTCAATCACACACATGTAGTGTTTTTGGCTTCCATCACAGAATTATAGATGCCTCTTCCAGGAGGATCGGAAATTACCTAAGTCAATTGACTTCACCTTTCTCTCTCTTGGGCAGGGTCTGGGCGGCCCCTGATAACATTTGCCTCTGAGATCCTCTTTTTGTCCTGCTTCCATGGCATAACAATCTTCCCCCTTTCTGAGCAAATCATTCTTTCTTCAGATGTTCTATTAAATGTTCAAACAGATTGTATTTGAGTTGTGTGGGCTTGGGAACTATTTCACCTCCTTCAGACGACTTCTAGTACCTTCACTCTGATGTATTTTGTGTTGAAGGTCTAAATCCCAGAGAAGAATGACAGCCTCTCTTTATAGAGTTCTTGGGGACACCTCCTGGAGCCCCTAAGTACTTACAACAACAACTATTACCCATCTTTTCCAGTTTTCTCAGTGTATGGGTGACTAGGGAGCAGCTAAAGCATCTCGTTTCTGTGCAGTTGAGCTGGGAGGGCAAACCAGAGTGTCTCTAACAGTGACTGATGCAGAGATGATGATCTTGCTGGAGAGGCAGAGCCCTCCCTCTCTCAGTTCTCCTTCGGCTCTGAGTGCCAGTAATTGCCCGATGTCCTTGACAAATCGCAGGTAAATCCCAGGCTGAGAGCTCAAAATGGACTTTGGATATTTCTCTTTCTGGCAGGCTCTTGTGGAAAGAGGTGAAGGATTGCCGGCTGTAAGGATGTCTCCACTCAAATCCACCTGGCGGAGGTCAAGGATGAGGGCCCAGGGTGAATTTTACCCTAAGCAGACCAGATCAGCAGATAAACAAAGGGAGCCATGGTTTCAAGCCTGGTCAGTTTCTTAATCCTCTATAAGCACACACATCACTCACTGCAAATTCTTATTCCAAACTGGAATTCACCGGAAGAAATCAATTTATGGAGGCAGATGTTTCTTCTCTTGCATGTCTTCACTTAAGCAAAATAAATTGCACAACTAGCAAGATTGATAATAATAATATTAAGTCCATGATAACCCAAATCAATTCTAAGTGTGAGACCTGGAAAGGTAAGTTGAGGAGAAGTTTATGATAAAGGCAAGTTCTTGGGAGACATAATAACATTATGCTATGTGCTACCTTTAACCTAGAGAACATGGATTTAGGGCTCAGACCAATCTATGGTCAAATCCCAGCCCTCCTATCATGTCATTCTGGGTCAGGCTGAGCCATTTCTGAAATCATAAAATGGGATAATAAGGTTTGACGGGAGAATTAAATCAGAGCACATGTATCAAGAGCCTGATAGAGCACTTGGCACATAGTAGGCACTTAATAAGTGGTGGTTCCTGTCTGCCTTCTTCCACCCCTACACAAGCACAGCCTAGCTTGTGCATTTAACAAGTAGTTCCTGCCTCAAACTCCATGTCCTTAGAAGATACAGCAAACCTTACCTTTGATAAACAGTTTTATAATGGGCTGTTCTAGCGCTGTGTATCCCAAAATTAAATGAATACGCAAGCATCTAGGAAATCTAAAAGAAGCAAACTTTGTCCGTTTCCATGACCCCAGGGCGTATCACCATATCACAGGCTTATTTGACAGGAAATCCACCACTCATTTCCACTGGGAGCAAAGCTGTGCCCAGGTCAGTCCAAAAACTAGTTATACAGGGAAGTTGGGTATGTAGGGGATTGGGAAAGGAAACAAGAAGGAGACATTAGAGGTCACCATCTCGTCCTTGACCTCTGGCTACATCCCAAGGCCAACTTTTGGATGCCTCACCCCTCCATTGGCCATCAGAGAACGAGGACTTTGGAGATGCTGGAAGTGCCAGAGTTCCAGCAGGGCAGGCTGCCCAGGCACTGAGCAAGAGAGAAGGAGATGGGAAGAGATTAGGGGTCTCCTTGCTCCTCTTATCCTTCCTCGACAGCCCCTATAAGATTATAGATCCCCCAAGACCAAATCACTTCCTTTTGAAGCTGGCCTCATGGTTGGAACTCCCATAAAGACAGCAATAAAATGAGAGGTACCCTCAGATTACCATTTGCAGGTGTTCCAAGATGCAGCGAGTCATTTGAATCCCCCCTTAGGCCAGTGGATTCACTCCATCTGTGCTTGCAATTCAGTCGAGACAAGTATTTTCTGATGTGCAGCTTTCCTGAAATGTCTGTTCCCCCCCCCTTTTTTTACATACCAAAGGAGAAAAATCAGCATTTCCATCCACGTTGTTAGAACCAAAAATAGCCCCTTTTCTCCCCAACCCGTATCATTGCTGCATTACAGATACATCTTGTGCATCAACCTTAAAGGCTGTTGTGTTTCTCTCCTGTTTTCTCCTTTCATTACACGAGATTTCCAGTTATTCAGTATTTTGTTCTCATTAGAACACTGCTTGTCACATGTTTTCACCAGAGACATTCATCACCAAGGTCAAAGGGTGAATATCGTGATCTATTACGCTTAGAGGAATCTAATGAAAAGCCACATAATTATCCAATTTAAAGAGAAGCACGTAAAAAAAGAAGGGGAGCACTTGCTATAATTTAAATTGTTTTGTTTCCCCGAAGCAAAATTCAGCACCTGATTGACAGGACCTAATGATAATTCTTATTGATATGGTGATGTTAATTGTGGAGAGATATTTAATAAGTTCCATATTCCGGAGGTAAATGCATGCTCTTAACCTGCACCTGAACCTGATTTTTGATGCAGCGTGGGGATGAGGTACAGATACAGATAAGTGAGCACAAGTGGATTTTCAGTCTTGTGTGGCAGAATGGAAATTGGAATCTTCAGAATCTATTAGGAGAACAATTCCACAGTTGCTCACACTTTTATAAATTATACTGTATATTATAGAAAAACACAAAGTCAGGGAGGTTCAAGAGAGGATAATGTTGTGACTTTACAGAAAGGTTTTTAGGGTGAGATTTGGGGTGTCATTGTGGTGTTGTTTTTAACCAAAGAAGCACACCAAAAAATGTGATCTGTATTCATTTTTAAGCAAAATGCACTAATGAAATCCATTTCCTGGGTCTCCTCTCTCCCATCCCCAAGTGAGGCTGACCTTGCAGAAAATGAGGCCAACATTGACACCTAGGTGGATTCTTGGAAGAAAATGAATTCTTGCACCATGAATGAAATCATTTGAGAAGGCATTCATGGGCCTAAATTCCAAAAGGAAGTGATCTGTAGGGGCTGAAAACATCATCTAGGTCTGTGCCCCATCGTGAGATTTCTGGGCTTCAGGAAACAGCTGCTGGGGCTGTGGATGGGGCTGGGGTCAGCACCAACTTTCTGACAGGCTGCTTCAAAATCATTACCCAGACAAGAGAAGATGGGTCACCAGATCTGGCTGTGTGAGATTTGACTCTATAAACTACAGTCTTCCCTCAATGAGAAGCTGTGTGTTTCTCCTGTTTTGATTATATTCTACTAAGTTTTAAATATTGGAACTTTAAAATTGCATTTGCTGTAGTGAGACAATGCCATCATTTGGGAAGTAATACTCATATAGCCATCTCTAGGCAAATAATGCAAAGCAAAAAAATGAAAGCTACTCTAAAGACAAATAGACTTGAAAAAAAATAACCAAAATGGCTTAAATCGGAGGGAGGGCAAGTTGTGAAATTGAGTTCAAATTGCTTTTTTGAAAACTTCGAGTTAACTTGGTCTTCCATTTTTACTTATGGAAGAAGAGTATTACATGCTTAGCATTTCAATGTGATGTCTTGGTCAATATAATTACTCATGCCAAAGTAGACTGAACTTCAAAATAATCAAGCCAAAGATTGTTATAATCTGAGTCACAAAAGGGTCACTGTCACCAGAAACTAAGAGCTATCAATCTACAAATAGGAACATGACAGTCAAAATGTAATCATTAAAAAAGTGTCACAGGAAACAAGAGTAATTATTAATGAATAAAACATTAACATTGTCCAAAGCATTCCAAGATAAGATTCTTCTGAACAGAGCATCTGAGGTCTCCCATGTAGTGGATGATCAGTAAATGAGCAAAGACCAAGAAACTCTTTCTTTTTGCTTCCTGAATTTGTTTCATTCCTTTTGCTTTTAATACACACACACACACACACACACACACACACACACACACACACACACACACCCTTGGAATATTCCAGATATAAATTATATTGACTTTGAGCCATGTACTCACCTTAACTGAAAAAAAAAGTCAAGTTAATTGGAGATGACCAAATTGATCTCAGGTTTTGATGCCAATGGCAGTTGAAACTACTGGTAAGATTTTCAACTTCCTGGGCCAAAGCATTACGTCATGCACAGGAGACTATAATTTCTCTGAACACTCCTGATATCTCACTACCCAAAAAGCGATATGCCAGCAAATTGAAGAGAGTTCAGAGAAAAGCAATAAAGATAATTAAGGAGGCCCTCAGATTGACTGATGGAAAGGGATGAAAAGAATTAAATGTGGGTTGTGTGGCCCAATGATGACCCAGCGGTTCTAGGAACGAGATGCAAATGTCTGGAGGGACAAGATTCCCGTCTGTGGCAGGCATTAGCCCACACAGAATCACAGTGCAGTAATAAACATAGAGAATCTGGTACTGGTCCAGGTCAAAAGCCTGGGCTATGTCTGTGCTGGGCAGCTGCTGACACCCACCCTGCGCTTCTGGCCTCTCAGTGTGGGATCAGACGGGCCCGAAACTCAGAGAGGTGGGGATGTTGCCAGGTCTACCTATTTCCACTCTGGTGCTTGTCTAACCATACACTCATCCTACGCCAGACACCAGGGTCCTTGAAATGGCCTGCACCCCAAAAAGGGAAGAAGTAAGGGCTGGTTAACATCGTTAGGAGTCTGGGTTCAAGTCCCTGCTCCAACACTTCCTAGCTGAGTGACCCTGGGAAAGTTACTCACCCTCTCTGAGTCGCTGTTTCCTCACTTGTGAAATGGAGATAACAATAGTGCCTTTCTCTTAGGGTTGTTGAATGAAATTGTTCACATAAAGCACTTCTCAGAGTGCCTGGCCTTTAGTAAGCGCTCAATCCACAGTAGCTATTGTTCTTGTTTGTTATAATTAGCAGCAAGAGCAGGGAAAACCCTAAGTGTCAGCAAAGATCTGACCCTCCTAACAGGGGTTCCAGGCCCTTAAAACACTCACCTATGGGTTGCCTGGCCTGAGAGACTAAGCCAGAGTCTGAGCAGATCCCACAAAACTTTGCATGTTATTGATGCCCTCCCCGCAACATGCCAGTTTCCTTTATACCTATTATAGGTTGGGGGACCAAATGTCCCAGTTTGCCCAGGACAGTCCTGGTTTGTGTCTGTTGACTCAGGGTAATTATTAATAGAAATGCCTTTCGCTCATAAGTGCCACAGTTATGATGAATGATATGGTCGCCCTAGTTACAGGTCTCTTGACATCTTTTTCTCTAAACCTTTTCCATCCTGCACCACCTCTTGATAATGAGTTTCATAAGTATATTGAAGTTACTGTGAAAAAGCACTTTTCATCAGTCCTTACCTTACCGGGGTCAAATGTGGAGGGTTTCCCTCAGTTTATTTCAGGATCTGGTGAATGGATCCATGTTCACCCTAGCCACGTATTGTCCACATTTTAGTGTGCTCAGGCCAAAGGGCCTAGCCAGTCAGTCTGTTCCGTACTGGTAAGCCTTCTCCATTCCCATTTTCCTTTTAGTTGATTTCTCTGGAAAATTTCCAGTGCCATTGCATCTTTTGTAAGAAGCACAACTGGAACTTTACTTTGGAGTTTTTTAAGTGAATGAAATAGTCCCTCTTTTTGTTCCAGTGTTTGGAGTCAGAAGATCTAGGTTTGGGTGCCAGCTCCATCTTTACTGCCTGCAGGAATTCACGAAGCCACATAATCTCCGAGTCTCAGTTTCCTCATCTCTACAATGGCAATCACACGCAGATAGTCATGTCATCTCCAAATACATCTACAAGGTAGCTTTACTTCTTCCTTTCCAATCTGTACACCTTTTTTTTCTTGCCTTACTGCACTGGCTAAAACCTCCAGTACAATGATGAAAGTTGGACATCCTTGCCTATTCCCATTCTTATGGGAAAAGGGCTTGCTGTTTCACCACTAAATATGCTGTTACCAGTAGTTATTTATTTATTTTTTGCTGAGGAAGACTGGCCTTGAGCTAACATCTGTGCCCATCTTCCTCTACTTTATATGTGGGACACCTGCCACAGCATGGCTTGATAAACGGTGCATAGGTCAGCACTCGGGATCTGAAACTGAGAACCCTGGGCCGCTGAAGCGGAGCGTGCAAGCTTAACCACTACACCACCGGGCCAGCTCCATTACCTGTAGTTTTTCACTGACATCCTCTACCACGTTGAAGAAGTTCCCTTCTAGTCCTAGTTTGTGGAGAGTGTTGAGTTTTGTCAAATGTGTTTTCTCTGTTCATTGAGATGATCACATGATTTCCTCCCACATTCTGTGATTTATTAAATTACAATGATTAATTTTCAAATGTTTAAAGAATCTTACATTCTTGGGATAAATCCCACTTTGCTGGACTCAATTTGCTAATATTTTGTTAAGGACTTTTGTGTCTATGTGTTTAGTGTAATGCTATAAGAAAAGTATTTTTACTCCCTTCCCATACTTGGGGATCAAATGAGACTGCGAATTTTAACGTTTTTGTAGACCGCAAAGAGCTATCCACATATAGACTCCAAAGCTGCTGCACCTGCTAATGATGATGACAATACACAGCACAAAGGTGGCCCTCGCCACGGCAGCAGCCCACGGGCTGGTCAGGAACCAGCCTCCGTGGCTCATTCCCACTCTCTCATGAATTCTCTCGTAACCAATAACTCAGAACCCTCAGCCTATGAGTCTGACAAAGATACCTCCCGGATTTTCCAGGGAGGTCCCAATTTTAAATATTCTCTCCTGTTAAACCTCATCATACCGTATGTCCTCACTTTGAGTTTAAGAGTAGCTTACCCTGAATGCATTGACTTATTCTTGCCAGAAAGAAACTCATCTGCCACTTTCCTAACTACTCAAGTAGACTCACAACATTTTCCCACAATCTGTCCAAATGCAGGAAATGGTAGGGCTTATGATATGCATGCAGTTTTAATACATCTGAAATAGAGATTTCAGTCTCTGCTTAGGAAGTTTAAAGTCAAGAAGGTTTCTCAGTTGTGACAAAGTTTATTGAAAGTATCCTAATTTGCAAATCCCTTGCATAATCCTGCTTATTCTTTCTTTCATTTATTTAGCAAATATCTGTTGAGTGTCTGTTACACGCTAGGTGCTAGGCGTTGTTTTAAGTGCAGGAGATACAGCAAGAAATAAGATGCACAAGGCAGTGCCCTCACGAGGCTGGTGTTGTTCAGGTGCTAATTTGATGTTGAAGCCCTGGGGTGGGTGCTGGGCAGCGCTGCCCAGACCTCCCTTCAGGACCGTGACACTCATTCCCCTAGCTGCCAGGAGTTTTGGCTACTGATAACTCACATCTGAGACCCTGCCTAGGCCTCGGCCTTGGCCAAAGGGAGCTGCCTCACCAGAGGTTATATCTCATGACTGGTGGAATGGGGTGGGGGGAGACACAAAGGCCCAGCCCCCTCACCTCAATACAGGACCACTTTGAGGAGCCATCCTAGCTCTAGATCCTAGCTTCATTGCAGCTCAACTCTTCCTTCTGCCCCATTCTCCTTCCCTCACCCGTTTCCAGAGCATTCTCCAATTAACTTCCTGCACACAAATTCCCATCTCAGAGTCTTTTTGCTGTGGAAACAAGCCTAAATCCTGATATCTTCTTAAATGCTGCCTTTGGGAGGAAGTAAGAGATTAACTGAATGACTACTAAATGTCTTTCTTCAAATATAGTAGAGCTTAAAAATATACCAGGACCTAAGTAGAAAAGTTCAATGAAAAGGGGAAAACAATTTTTTTCCAAAATTAAAGCTGTAACTGACAATTCCTTAAGGAAATCATGACTCCCAAAAAGGTCAATAAACAAAATACTCCCCAAAATTTCAATAAACAAACAAAACCACCCACCATCATGGAACACGAGTTTCAGGAAAACACTGAAAGTTCAGGTGTGAAATGTCACAGACATTAACTGTGGAAGTTAGTATTGCACTATTAAATGTGTGGAACTCTCAGTTATGATGTGGGTCATGGGCTGCCATAAGCTGTGAGATGGTATTTCTAACTCACACAAGGACTTTTATAACAGAGCAACCTAGAATCTTCACACAAAGAGCATTACTTACATGCTACATGGTTTGTGACATTCTTTCAAGTTTGGTTTCTTTTGGATGGCAGAGCAAAATCTGTCAGGGGTGCAGTGAGACATCGCAAGCCACAAGGGAGCTTTCTGATGGGAAAAGATGAGGACACTCAACCAGCATAGGACAGTTCATAGTGTGTGTCTTTCCAGTACCTGGCAGGTGCTTGATGAGTGATTCCTGGCGATGACTGCCTCCTCTCTTGCCCTGGTGGTACGATGGCATGAGGTAAAATGGAGAGTCCCTGATGATTCACTCATTCATTCAACAACCATTTATTCAACAGCGTGCTGGTCAGGCTGAAAGCTAAGCCGAATAACAAAGACACCACCACGTATAGTGGCTTAAGAAAGCACCAGTTTATTTCACACTCATGTAACATTACAAGGCGAAGGGTCCAGGTTGGGGGAAGCTCTGCCACATGTTCATTTAGGCCCATGTCTTTCCACCAGTTGTTCTGCCATCCTCCAGAGTGTTGTCCTCGTCTCCACGTCAAGATGATCATAGGCACCGCCATGCTTCTGCCCTCAGGAAGGTGAGTACCAGTCTAGGGCTAGGGCTTGGCTTCTGAGCGAACGAGGTGGAAGTTACACACATCACTTCCTCTCTCTCTGCAGGTGATAACTTTGGCATCTAGCCATCCAGCCACAAAGCAAGCTGAAAAATGTGGTCTAGCTGGGCCCCTCGCAATGTGCAGCTTAAATTCTATTACTAAGGAAAGAGAACAGGCTTCGGCAGATAACCAACAGTCTCTGCCAACACCAACTTTAAGCCTGGCATCCTGCCAGGCCTGGATGGATGGTGGTGAGAAAGCAGACTTGTAGTGCTTGCTTCCATGGAGTTTACAGTCTGGTGGGGAAGAAAATAGACAAGAAAAGAAGTAATTACCAAACATAAGGGTCCAGGAAGAGAATGAATATGGTGCTGTGATAGAGACAAGAAAAGAGTGTACTAGGCAGAGGAACCTGAGGCACAAAGTCCCTGGAGGGACAAAGGGTTGGATGTGCTTGAGGCCAATCTAGAGAGTGGAGCTGGAGCAGAGTGAGTGAGAGGAGAGGTGGAAGCTGGGGATGCAGAGGAAGCAGGGAAGGATCCTGAAGGATCTTGCAGGCCATGGTGCGGCATTCTCATGAGGAAGGACAATGAGTCAGTGGGTTACTGGATATGATTTCCATTTGTAAACATCTCTGTGGCTGCTGTGGGGAGAATATAACCATCTGTGCAATTCACTCATTACTCTGAGAAGGGAATTCCAGGGCCAAGAGATTGAATGTTTAAATCTTGTCTCTAAAGAATAATTTTAAGATTAGAAATGAATCCCCTGGTAGCTGAAGCTTCTTTGGGTTTTCAGAGGGCCTTCTGAGACCAGCCACACAGGAGAGCAACCTGAAGCCATTGTCAAAAGTCCAGAGCCTTCTGTCAATAACATCTCAGTAAAGCTAAGGGGGAAAATCCAGAGCCTTCGAACCAGCTTTGCTGGAAGGAAGATGATCAGGAAGCACGTTGTGTGTATGTGTGTGTGTGTCGGCGGGGGGAGATAGTGATGGG
Source organism: Tapirus indicus (assembly GCA_031878705.1). Classification (NCBI taxonomy): domain Eukaryota; kingdom Metazoa; phylum Chordata; class Mammalia; order Perissodactyla; family Tapiridae; genus Tapirus; species Tapirus indicus. Next base: position 120,812,434 of record CM062917.1, on the reverse strand, counting down.
TTTTATGTCTAAGTCACCTCTTATCTCCAGTGGAGGGGCTCCTCACACGTCGAATGCAAGGTTGATACCTGACTTGAAAATGCAGGTAGCTGGGGTGCAAGAGTTAGTTTCTCTCAAGGATAAAGTAGGATATGAAAAGTAGAAACACCTTCTCTGGTTTTTGTTTATCTTAATATGGAAAATAATACAGATTTTATTTGTAACAGAAATGGTAGGCAAGTATACGTAGTTTGTCTACACCTTTTTAAAATGCAGTCTTCCTTTTGCAGCGACATGCAGACACTAACAGTACCTAAAAGTTGCATAGTTTTCACTAGTTTACAAAGTCTTTGCCTGCATTACCTTAAGCAGATACTTGGTTGAATTGAATTTTCTATATATGGCTCTTAATAAGTAAATGAGATCAATTGACTAAAAACCGAAATTTGTAATGGGCCTCCGTTACCTGTTCATGCATCGTAAGCATTAAAGTCTTTAAAAATAGTCGGTAGGCTCTGATGATTCAAGAGGGCTTGATTTCTCGAGCCCTTGGTTTGTAAAATGGTGACAACCATGGATGAAATTCTGCACATTTGAAAGTAAAATTCTGAAAACTTTGGAGATAAATGGTTATTTCAGATCTTTCTTATGAGAATATACATGCAGACTGTGTCTGTGTTAACTCAAATTCTAAATTAGCTGCAGTGTGAACTAATCACTTCAAGCATTAAAGCTTGGCCTTGGGATGAAATTAAAGGAGAAACATTTAGGCGGAATCATTGGAGAATTACCCTCAAAGTAAGATCGCTAAATCCATAAATATTTTCCTGAGGGAAAAAGTGAAAGTATCATCAGTTTCTAACTCTAAACAGAAAAAAAAAAAACTAGCCTGTGGATCATAGAAAACAACCTTGTGTCAGAACACTGAATTATGTTTTTCCCACCTTGCATTTTCATTGTAACTAATGTTTCCTAATATATTCAACAACAAAAAAGGAAAATAGAAATCTGCATTAGAGGGCTGTGATTTATCATCCCCAATAGCCCAAGTAACTCTTCTGGTACAGGGGTGTTACCTGGGTATCTGTGTCCCACATACACAAACCCCAGCACAGCGGGTATTTCTGGAGAATTAGGATGCACAAAATAATGAATGTGAGAGGAGCGAAGCAAGAGGGAGAGAATGAAAGAAAAACAGGAGAAGAAAAGGAGGTAAGGGTACCACTTACTCACCACTCTCAACTTCTCACTCTTCTCAGAAAACTTTCGCTCATGTCTTTGCCAGAGAGCCCACTCCCTCCCTCCCAGGCATCCATTCATTCATCAACAAGCATTTACTGAGCACCTACTATGAGCCAGACACAGAGCTGGACTCCAAGACTACGGAGATGAGTCACACATGGCCCCTATCCTGAAGGAAACCACAGACTTGCTAGGAAATGGGCACAAAAACAATCTGGAAAGAACTCTAAGAGAGGAAAGTGCCAAGTGCTGAGAGCCTGGAAGAGGAGGCACTCATTCTGGCCAGAGCTGTTGGGGCAGGCTACAGACAGTGAGTTTTAGCCAGCCTCTGAGGAGGGAACGTGCTTTCCCCAAGCAGCAAAGAGGAGCAAGCATGAGGCTAAAGGGGAGAGTGGCAGGAGATGAGGTACGAGGGGCCCACTGTGAACAACCCAGGCACAGTCTGAGCAGTTTAGGCTGGATTCTGCAGTCAGAGAGGACCCCGGCAGCTTTAAAGGGGGGGAGGGGCAATCAAGTCTGGGTTTGGAAAGGCCACTGGCACAGCATGAGTGTGAGTCTTACATTTGCCCTCAGGACACACCCTGAGCAGAAGATTCTTCTCCAGGGCAGCTCTCATCTAGGGGAGAGCCTCTCTGTGTTCTAGATCGGTGACTTCATCCTGGATGCAGCAACTTCCTGCGCCACTCGCTCGCTTGCAGCTGCTATGGGGCAGGGGACTGCATGTGAAGGCTTGTCTCGAGGTCTCCGTGACCTCCAGCATCTCAGCCGGGAAGACGCAAAGCCTGGGCTGACTTCACGACTGGGAGCTGGACTCATCTGGAGCCTGGAGTGAAAAGTCAGGTAGCTCAGTGTCTTCTCCGTCTTACGGCTGGGAGAAGGGACCTATCAAATGATTCCTTGCTGCTCCATATTGACCTGTTTTTCCTTTTATTTCATACTGCATCGTCTGGCTGTGACCTACCATAAAAGGGCCTCCAAGATGTGTCCTGCTCATCCCTTTCAGCCTCAGCCCCCACCTGCGCACCCTAAATCTGCAGCAGACAGAGTTGCCCAGACACTCTATTCTTTCTCCCCTCTTGCCCTTTCACTGTTTCCTCCACCTAGAATGTTCCCTGTGTGCCTGGTAACCTCCTATTTCCCTTTCCAGATTTAGTCCTAATATAGTCTGGTCTCTGAAAGTTTTGCTGAGGCCCCCAGCTAGAGTTAATGCCCTCCTCCTCTCTGCCCCCTTTCACAGTGTATTCTAGTCTGTTCTGCACTGAGCACACTGCTGCAATTAATTGTCTTCACATCTGCTTCTCTCACTAGCCAATGAGCCCTCAAAACTCTTGAAGGGTGGAGAATGTGTTACTCTCACTAGCTGTCTCTCCAGCTCTCAAACATCTCAGCACATAGGAGATGATTAGCGAATGTGGACTTTTCATAGTGACTTTCAAGATAACCCTTCACATTCTTATAGCGTTTTACAGAGTTCACAATAGGAAAGCCATCTTAACAGCTTTCATTTTCCACATGCAACAATCTTGCATTTATTAGCTCAATTTAGAGATGAGAAAACAGAGGTTTAGCTACTTGTAGTGAGTTGCCCAAAGTCACTTAGCAAGAAAGTGGCAGAGCTAAGTCTTGTTCCTGGGTGGTCCAGTCTGCTCAGAACTCTCTGGATTGCACCACAGGGGAGTAGACCTGAGCTCCAAGTCTCAGGTGCAAAGATTTACTTTGGACATAATCTCCATCCAATGCCCAGGGCCACATCTCCTCTGCACACCCAGTCCCATCTGTTCAAGTCTGAGCCCCGCCTTGGGGGCTACCCTGGGGGTAGGACTCCTAGGAGGCAGAGGGATGGGGTGATGTGGGAGGTCACTTGGGCTGGCCTCTGGCAGGCTGAATCAAGTTCAAACTGTGGTCAAGTCAGCAGGCTGAGACTGCAGCCAGGACTGCAGTGGGAGGGGAAAGATGAGAGCTTGAACGATTTCTTCAACCCCGTCCCTGGCATTGGTTTGCACAGAAAATCTTACATTAGAGTTCACATCCTATCAAAATGACCATAAAATCAGAAATATCAGAGCCCAAATTAGTAAGATCTTTAGGTGTTTATGAGTTGTCTTAATTTTAATTTAATTATTTTTTGAAAAGGAAATATATTTAGAGTTTGACATTTCAAAGGCACAAGAAGTTAGGCAATAAAAATTGTCCTTCCCACTCTTGTCCCTCGACACCAATTTCCTCTCCCCAGAGGTATTTCATGAATATGCAAAAAAATACGCACACATATATAAACACATATATTCTTTTCTCCAATTTTTATATGACAGGTAGCCTATTTATACACTGTTCTGCGTCTTGATTTGTTTTTCACTTGACAATATGTCTTGGAATTCCTTCAGTCTCAGCACACAAAGAGATGCCTCCATCTTTTTACAGCTGTCCAATATCCTATTGTATGGCTGTGCCAAAATTTGTTTAACCAGTCCCCTAGTGAGGGGCATTTAGCTTGTTTCCCATCTGTTGCTATTATAAATAATGTTGCAGCAAATAACCTTATACATACATCATTTTGTTCCCATGGAGTATATCCGTAAGACAGAGCCCTAGACTTGGAACTGCTGGTCAAAGGATGTGTACATCTGTAGTTTTGGTGAGGAGTGTTGCCAAATGGCCTTCCACTAAATTTGTACTAATTTAAATCCAACTAGAGGTATACGAGTGGACGTCTTTCCCCATGGAAACCTCTTTAACATGTTAGCCATCAAGGATGGTCTAAGGATTCAAATAAGCCAGGAAAACCAAACTACTCCTCTGCATTTAGAAAATAAAGATGGGGGAACTACAAATCAAAACCCCAGTGAGACACCACATCACATCCACTAGGATGGCACCAATTCAAAAAAACAGAAAACAAGTGTTGGCAAGTCTGTGGAGAAACTGGAACTCCTGTGCACTGCTGGTGAGAATGTAAAATGATGCAGCCACTTTGGAAAACAGTTTGCTGGTTTCTCTAAAAGCTAAACATAAAATTACCCTCTGACCTGGAAATTCTACACCTAGGTACATACCCAAGAGAATTGAAAACAGGGACTCAAACAAATACTTGTTCATGAACATTCATAGCAATATTATTCACAATAGCCAAAAGGTGAAAAAACCCAAATATCCATCAATGGATGAATGAGTAAACAAAATGTGATATGTACATACAATGAATGTTATTCAGCCACAAACAAGAATGAAATTCTGACACATGCTACAACACGGACCAACCCCAAAACCATTATGCTGAGTGAAAGAAGCCAGACACAAAGATCCCATAGCTTATGACTGTACTTACATGAAATATCGAGAATAGGTAAATCCATGGAGAAAGAATGCAAACTGATGGCTGAGGGGTGGAAGGAATGGACAAATGACTGCTTAACACGTACAGCGTTTCTTTTGGGGGTGATGAAAATACTTTGGAACTTGATACAAGTGGTAGCTGCACGACATTGTGAGTGTACTAAATGCCACTGAATTGTACACTTTAAAATGGTTAATTTATGTAAATTTCACCTCAACAATCCAAAAAAGAAAAAAAAGTGGGGTGTCTTCATGTTACTGTTCCCAACATTCTTAACCAGTGACTTTCTGGATCCCCCATGGTGGAATGGTTCTTGGGACCCACCTCGGGCTGGTCTATCCATAGGAGCAGACAGGATGCTTGCCCCGCAGCCCACTGGTAAAGGAAGGTCACAAATGTTAGTTAATACCATATGCCAGACAATAAGCCTGGTGCTTTAAACTCATTTTCTCATAAAATGCAACCTGCAAAGTACATAACGTTACTTTCATTTTACAGATGAGGAGGCTGGGATTTGGAGAGTACGAGTAGCTGGCCCAGTGTCGCTCAGCTAGAAAGTGGCAGAGGGTGACTCCAAAGCCAAGCGCTTTCCATGAAGCAGCCAGCCTGAATGTTGACCTATTTCAGCAGGGTCGGGTAGAGCAGGCCCTTGCCACCCCTCAAAGGCCCTTCCAAATGACTCAATGACCTGGGCCTTTGGCCAGGCTGCTCCTCTGGGAAGCACCCAGCTTTTCCTCCTGAGGCCCTCTACATCCAGCTTACTACAGGCATTTCCCTGAAGTCCAGCTTGTCCCTTCTTGCCCTCGTATTTAACACAGTGAATTGACTTCGTGGCACCTCATAAATACTAAGTGAAAACAGAATGAATTCATAGTGTCCTGGCTTTGGCCTAATCTGAATTAGGATGTTTGAATAAAACCTCCTAAGACTTGTGAGGGCTTTGGTGTTAGACTTAGCTTCAAATCCTGGGTCTGCCACTTTCTTGCGTTGTGTTCTCTGAGCCTCAATTTATTCATCCATAAAATGGGGTTGCAAGACTGTAAGGAAGATTGAACAATACAACATGAGAAAACGCCAGCATATTTCATTCAAGAAGTATCTATTCAGGCCCCACTATGTAACAGGTAGCATATTGGTGCAGGGGATTTTTTTTACGTGGTGAAGACAAACACAATCCTTGAACTCAAGAGACTTTCATTCTAGTGGAAGAAACAGACATTAAATAACAATTGAGAACTAGAGGTCTTACTTATTTTGTGTGGGGAGGGGTATCTGAGAAGACTTTCTGAGGAAGTGACATTGGAGCTGAGACAAAAGGATAAGAACATTTAGCCAGAGGGAGAGGGGAATGTTCCAGCAAAGGGCACAGCGAGTGCAAAGGCCCAAGGAGGAAGTGGGCTGGGCAAGTTACAGGAAGTAAAAGGGGACCAATGTGACTGGGCCCAGATATCCAGGGGAGAGGGACAGGAGACGGCTACCATTCACTGCCAAACAAACAGAGTAATCCACCCTGTCCTTCTTGTCTCTACAGTCACCCCGTCCTCTCTCTACAACTCTCTTGACTGTTTCCTGTTTGCATTAATGTGCTCTGCCAGCTCATTCTCCAGGACACAGCCACAGGGACCTTTTAAAGAGGCAAATAGAATCAGATCACCCTCTACTTAATGCCCTTCAATGATTGCCTGTTGTTTCGGAGACTCCCAGATCAGCACCCCTGCGGTGGCTCTGCATGGTTGAGTCCCTTCATCTCTCAGCCTCAGTAAGAGTGGAGTGCCACAGCCTCTTCTAAGGAACCTGCCCCACTCACAGCTCTTGTCACCCAGGTGGCCACATATTGTACAACACAACAGGCCCCAACCCCTGATCCATCATGGTGATTGGACCAGGAGTGAACACCAAACTCAACAGGTGCCAACCTAAAAGCTTCCCAATGACCCATGGCATGGAACCTAATACAGGGTGGAGAGAAAAAGATGAATCAACCAGAATGTCTCTCTCAGGAGTTTGAACTGAGGAATTCCATGAGACTGGTCAGAAGTTGAAAGAGACCATGAGGTCCAGCCAGGGCCATGTCAAACCATAGCCACATGCAATCTGACACTAGGAGGGAAAAAACGCCACGAGGGAGCAGACGAAGCCAGTCAGCAAAGAGAGAGAGAGAATAGAGCAAAGGCACAGAGAGAAGAGATGCAATGAAATACAGCCCCTGTGGCCCCGGGGAGAGATAGGAATTCCTTGACCTGAGACAACTTGGCTCTTGACAGCTTCTGGCTCCTGCCCTAGGTGGGCAGCAATGCCTCATTCTGGCCCAAGTTGACCCTGAGACCCCTTTTTCCATTGTCACCCCAGGTGAATCCCTGCCATTGGATTCCTCTTTGCTTGAACTAGCCTGTAGGACCTCTGCTCCTTGCATCCATAGGATCCAAGAAGACAGCTACTTACCTGGGTCACCACTTTTTGCTCTTTGGCATCATCTTGGGCACACAAGGCTTACACATACTCAATATGTATCTGTTGGGGAAAAAAATGAGTGAATGGAATTTATACCCAAAACAATGGCTGAAGAAGCACTTGGAGCTTGTTTTCTCATTCATGTCAGTTTTAAATGGCACTTTCTGCACCCTGGATAAGAAATGGCATTTTTACAGTGTGGCCCCTGTAATGAACCTAGAGCAAAAAGTTGTGGAGGAAGGGGGTGGGAGGAGGCAGAACAGGGCAGATAGGGAGGTCTGTAACACCTAGTCATATAGACCATTTACCTACAGGCAAATATCTGTAAGCACCAGCTCAGTCACTAAATTTGAGTGAGGACAGTAGTATATCATGCACAAATGTGCTCTGCCAGCTCATTCTCCAGGACACAGCCACAGGGACCTCTTAAAGAGGCAAATAGAATCAGATCACCCTCTACTTAATGCCCTTCAATGATTGCCTGTTGTTTCTAGGAGACTCCCAGATCAGCACCCCTAGCTGAAGAGTACATTTTCTGTTTAGTTAATGATGATTTTTCCTTAGATAAAACATTTTAAACCTTGTATGAAGCAGAAACTGCTCACCATAATGTAGAGTTGTGCCCCTCTTTCTTTGCAGCGGCCCAATGTACCATTGTTGTCTGTCTTGTTATTACTATGTTAACCGTGTGGGTCCCAATCAGTGCCCCACTCCATTCTGTGAGCACCCCCAGCTTGCAGCACCCAGAGCCGGACGCGAGACAGGGTAGAGCAATAACATCTTCAGACACCTGTGCCCTCAATTCCAACTGCCATAGCCACAAGCCAAACTCCTTGAGTAGCGGTCAGTCAGCCCACTGGGGTCTTGCCATTAACTGGAGAGAAGTTTCTAGCTGTGTAGGAAATAATCCAGTGGCATAGCAAAAAAATGGAAAGGAAATAATCTGGTTGTCATTTTCTTATTCTGTACAAATGACAAAAGGCATCCTGCCCTGGCATTCTGTCGTGTTGAAATTCATGAGGCAATATGCGTATGGGGTAAGAAGGAGCTTCGACAAACACCATTTATCTCCTTGCACCAGAGACAATTCACACGCAACAAATATCCACATGCTCCCTTCCATTTCCCAGCCTCCCTTGCTGCTAGAAGGCCATGTGACTAGTTCCAGCCTATGGGCTGTGGGGAAAGTTCTGTGGGTCCTTTCTAGGCTGAGGCAGTCAAAAGCCAGTCAGCGACCTCCACCGCTTCCTTTCTTCTCCTATTAGGGTCTCACTGAAGGCCACCTACCCCTGAGAGCACAGCTGCAAGATGAAAAAGGGATGCAAGATGAACAAGCATCTTACTCTCCATGGACAAGAAATGAACTTTCATTGCATTAAATCACTGAGATTTTGAGGTTTGTGTGTTACCACAGCATAGTCCAGCCTACTGCAGGCCTCACACTGCAAGATTCCGGGTAGGAAACACTGAAAGGTAAGAAACAGTTCTGCTTTTAAGGAGCTTACAATCTAGACTTGGCGAGCAGGCAGGCAATTATTCCCACGTCAAATGTTAAAGTTCAAAATACAAATTTGGCAACCAGATACGGATATGATTCAAACAGTCCCATCCTAAAAAGGCAATTTGACAGGTGAGGTAAAAGGATAGGGGGACAGGCAAACAGGTAAGGCCCTAAAAGATACAATTTCATTGAATGGGAGGTGTAAATATGGTGACCACGCAATCTGGAGATGGCACATTAACTTCTCCTGACTTTGTAATGTAGAATATTTTAAAACATACAGAAAAATAGAGAGAATAGTGTAATAAACGCTTATTCTACTCATCATCCAGTTTGAACAATTACCATCATTTGCCAGTACAGTTTTATCTACTCCTCATGTTTCTTTCCCTGCAATATTTTTTAAATGATCTAATAACCAGTCCATAGTCAAATGTCCCCGATAGTCTAAAAAAATATATTTTTTTTAGTTTGTTCAAATAAGGACCCAAACAAGTTCTAAATACTGAATCTCATAGGTATGTCTTTAAAATCTGATTTTTGTTATGATAGTTTACCCTTGCACACATTTTTAAATGCCATTTATACACTTCAACTTTATAAACATTAAGTAATGGATTTTAAAGGCCCTGCCCACTCTGTGCTGACATAAGGGTGAAAGAAATCTTGTAAACATCAGGTGAAATATCGAGAGCCACCTAGTCATGTTGGGTTTGCAGAGGCCAGACAGTGAAATGTCTGTCTAGACTGCATGTGGCAAACATACAGGACATGTGGCCCATGAGCGGAGTCAGATCTAAGACCCAGATGGGCCCTTCAGAAAGTGCCTACCGGAAGAAGAGAGGCCACACAGGGTGTGCGTCCATCTCCTTAATCACCAGGATACACGGAGGTCCCATCCTGAGACTCGAGGGATGGTGGGGAAGGTTGTATTCTATCCGGTAAAGTGGAAAGTGACCCGTGACTGTGGTCCCTGTCTTTGGCTTCTCACTGAGAATAAGTGGCTCCTGTGAGGCAGCGGCCAGGAAAGGTATTCAATTGATGGTTCTGGAAGGGAATGACTGCCACCTGGGTTTGAGCCTGTGCCTTTGGCATAACTGCAACACTACCAACCCAGTGAGTGAGTAAAACCCAAAGGTCTCATGGCCAAATCCAAAATCAGGTGATGACCGTTTCCTGTTACTGCAGAATCGGAGATGATTTTGAAATCAGAGAGACAGAAAGAGAGAGACAGAAAGACAAAGAGTGAGGGACAAAGAAAGTGATGCAGAGGACAAGAGTGAGGAAGCATCCATCACCTATCCACCCATCCACCCATCCATCCACCCATCCATCCATCCATCCATTCCTCCATCCACACAAAGGAGAGGCAAAGGCAGCAAGAAGGAGCCAGAGAAATGGACAGGCTGAGAGCAGAAATGAGGCAGAGAGAAGAAAAGAGTGGAGGCAAACACCATCTTTTCAAGTCTGACAGTTTTCTAAAGAACTCCACTCCAAAAGAAACTAACAGGTAAGCCTCAGCCTCAGCCTTCGGTATTCTACAAAGAACACTGCCCAGCAGCTTTGTTTAACCAAAAGCCCATGCTGCACTCCCTGGATGGGTATGAACGAACGGCCTTTGTTCTGTTTTCCCAGCTATGGTGGGAAAGAACGGGAGCAATCAAAACAGCACATCAGAATGGCTTATTGGTTTAGAAGGGGACCCAGATCCCAGAAACCCCGCCAAAGAGATAGTGAAAAGGTCTGAAGAGAAAGCAAAAGGCTGCAGCTGGGGTGATGTGCCAATTAAGAGGGCTTGTTTGGAGTGACTTCGAGTGGCAATGCGAACAGCGCACGTAAATGATCAAAAGCAGTCAGGACGCTCTTCCATCAGTCACAAAAGATGCGTAAGGCCGATTCCTTTGAATGCTGTTTTAGTAGTGGTCTCATACAATACATCTTAAGGAACATTTATACTGTGTTCACTGTGCATTCAACTGTGGCCACTTCAAAGGTTTAGCCAAGTATTTTATGGCCATGGTAAAGGGTTCTTATTGATTTAAATTACAAGCTTGGCTCCTGTCAGCTCCACTTGAGGGCAAAAATGCAATAAAATATCCCACAGCACAAGAGACAGACATATCGCATTGAAAATCTTAAGAGATCCTTTTCCCTATAATCACTCTCAATGATATTTATTTATATGGGCAAGGTTATCAGAGAGATTTGTCTACAGTCTTTAGGCTTTGGCTGTTTGTCTTGGTTCGGGGGTTTGCTCTTTTAAAAATCTTGTTCGGATCTGAGCCAAAAAAAGGTCATAAGTGCATTCCGCGTCCCCTTGGCCTAGTCTTCCACTACTCCCTGGCTACTAACAGAATGGCTTGTTCCAAGAATAGTGACAGTGACATACTGGCCATCACGGCTGAGGGATTATGGTTTTCAGTCCTCCGATCATTTGCATATCCAGCAGGCCAAACGCAGATGAATGAGAGGTGTCAAGGCATGAATGACAAGCCTGTCAAGGCGATGGAAGGCTGTCCCAGGATTAACTGTCAGGGAGACAAACTCCACTCTGGAGACAGACATGAACACGCTATTGGAAGACTGTAAAATTGAGAGGGGTTCGAAGCTGTCAATGTGAAACGCTGTCTATGCTACTCGCTAAACCCTGTGATAACCAGCACAAAGGAAGTCACCTTATGCTAAGAAAAAAGAAGAAAGCCTAAGCAGCACGCTCTGATCTGCTTCATTCCTGGTTCCTTTATAATAATTTGCCTGAAACATACCCAAGACAGAGCTCACCCCCGGACATACACAGAAAATAGCAAATGACTATTATGTATCTGACATTTGAAATAACATGTTTCTGGAGGGTTGGCATTACAAGAGTCATTTCACTTCAAAATGTTATTCCTAATGTAATTTTTTAAAATTCATAAGAGGCACTTGCTAGAATTCAGCGTAGCACTAAAGTCACTCAAAAGACAGAGGTCAAATTCATTTCATTTCTTTTATGTTTTCTTCTCTCTGCTAGATGAAATAAATGATTAAGCCTAGAACACTTGGCAGTTCAGCGAATGTGCTCCGTGGCACCATTACAAGATCGATTTTCTCAATACAGGAGTCTTTCTAGGGTGCACATTGCTTAGCTGACATCTGTCGCCGTTGTCATGGCAGCGCTCTCTCCAGCATAGTGAGAGGTCAGGCCTGACAGGGAAGGCCTCGCCAGCTCTACCCCAGTCACTTCAAGGTTAACAGCCAATGGACCAAAGAAATAGGCAATTATAGTACAGTCAATTCCGGTTAAGGAAATATCTGAGAAGTAAATATGTCTGATAAGTGAATGGAAATGAAACGGCCAATGCTATTGATGCAATCCCATAATATCAATATCGTTTTGTGGTGCGGTGTGGTTGTTCCTTGTAAAATTTCCATGCTCAAAGAAATCAAAGAGAAAGGATAAACAGAACTTCATCATGCTGCCATTAGCCCCTGTACTTGAAGAATAGAATTCCCACAAACAGATAGATGAAGAGCAGAAGAGCAAAGCTTCTTCAAGGAAAAAATGCAAAGAAGACTCCCTGGGGCTCCATCTCCTGTTGGTTTGTCCCCTGATAATTCCAGCTGCATGTATGTCTAAAGAATATTCTCAGCATCTTAAAGGAAATTGACTAAACTAATATTTCTCATTGCTACCTCATATTTACTAAATTTATTACTTATCAGGATGAAAGTCCTTCCTACAGTTTCAATAACCCCCAACAATATCAACTTTCCAAATTACCAGCATGTTGGAATTACTAATTCTCAATGATATACTTTTCTACTAAAGCATAACTTTTGATAGACAGAGAAAAGGGATTATTTTAATAGACAGTCTTTGAATAGAATTAGAAAAATGACAAGTGGAACTAAAACGTAAAGATTTTCAATTACAAGTTGCATACCCTGGGAATTCAGTTACTGACAACCTCTGCAGGTTGCAATACTTGAAATTCATTATAGTACCTATATTCATATTACCCAGTCCTGATTAAATCTTGCAGTTAGTATAAAGAGAGCTTTAGATTTCATCAGACACTTGAACGAATGGCAATGACTTTTCTTCAGCTGTGAGATTTTGTTACTCACAAAGAAGAATGGAAAATTAAGGGAAAAATATATATATATATAGTCACTGTGATTGCTCAGCTCAGATTTTTGTCAAAATGTTCTCAGCTATGGTCACTGTAGACCGCTGTGATTGCAGAGGTCTTTGGTCCATTCTTGGCCACATCAGAAGGTGGAATCTCATTAAGCAGTGGCCAAGTTGCACTTGCCAACTTGTTTCCCAGGGTTCTCACTAATAAACCAAAGCCATCCATGTCTTCCTCTTGCTTCATGGGCAGAAGCTGGTTTTGCAGCTCAACTTGTGAACGGACGTTACTCCCTTCAGCCTGACGGTCTCTAGAGAACCAATGGCTTCATTTGAAAAATCAGCATCTTTTTAGAAGGGTTATAAGTGGATGCAAGAAAGAGTAACCCAATCCAGTTAGCTTAAGTGTACAGGATTTTATTGTAAAGACACAACAGGCAATCCTGAAAAGGATTGGAAACATAGACAGGAAACAAATTACATGCAAGCCAAATAGGAGTGAGAACTGGAACTGGAAAACCAGAAACCAGGGTTATCCTCTCTACGTGTATTTCATCTCTGCTACACTTTTCTTCTTCTTTCTTTACCTCTCTCTCTCAACAAGCTTCCTCTGCTTTCCACACAGGCCTGAACTTGGCACGACCTTCCAGTTCTGGCACCATCCTCATCTTATTAACTCAACCTCTCAATGTCCAAATTTCAAATTCCCATAAAACAGTCTGATTAGCTCAGCCCGGGCAATAGATTGGTTCTCCCACAGTCAGGTGCCCAGCTGGATTTAAACAGCTGGGGTAGGGGAAAGAGTGGGCACAGTTATGCAATTTAAACATGACTGCCCAGGTCCACCCCCTCAGCAAGAGCAAGGCGCATACTCAAAACACGTCTTCTATGTCTTCTACAAGGATCCAAGATGACGCATGAATTGAAAATCCTCCACATGCCTAAAAGCGTCACCAATGAGCAAGAGTTCTAAAAAAAAAAAAAAAAAAAACGATGCTGAGATGGTTATTCAACAGTATAATCATGAATTTGTGTTAGTTGCAGTATTATCAGAGTCATCTCCATCAATATAAAATAACCACTTCTGCAAAAATACTGCACAAACTCCTCCTTCCTTGCCTATTTACAGAAAAAATACACACTCTTAAGCCTTGGCCTTTACAAGGGGCTTTTGCAGTGTTACACCTTATGTCCCTCTGTAGCCTGAATTTGCCTGCACTTCAGCTAACCTGAAGTGGTTCTTATTCCCTGTTCAAGCCCCACTCTCTCCTTTTCTCCGTGCCTCCCTCTGCACAGTGTTTCCATTCCATCTTCTCTCTGGGCCACACTGTAATTAAATATAACTAACACATAGAAGCTCTCAAAGAATAACCAGGAAGTAATGAATGGCCCCTGGAAGTGGGGTATTTTCTCAAGCAGATAGTTTAAATGGACACTTGATGTCATTTGTTAAGAGAAAGCATACAGGGCCTGTCCTTGAGGGCCAGCTCCCTCATAAAACCTTCCCTTGACTATCCAGATGAAAAATCAATAATCTCTCCTCAGAGGAAGCATTTATTGTCTCTATCACTGTTTTCCAAATGTAAGAACTTGTGGATCTTTGAAATTACAAGCCCACAGACCTCAGTCTGAGAAACAGTGTGTTAGAAGTTAAATGCTGTCACTTGAGGGACCGTTTGAGCCATGCTGAATCATAAACTTGGGACCTGAAATTACATGGCAGTTCTAAGTTATTTGATTGACCTCCAGATGATCCAGAACATTCTTCTACTAATATTTAGATGGTCATTAAAATAAAAACACAAATCATCATCATCATTAAATCTCAGTTTTAAATACCTAATTGTTCAGGGCCTGTGTAGTCTGGCATAAGAATTCAGTTACTGACAACTCATTCCAAATCACTGGGCTCACGTGGAATTAACCAGATACCACTTCCACCATTTCGATTTGACTATGTAGCTCTGGCTTCCGAAAAAAACAAATATCCCCTGTAGCCTGGAAAATTATATACCTTCTATTTACACTTGGTCAAGGTCATAAATCCAGGGTTTATTATGGACGGTGATAGATTTCCAACTTGTTCACCTATAAACCTAGTCAAAACACTGATCCTGGTCTTTTACAGACCCCGTGATTCTAGACATACCATCTGAGCAGGAACGTCTATCATTTGCTAAAACAAGAGCACAGACAACTGCTTTATATGCTCACAAATTGTGAAAAAATACAGTATTGACTCCATTTGAGGGTTTTCCGCTTATTTATCATCTCTGGTCAAAACTGAGAATTATTGTGGCAGAGATAGAGATGACTTTTTCATTCTTTGTCTTATTCTCTGAGTGATTTTTTTAAGATTTGGGCTGTGGCTATTTTTTTTAATCCTTTATCCAATATATAAGATGCCAAAAACCATGCCAGGCATCTGAGAAGGCAAATATCTCGTGGCACAGTGCAGGAGACAGTTATGTAAATAGATAATGCAAAGGAATAAATTCTGCAAATGAGGTATATATTAAAGGCTATGAGAAAGAAGAAAATTGTTAACTCTCACCCAGGCATTTTAGGAGAGTATCTTAGAAAAGAATCATTTTAGTTGAATATTGTATTAGTTAATAGATCGCTGCATGACAAATTACCCCAAAACATAGCAGCTTAAAATAAACACTTTTTTCCTCTCTCTCTCAGTTTCTGTGAGTCAGGAATTCAAGAGCTAGCTCAAGGTTTTTCATGAGGTTACATTCAAGATCCCTCACAAGGCTGTTGGAAGGAGGCCCCTCCCAGTTCCTCTCAGGGGCCTTCTCCATGGGGCTGCCTGAGTATTCTCATGAAATGTTAGCTGGCTTTCACAAGAATGAGTGAACTGAGAGAGAGACAGAGACAGAGAGGTCCTAATCTTGGACATCACGCACCATCATTTTCTGCATATTCTATTCATTAAAAGTTATTACGTACAGCTCACACTTAAGGGGATGGCAATTAGGCCCCATGTGGTTTTTTTTTTTTTGCTGAGGAAGAGTAGCCCTGAGCTAACATCTATTGCCAATCTTCTTTTTTTTGGTTTGAGGAAGATTAGCCCTAGGCTAACATCTGTGCCAATCTTCCTCTACTTTATATGTGTGTCACCACTACAGCATGGGTGATGAGTGGTGTAGGTCTGTGCCCAGGATCCAAACCCATGAACCCGGGCCACCAAAGTGGAACACACCGCACTTAACTGCCACGCCACAGGCTGGCCCCAGGTCCCAAATTTTGAAGGAAGAAGTATCAGAGAACTCATGGACATATTTTTAAATCACCATGAATACTGAAGAATGAATAGGAGCTCTCCACAGAGAAGCTGAGCAGGAGAGTTGACTACCTAGAGCTGTCTAGGCAGAAGGAACAGCATGTACAAGCGTGAAAGACCTTGAGCTCCAAGAAAAGAGAAGAGTTTATTGGAGGCATTCAAATTTATCTTAGCCTTTTAATTGGATAAAATCTTACAAAGAAGTCCAGTATGCAAAATAAATAAAATTAGCTCTGCTATGGTTGAAGTCAAGTGAAGGAGGGAGAGCGGGAACTCCCACTCCCTCTCCAAAGCAGCCTTTATAAGAACTCCCTAGAGGCCCTAGAACTTCACAGAGTTGTTTGAAAACCACTACTATCTGTAAGTGCATGGCACACTCTCTGTTAATCTTTATCAGGCAACAAATTGTGCTCTTGTTCTATCATCGCTGGGCTGCAACTACATAAAAAATAGACAAAATTCTCATTAAAAGAAAGAATAGTGATCTTGTTGCAATGTAGGAAAATCCCAATTTACTAATGAGTTATATTCCAAGAATTCACTTGTAAGAGGGTTCTTTAGAACTCAGTGTATCAGTTAGCTAATGCCATAAAGATGCTGTGTAACAAACCATCCCAAGACTCAGTGACTTCAAACTATCATTTATTCTCACATATCTGCAGGTCAGCTGGAGATCAGTTCTTTTAAGCTGGTGCTCAGTTCTATGGCTCTGCTTCATGTTGCAGGTCAGCTAAAAGGGTAGCAGCTATCCAAGGGAAGCTCATCTCATAGAGAAAGCAGAAGTGCAAAAGGGCAGAAGAAGGAAAGCAGAATAAGACCAAGACTCCTAAAGCCCAGAGTCAGAACTGGCACACTTTTGTCCACATGGTTGGCCAACACAAGTTTCATGGATGAGCTAGAAGTCAAGGGTTAGGAAAACACACTCCACCCACATGAGGCTAAAGCAAAGCAGTAAAGAATTAGAGCCATTCAATCTACTACACTCTGAATGCATTTTTCCACAAAAATAAAATTTAAATTGTAGTTTATCATATTAGCTACACAAAACTGATTTAATGCTAAGAGGAGTAACAAGAGCGGTGTGGAATCTGGTGGTTACGTGATGCTGGCACATTTTTTAAGTAAGCCAAGTTTGTCTTCCCAGCTCACTTTCATCACCCTCTTCTCAACAATGTTCACATCTCTCCCCACGTGCTCTGCATCTTCATGGCTGCCCTAAACCCTCACGTCTGTGCCTCACTCATCCCTCACTTCCCTCTTCCCAATTATTTCAGCCCCCAAATTCAGAACTCTGAACTGCTCAGTGTAGACCCTCCCAGCTGGCTGCCAAAAGGAAAACCATGGGGGCCGGCCTGGTGGCATAGCGGTTAAGTTCGCACATTCCGCTTCAGTGGCCCAGGGTTTGCCGGTTGGGATCCTGGGCGCAGACCTACTCACTGCTTACCAAGCCATGCTGAAGCAGTGCCCCACATAGAAGGGCTACAACTCTACAACTATGATACACAACTATGTACTGGGGCTTTGGGGAGAAAAAAGAAAAAGAGGAAGATTGGCAACAGATGTTAGCACAGGGCCAATCTTCCTCAAAAAAAAAAAAAAGGCCAAAGATAAAAGTTTAAAAAAAAAAGGAAAACCATCTCATTGATCCAATTCATACTCACATATAAATGGCCCATTGCTTCTGAACATTCCCCAAGACATTTGCCTTTTTAAAGGGGCCTGTCCAAAAGCCCAATAATCCTCCCAGTGATGAGACTCAAGACAGTAAATACATTGGTAAAAGTCAAAAAGTCTTGGATATTCTCAGAAAAGGGAAATACGTCTTAGACAGGCCTGCCAGTTACTCTCATTTTGTGAAGGAAGTGTCATTCATATAGGTGGAGCCTGCCGTATTCACTTTATTGCTCTCAATTTCAATATTTTCTTTTCCTCTCTATGCTACTACCAGGAATTGAACTCACCAAGAGGAGATAAATGTTGGCGTTATGATTTACATCTCATTACAGGACCAGTGTTGTTTCCCATTTTGAAATTTACTCCATAGGCCAAATCTTTAAAGACTTTCTTTTTTGTTCTTCTTCAACATTAAAATGACATATTTCAACATGAAATATGCCTACTTTGGCTTAGAAAGAGCTTAACAATTTGGCCCTTGTATTGGGTTTTCATGTGAACATCCCCATTTTAAACAAACAAAAAAAGAAATTATCTTGAGAACATTGCTATTAATCATATTAATAGCATAATGCATTTACTTTTAAAGAAAGATCATAAAGATTCCAGGTATTAAATTTTAGCAACACTGCTTTCCTACCCTGTTCAAATGTCTGTGTACAGAGAAAGGGAAGTGGAAAGTTGAGGATTGAAGATGTGATGTAAAAGACTAATCTGAATAATTTGGACCAAAAAAATATAGCTTTATTGATCCAGAAGTATGAATTTATGTATGGTTCTTCATTTCTGCTGATGTTTTCATGACAAAAAATAGCAATGCCTATATGCCTTATGACAGTATTATTATGTCATATTTTAGCCATTTTGAGCAGCCTTTGAAATAGTCAATATCCTCCCGCATCACTTTGCCACGTAAACTACGGTCCCTATCATCAAGCTACCTGAGGATGGGCCAGAAGGAACAATTATTTCTCTCCTTGTCTGGTCAAGTGCCAATAACCGTAGCACTGACTTCAGGTGGGCTACATTAGGTTAGGATTTGAAGTGTTTTGATTTCAGAGTTCCTTCTCACATTTTTTCTTACATTAGCCAAAGAGGTCATCCAAATTCCATGCTACCCAAGAAAGAATGCTTTTCTCTTGCTTTTTGACAATCAAATTCTGATGAAGTCTAAATACAGGCAAACCTCTCAGTGAGGAGAACTGTGAAAGGGGGTGTGTAATAAGGAGTATGATTAGAAAGATAAGTTCTACTCCTCGAATGGCAGGGTAGCCAATCACTGGTCAATCATGAAGCTGTCCTTATTTCTGGCTCATTTAGCATAAACTCATAGGTTAATGGCTAAAGTGAGGCATAGGATTCAGAGCAATGGTTCAAATGCCAGATCCTACCCTTACCAGCCATAACTTGGGCAAGTTACTTAACCTCTCTGTGCCTCAGTTTCTTAAGCTATAGGTGAGGATAACAGTACATACCTATTAGAGTAATTGTAAAGATGGCATGAGTCCATATGTTTGAAGTGTTCAGTACAGTGCCTGGCACATAGTAAGCACTACATTAAGATTTACTGTCCTCCTCATGTCAACATCATCATCACTACCATCATCATCATCTGTGGATTCCTCTTAGCCATGCAGTTTCTCTTTCCTCTAACACAGATATTTGAGAGCAGCTGAATCAGTCCATAGTTGATTCAAATCCTTGAGTTCCTTCTCAAACACTGCTGTTGGGAGTGTAGCTTGGGCAACCACTAGGATCTTGGCATGATCTAACAAAGTTGAAGATGCTTATTCCCTATGACTTAGCAATGCTACTCTCAGGCATGTACAATGGAGAAATTCTTAGACCTGTGCACCAAGAGACTAGATTGGATTAGAATAGTCATGGCAACATGGTTTGTAATAACAAAAAAATGGAGACATCCAGATGGTCATCAACAAGAAAATGGATAAATAAGCCTTAGAGTATTCATACAACAGAATAACAAACAGTAGTAAATATGAATAAAGTATGTTACATGTGTCAACTTGGACTAATCTCACAAATATAAATATTGAGTAAAAAAAGCAATTCATAGAAGACTATATCAGTATGATTTCATTTACACATGGTTCAAATACACGGAAATCTTGTTTTTAAAACGCAGGAGAATGATATGCACAAAATCATGACAGCGGTTACCTCTGGGAGTGAGAGGGGTGTTACTGGAGTCTCAGTGGTAGTAATAATGTAGTTCTTCTTAATTTGGATGGATAGGTATGTAGACATTCATTTCATTGCAAAGTTCTATAACTCGTATTATGAATGTGTAAGTAGTTTAACATTTTATTCAGAAGTTCTTCAGTGAAAAAAAAATAAAACCACTACCTTTGTTAAAGTCCCACTCCATTTCTCTCAGGTAGGCTCCCATACACATTTGTGGCAGCACAAATTTAAAATGGCCCCAGTTTCTCCTTTTCAGTGTGCCAGGGCACTCTTCTGCAGGGATTTCTCTCTAGGGATGTGCAGTGGGATCCAGTCAGGAGGGTGCTCTGCCCCATTGGCATTTTCATTTGTTTTCTTCATATAGGAAGGCAACATCATGCCGAAATGACATGGATGCCTCTTCTCACAAACATTACCTTACTTACCACCTCACAAGGCAGGAGGTGGGTTTGCTCCTCCTATTTTGCCAAGAAGAGATGGAAGCACGAAACAACCACAATCCTACCACCCAACTGTTATAGCCACTCTGCCTCCTTCAGGCAGCTTCTGTTCTGTTTTATCCCCAAAGGTTGCCTCATACATGACGTTTGCCTCTATAAATCATCCACAAGTACTTTTGGAAGTCAGAGAGCTATAAATCTTAAATTTAAAAGACACTAAGGGATGGCACCTTTGGGATTAAAACCCAACTCTGCTGATTACAGGTTCCATAATTGAACATCCTCTAAATGGGATTTAAATCCATACGTGGTGTTCATTATGCACCAACATGCAAGATGAGAGCTGGGGAGAGAGAAGGGAACCGGAACCGCTGACCGCTCGGGCCGGCACTCACCTGCAATAATGGGACCAGTTCACAAAGTCCGCGGACACCCAGCCCGGGCCCCCTCCCGCTGCACCCGGGGCTTCTCTTTGCATCACTTATTTATTTCTAGACTTGGGGGTGGGAGAGGAAAGAGAGGAAGAAAAGGGAAGTGATTTTTCTTCTTAATAGGTTTGCTCTTCTCGCTCTGGGTAGAATCAATGCAAGTGGGGTTGAACACTCCCTAACATCCCCTCCCCTCCAAACTGCTTCCTTCCATTGTAAATAATTCAGGCAAAATAAAATAATCATGTGCTGGTAATTACCACCACCCCCTCTCCCAGAACGAACGAGGGCCGCGACGCTGTCCTGGGTGTTGCTGCCGGTGAGTGCCTGCGCTGGTGGCAAGTGGAGGCTGGATGTGTGTGGCATCTGCAGGTGAGGCAGGAGGGCTGTTGGTTGTTATTCTTGAGCAGAAGGGCAATGAAGGACGCCGCTGTGCTTCCATGGAAATGGCTGGCGTTGTGCTAAGGGAACTGGAAGCAGCACAAATTTAAAATGGCTGCTCTAAACTAAATTCTGCTTATTTTTCATTCTAATTTTCATTTTTGTGCCTGAGAATAAAGCTTTTATGAGAGGCTCCAAGGCACTTCCCAGCTTCCCCACCTCCCCTCAACAAAAAAAGTATGCCTTTTCTCCCAGCCTCATCTCATCATAGAATTTTTATTTAGTGGGTTTATTTCTTCATGTAAAGACCTTGCTTACCTGCGTGGGCCTCATTAACAAGAACCTTTAGGAGAGGGGTAAGTGGTTGTTCTGTTTTAGAACATCAATAAAGTTCAGGCAGAGATGGCACAAGTTACAATACGAGAATGAACATTCTCAACCCCGTAGAACAATGTGGTGGCAACTCACCAAAAATACAAAGGCTCTCCCAACAGAACTGTGTGTGTGAGCAGAGCAGGCTACGGGCTGTGTGGTGGAGGGCATCTCATTTGGATGCCAGTAATTGACGAGGAAATCTTTGCTTAGTGGTAGTTCCTTGCCAAAAGATTCTCCACAGACTCATCATCATCATGGAGAATTAAAGAATCTTAAACAATAATTTTGAAAAGAACACAAACAGAACTGTTATGACCCCAACTTGTTATTGGTACTCAGCATGTGGCCTTTAAATAAGAAGCTGGACAAAAGAGACTGAATTTAGAAACATGTGAACAAAATCCTGGCTCTTCCTTCTTGCTCTCATTCACTCCTCTGAGCTGGTGGGGAAAGCCCTTGAGGAGTGGAGGGAAGTGGCCTTCAAACCCCGAGAGTTCTCCAGGTTGCCCCACTACAATGGGAGTAGAAGTTGCTCCCTTTTCTCTGTCGCCTTTCTCAAGGCCAAGGGTGGTAGACTCCACGAGTCTCTAAATCTGACCTGTCCAAGCCTATAGGCACTAGCCACATGTGGCTATTTACACTTTAATTAATTTTAAATAAAATTAAAAGTCAGTTCCTCAGTCACACTGGTATATTTCAAGTGCTCAGTGGCCACACATGACTACTGGCTGCCATACTGGATGGCACAGACATAGAACATTATCTTTATCTTAGAAAGTCCTATTGGACAAGGCTGCTCTAATGTCAACACACTGTAGAAGACGGGTAGCTATGCTGACCACCTGGGTGAAGTCTTTCAAAAGGGAAGGAACAGGATCTCCAATTCTAAGTCACTTCTACATTTGGTGCAACCATGTAAATAAGTAAATTTACATGGGGACACAGGTGCAACACCCAGTGGGGTGTTTTGTTTGTTTTTTTTTTTAGTGAGGATGATTAGCCCTGAGCTAACATCTGTTGCTAATCCTCCTCTTTTTGCTAAAGAAGATAGGCCCTGGGCTAACATCCGTGTCCATCCTCTTCTATTTTATATATGGGACCCCTGCCACAGCATGGCTTGATAAGTAGTGTGTTGTCCGCACCTGGGATCTGAACCTGTGAACCCTGGGCTGCAGAAGCATGTGAACTTAACCACTACACCACTGGGCCAGCCCCAACACCCAGTGTTTTAAAGATCCTGTTTCTACTCTAATGAGCCTTAAGATATAATGGCGGGGCATTTTCGAGCGCTTAGTAATGTATCCCTCAATTGGTTAATTTTTCTCTTCCATTTGATATTCTTAATTGCTAACATAGGAAAGTTTTTGGGAAGAGGAAAAAGCATTTTCTGGGTGAAATTTTTTGTTTCTTTGGGCTTTTTTCATATTCTAAAAAGGAAGGAGTAATGATTGTGATGATAATATGAAATTTTTGCATTAAAATGTTGCAAAATACATTATGTGGAATGAATTCCAAGATGTCAGCATTTTATAAAAAGGTGAGATATGGTTATCCTCACCCTCTGTTCCACCTGAGAGAGGACCAGAGTCAGCCCTCGGGTGTTCTGTCTCCCACCTTCTATGAGGGGCCAGGCATTGTGGCTGGTGCTGGGGGGTACAAATGACCCAGGAAGTGGGAAGTAAAACAAGATGCTCTGGAAGGGCTTCCAGTGGGGCAGGGGTGTGGGCCTGGATGAAATCTTAATGCTGTGTGTAAACTCACTGGATGTGGTTCAAGATACAAGTGATTCTGACTTCATATTTTTAAATGCCATATCTAAATAATACAAATATTAGGATACTGAAAAATACCAGTATGTTTCACTTTCAAAATAGCACAGAATATGGAATATTGGTTGACTGCACTTGGTATTACCATCACTAGGGGGGAAATAGGCATTCACATTTCTTATTCTTATACTTTGAATAACAGCAGAAATTTCAAAAGATTGCTTCTGACATCCAGAATGCTACATGTTTGTTTCAAACGTCGCCAATCCTTTTTAAGGAACTCTGAAATCTGGCATGACTTGTGTTTGCCTTGATTTTCCACCTCAGTATCCCAGACATTTATTCAATCATCTATTTATTCATCCATTCTTTATTCCTTTGTTCAACCACACATATTTATTCCTTTCAACAAAACACACTGAGCATCCACTATGTGTAAAGCACTGAGTGCGATGCTGTGGTGGATTCAAAGATGCGTGAAAACCTCCCCAACCATCACACTAGAGAAGACGTCCCTTCATTTGTTCAGACAGTCCGTTTCCCCGACAGTATTTACACTGAGGATCGCCATGTGCCAGGCACGATGCTAGGGTCTGATAAACCTTCTTTTAAGGTTTTGCATTCACGAAGGAGAGAGAAACAAGCACAGTTACTATAATAAAGGCAGTGCATGATGATCGCCATAACAGAAATGCAGGGAAAGAAAGTACTGGGGGTTTAGAAGCAGGGAGTCCACTGGGAGAGCAGGGTAGCTTCCTGGAAGAGGTGGCATTTGAGCTGGATCTTAGAGTGGAAAGTCACTGGAGGTATGCAAACTCAGGGAGACAGAATAAAGGGGGACTGTGTTTGGAGAACCCTGAGTATCCCAACTTAGCTAGATGGTAAGCTGAGTAAAGGGAAGTGGAGGGAGGAAGTGGAGAGAGTTTTCTCCGGAAGGCGAATCACTGATGTGACAGAGGACCTGAATGTCAGACTGGGCCAGAAAATTACGACCCTACTACCATCCCAGTTAACAGTGGAATGCAGACTCCAGCACCTGCCTTTATTAATAAAGGGTGGTCACTTATCCATACTTGTAAATACTTAAGAGCCTCTGTCTATTACATTCACTCCATGATTGGTGCTCCACGTTATGGGAAGTAATTATGTCATCAGTTATAATGCCAGGCAGCCACCCACACCAGAATCCACTTACATTCCAACTTAGTTCCTCTCCTTTCCTTAAATGTTTACCTGATAGTTCAATTCATCTTCAGAGTGATAGATCTTTTACAAAAGCCACACAATTACCCCAGGAAAGGGAAGGGAAGGATCCATCCTCAATGAGCAGAGATTTGTAGCATGGGTGGTGAGAAGAGCCCGAACTTGAAGCCAGAAGGCAGCTTAGGCCTGGCTCTGTCATTTAGCAGCTGGGGACGTTGGGCAAATCATATACACACTCTGACCCTTGATCTCCTATCTTCCTATAAAACGGGAGGGAGATAAATGATGTCTGCGCTCACTCAGCTACAAACTACTGGGAAAATAGAGCTATTATTGCATTTAGATAAGAGTTTGGAATAGTTAGTATTGATTCATCATCTGACAAAAATAAATCCAGAATAACTTTTTCCTTGTGAATAATGTTCTCTTTCTCTTTAAAGCACCAAGTTCTTTCTAATTTAAAGCTACCATTTCTTTAAAAATATTTTATATCCACACTAAGATTATTTCTTCTGCTGTTTTTGGATTCTCTTTCCTTCTTAGCTTTTGTTTATTTGTTATTTAATTTAGAAGAAAGCAAAGGATTTATTTTGTGATTTAAATTTTGAAACTGATTATGAATTTCTTGAATTCCTACTATGTGCTTAAAAATCCAGAAGCAATCTTGGGCATAGCTCTGACCACAAAGACATTACAATCTAACTAGCTACATAAGATAATTTATGTTGTTACATTATGTATGCAGTTAAAAAAACAAAATAAAAGAATAACTAAAGGTCAAATTGTGGTTGAGACTACACATGCTTTAGAGCTTAGAAAAATGGAAGACTCACCTAAGACAAGAGCAGCTGGGGAAAGTTTCATGCTATAGGTGGGTTCTGGGTGAGCCCTGAAGGGTAGGCAGGGTTTGAATGGAGGACAGAGAGAGAGGGCACCTCCGGCCCTGAGAAGGAAAGGTGATGGTTCCTAGCAGTACGTGACCGTGGGCCAATGAGAAAAGTGGCCAGATTAAGTGGATAAAAATATTGAAAAATCAAGGGAAATAAGGTTGGGTCAGATTATGAAAGACTCAGAAGTTTAGATTCACAGAGGGTCTGAGAGGCAGATATGAGTGGTGATCCTGGATAACTGGTGGTGCCTGGTACCTGGAGCCACCTGACCCAGCTAACCTGATGGTGTCTCCATACCTGCATAGGAACTGAGAGGGGGGCCTCAATACGTTTCTTTAACACCACAGCGCTCAAGCAACAATGCTGTGGGACCCCACTCTTACTGTAACATAATGGAAGAAGCATTTTCACTTCTGGGGAGACCACCAAGCAGTCATAGCACCCATGAAAACTGGTCACATCAGTAAGGGCAGGCCAGTCTGCACTTAAGCAAGGTAAGAGGGCTCCTCGGAGCATGCCAGAAGTAGCCATGTGCAGAGACAGCAAAGGCCGGAAGTATTATGGTTGATTAGATATATTATCAAAAATATGTACTTTATCCCCCCAACCTCCATGCAACAAGTATATTTCCCTACCCCTTGACTTTGGATGTGGCCAAGTGAATTGCTTTGACCAAACAGGAGGTTAGATGGGACAGACTGAGGCTTAAAATGTGCTTGTGTGGTGGGGCTTGCCCTCTCATGCTTCTGCCATCACCTTGAGAAGACCACGTCCCAGTGAGCCCCTTGGTCCAAGTCAGAGCAGACCCAGACCTGCAGGATGAAGCAGCGCCAACCCCAGCCACCCTGCAGATCCATGAGAATAAACAACATGATATAATTCGCACAAACTGGAAATCCAAGTCACACAAACTGCAGAATCCAACTGGGATTGTCCTTGCCTACGTTAGTGAATTCACCTCCCAACAACACAATAACCTTATTGTGTTATTCACAATAAGAAACTGTGAAGAAGGGCCCCACACGAAGAGTGCCGTTTTATTTTTTCCCATTGAAAGCAATAGCACTCCAGCTCTGGCTAAAATACAGCACAACTGTGAACAAAAGCTAAAGCATGTCCAGACTACAAGCTGGTTCTGCAGCGGAAGCTTCTGGAGCTCATGCAACATTTTTTTTCTTTTGGTGCATCATTCCTTTTTTTTAGTATAACTTTTTATTTTGAAATAACTCTAGACTTACAGAAAAGTTGCAAAAATAGTGCAGACAGTTCCTGGATCCCCTTCACCCAGCTTCCCCTAATGCTAATATTTCTTTGCATTTCACCAGTTTTTCTATTAATATCCTTTTTCTGTTCTAGGATCCAATCCAGAATCTCACAATGTTTTGTCTCCTTAGTATCTTCAAGTCCATGACAATTCCTTAGTCTTCCTTGACATTCGTGTCCTTAATGCTTTTGAAGATTACTGGTCAGTTATTTTTCAGAATGGGTTTGTCCGGTGCTTTTTTACGATTGGAGTGAGGTTATGCATTTTTAGTAGCAATACCACAAAAATGCTGTCGTGTCTGTCTCAGTACATCATGGGAGGAACTGTCTTGTTACTAATGATATTAGCCCTGATCACTTGGTTAAGGGGGGTATCTGTTGGGTCTCACCACTCTGAAGTTACTGTTTTTCCTTTGTAATTAATAAACATCTTGAGAGAGAGATTTTGAGACTATGCAAATATCTTGTTTCTCCTCCTACCTTCATCTGCTGATTTTAGTTTCCATCGATGGATCTTGCAACAATTATTACTACATTTGCCGAATGGTAGCTCACATACCTGAAACTAGAGGGAAGCAGTAATGAACCATCCCCTCGTTTCCCAACCTCAGGCTCACCAATAATGAGATTTGAACTAAGTGTGCAAAGGGGTAGGAAAGGTCCAGTTCCTGAAACTAAGGAGTCTCAGCCACAATTTCTGGGCTGCTTTGCAGAGTCAACAAACAGCAATTGACAGATCTTGCTTAGAAGGCAAAGCAACCAGGGTGCACAACCAACTTCCGTGCTAATCAAGGTGAAGAAAGCCATGACAGAACAGAAAACCACAGGACTCTGTCTAACACAACCAGGGACTCAACTTACTCAGCCAGCTACCTTGCTTTTTATTTGTAATTAGAGTCACAAAGAAACAGCCTCCTTGTGCGCTACCCCACAAGCAGAGCCCCAGACAGCATCCTCATTTTCAATAACTCTCCCCTTTACCTCACTCTGCCTGATGCCTAAGAAGCTGACTGCTATTTACTTTGGACCAACAGCTAATCTGTTAATGATTGATTTAAAATTTTTACAGTCATTTGTCTCTGGCAGGACCTGAGACTGCAAAAGGCAGTGCTTTCCTACCTGATGAATTGGCTTTTTCTTTATAAAAACAATAAAAAGAAGGAAAGGTTTAAGTCAAAAGTCTTCATGGTTGCATTCTGCTGACAAACAATGGACATTTGATGAGAAATTTCGATGCAAAAAAAGAAATGGTAACTCTTCCTCTAAAATTCATCTGCCTTTGAAATTGTCAGCAAATAATAAAAGTGGACATTTTGCTAATGGTGGCATGGGGTAAAGACCCTCTTCCATATGAAGTAAATCGTAATTGTACTATAAATTTACAGAGCCTAAAATTCTTAACTAACAAAATTGATGCTCATTGCTCAACTGGAATGGGATAGTTAAACTAATGCCATTACTGTCTTTTAAAACAATCTAAATTGCACACTCTATGATATATGGATTTTTTGTAGGATGTATGCAGAAAAGTGAATTTTGCTGTCCATAAAAAAGACTGTTGAATAGCCAATGGTTATTTTAATTGGTATCACACAGTAGTGCTCTGCAATTTTATCACGGCTTCTAAAAATGGAACTGTGGGTAACTACTTGTTCTGAAGAGTAGCAGGAACACCTCTCACGAGAGTGCTGTGCACATTTATAGACACTGCTCCTTCCAGGAAGTTATGCTTGCCTCAGAGACGCCATCTCTAATTTTGTAAATAAGCATGACCCCAAGGCTAGCATTCCCATCAAATATTTATTAAAATGCACCCCAAGACCTCTCATCTCAAAATGGGGTTAAACTCACCCAAGTGTCTCTGAAGGATAGGAGTGATTTAAAACATGATCCAGCACTTCCACGAAGTGAAGAGGAAGGACACTGGTACCAAGCAGTGTTTTGGTGTCTGTAAGTGGTGGCAGGTCTTCCTGGAGAGCCAGTGTTATAAATTAACAGATTAGACATTTTGCAGAGCCTCTAAAAGGAAAGGCTAAACTGTTTGATGGATAAAAGCCCTAATCTTATTAATATTTTAGATTCTGCAAGACATTGAGGCTCCATCCACTGTCAGCAATACCTGAGAAAGAATCGAGGCAGCAGGGGGACAGAAACCTCAGCCTCCCAGATGGTCTACTGACCTTCCTGAGAGGCAGATACCATGTGACAGCGATTGCCTATCTCAGCAGACACGCTGGGAACAGGAGAAAGTGTTAAATATAACCAGGTAGACAGTGATGAATTGACATACTGAAAAATCGAACGCTTCAGTAATCAGCCTAAGGATCTGATATCAACAACATTTTTCAGTTTTGTCCAAATTCATTGAAAGGTGTACTTTAGCAAGTTCACTTCTCATTGGTAAGACCTTTCATCTTTATGCTGCTTTTCTGATTGGATTCTATGTCATTATTGGTTTGGGTGGCTCTGTGCACAGGAAGCAGACAGACTGTTCACTTGTGAGAGAAGAAGGACTGGGATGAGCACAAATATAAATGGGTTTTACTCCAACATTAATTAAAAAACTATTAAATATCTATCAAAATGGTTATTTAGAAAGAGTTATTAAAGCCATGGTATATGAAAATGGATCAGGTACTGTGTTCTAACAGCACAGTAAACCTGAAATATTGAAATATTGTCCTCTATTTTGCAGTAGGAAGCTTCTATAACTATAATTCTAATTGCAGAACTCTAATTAATGTCTACATGGCTTCAGATAACGTCACTAAATCTTTGGAATATTTATATTATCTGAAGACAATCTCTATTCATTAGAATAAAGAAATTCTTTAAAATAACTCTTTAAAATGCTACTGATATGCTTTTCTTTTTATGAGACACATAAGTCATACAATTTACTTTAAGGTTTCATTCATCTCTATAGCAGTATTCCAAAAATTCTTTAACTCAAAAACACTGTTTGTCCATGGTACAGATGTAACAAGGCTGTCAGCTGAGGTCACTCCCTCCTTTGAAATTTAAATAAAAACTGGCTCAAGTCTTTATCCCACATCCTGTGGGAAGTCCAATGTTCTCCCCTAGATTTCTGAGAATTCCTGAAAGCTTATATTCCCATCATCACTTCTCTATTTCCAATGACTTCTTTGGGCTGAATTCTTGATCTCACTGTCTCTTGTCTCCCATGGCTGCCCCAGGCCAACCTAAATTTTGAAGTTAACTCCTTTTACTTGATTTCTGCCAAAACACCACTCTAATAAAGAAATAAAGACTTTCTATTTCCTTAAAAGTCTTTCATCAGGTCCCTTCACTTGCCGCCATCTTGCTTTCTCCCTCACTTCATCCCTCTTTTCTCTTTTTTCTCCTCTGCTTTCCCCCATTCCCAAATTCCTGTAAATTTCTTCCACAGAGCAATTTGCTATCTCTTAGTCTAGCTCCAGACTGTCCAGACTATCTCCTCTTATCTTCATAGCCAAATGCTTCCATTAAGGTGGTAGACAGTCTCCTCCCTGAAAGGAATTCCTAGCTAGCTCCTAAAATAACAGCACTTTCCTCCAAGCTCCTCATATATTACAAGAGATATCTGACTCATTCCTGCAAACATTCAGGAAAAGAAACACAAAGGACAACTAATTTTGTGATAAGCACCATAGGAAAGCATGGAAGGTCTACAACAGATAGGAATATAGAATCAGAATTTGGGGACACTATAATTTGGAGGCAGGGCTTTAAGGGGACCCAGCTTTCAAATTCATCCTGGAAAGGGTCAATAAAAGGATTGATTCATAGATTGCCAGAGAGCCATGTTGAGCTGGAAATGAGCCTCCATCCCAATATCTTCCTAAGACTCTAAGCTCCTTGCTTTTCCCAGAAAGTTCAGCGTAGGAGCACCATAAATGGTGTATGTGTGACTGATTTCCTATTGCAGACTAAGCCAGAACCTAAGATGAGACAACGCTCTGCTGCATGGGTGGGTAGAAAGAATTCCAGGAACTGACAAGAAGTCAATTGCCTTCCCTTCACTCCCAGCTTGAATATAGGAGAGAAAGCATCTCTCCACTACCCAGAAGCTTCAAGCCACTCAGAACTACATGGATAATAATTCAACGTGTGACTCATATGCCCACATTAGATCAACAGCCTTAGCAGAGTGTTGAAGTCCCACATCCATGAACACAAATAGAGGATGACTTGATTCATTGGCAAATTCAGACACATCCTAACCTCTACTGGGGTAATTCATGCAGAAGAATTTTACTTTAAATGTCTAAATAGGTTTCTACTCATGCATTTTTTTCTGGCTCTTGTGACAAAGTAATGACGATTTCTAAACAGATAACAAAAGTAAGTCAACTAGGTTCAAGCCTAAAGAAGAATTTTCATTTTAGTTCAATGCTGGAAGTATACATTCAACGTCTAGTATGTTTAACTCGGTGGGAAGTGAAAGTGAGAATACCCATCAGTATACATTGGAATAAAATCATTGCAAACTGCTTGAGAGGGAAATGAGTATTTAACTATATCAAAATCTGTTGCAACCCGTAGAAACATTACCCAGCTATAACATGGCTGCTCTGGCAGAGACATGCTGGACAAAATCTGCCCAGGCATTGAGGAGAATGTAGCATTTCAAAGGACCTGGAAAGAAAGTGACTTGTAATTGATGAAACATTATCCTTTAAATCACAATATATACGATGCGATCTATTCATATTAAATTCATATGTTCAATATATGATACTAAATAGCAAACATTTTTATAATACTTACTGTAAGCCAGGCACTGTTATAAGAACTTTATATATATAAACTCACGTATTCATCACAACAACACTGTAAGGTAGGTACTACTATTATTCATTCCCATTTTACAGATGGGGACACCGGGACATGGAGAGATAGTATAACTCACCCGAGGTCACACAGATAACAAGTAGCCAAACTGGGATTTGCACATAGGTGGTCTGGCTGCCTAGGCTTTTTCACTTGGCTTCAGTGCCCTATATGGCTTCCACTAAATGCGGGCCTACAGCTGACCCGAAGCGACTTCACAGTAGCAGCACCAGAAACAAGAGCTGCCTTCCTGTGGTCTGATTACCACTAAGTACCTAAAGAAAAGCTCACAACTCCAATCTAACTGCAGAGAGGGTAGGGCTGAATTAAGGAAATTTACATTACAAAGTCTTTTAGAATGTACTGATTTGGTTAATTCCAAATGCATGTAGTGCCTTCAACCGCAGGCCATTAAGTGTGTCAAGTGTAGGTTCCAGGGACCTGCTTAAATAAACAATATATTATTTGCATATTATATGCCAGAATATTAAAAATAACTTGTTAACAAATTCCCTATACTCCTACTTGGGCTATTGATTTCCTTTGCAAACCATTTCTTCCTCGAAAATACCAGAATAAATTCTAGCCTAGCCAAGTGAACTAGTGCACACTTTGAATTAATGGAGGATGCATTGGTGAGATTATACTGCAATGATAACAGTGCATCTGAATCTCTAACCTAATCCATGAGACGTTGCAACACTGCAAAATATATCTTCCTCTACGTCATCTTGCATCTAAGCACCCCCTTTGACATAGCCAGTTGGCAATCCCAAAAGTATTTGTACTTGAATCATGCAGCTGAGTAGAGTACATTCCTCCAACTCTCAAAATGCAATTTTCTCTTCACTTATTATCCCCAGCCCTTAATTTCCATGTAACATAAACACTTAGTTGTTCATGCACTTGTTTAATTAAATTTTGCTGAATCATTCTTTTTTTTCTAAGACTCCAAAGACTAGGTATATCCAACACAGTTGGCTGCCCTCTGTTCTTCCTTTTCGGCAAAGGCCAGAATCTGTTCAAATATCTACCCCTTGTACACCTAACTCAGGATTAATCCTGACTGATCCAAGCCAGTGATTGGTTTAGGTGTGTGCAAGTGAGCAGACACCAGCTGGAGGGTTTCCAGCAAAAGTCAGCTGGAGGGTTTCTGGGTTTCTGTATGAAAAGATATACAAAGAAAAGAGAGGCACTCTCCATTTCTGTTGGATGTTACTATGTCTAGATGTGATGCCTGAAATGGCAGCAGTCACTTACGACTATGAGATCAGCTAGCCTGAAGATGACAGAGCAGAAAGATGAGAAGGCCCTAGGCCAGGCACGACGTTAGTGAGCCATCAAATTAACCAACCATAGAACCTCTCTCCTTCCAAACTTCTAGTTGTGTGAAGTAATAGATGTCCTCAGTGGTTTAGCAAGTGGACTCAGGGTTTTCTGTTGCTCAAAGCTGAGAGTATCCTAAAGGAGACAGCAGGAAACGTGACTGTATAATTCACTTTAATTAATTTGTTCAAGATATATTAATTGAGCAACCACTATCCCCAGGTATTGTTCTAGAACATGGGGATAGAGCAATAAATAAAATAGACAAATCCCTGCCTCTATGAACATATGTGCTAGTGGGGAATTCACTTTGTGCAATGCAGTACACACTTAGCACAGAGAAGGCATTCAATGCTGGAAAGATGGGAGGAATGTTGCATTCATCGTGCATCAGAACACTTTTCAAAGGCTGTCTCATTCAGTCGCCACGGCTGCATGGTGAGGCTGGTGTTATGGCCCTATTTTACAGATGAGGATGCTGGGGCTCAGAGATCATAAGTGGTAGAGCCAGGATAAGAATCCAGATCTTCAGCACCAACTCTTTCAGATCTCCCACTACATCAAGCCTGCAGGGTAGCGTGTGGGTCAACAGTAGCAGCAGAACTAGAGACCCACCAGATCCTGGTCTGCCAGCACATGGACCCATCATGGATACATGTGTCCTACCTGGTCTCAGACAAACACACAGGGTCATTGTGTGCCCTGTGAGGATTGTAAACAGGACAAGGCAGGAAAATTCAGGACACTCCTGAACAGATGGACATCTGGCAACTGTGAGATAAACACTCAGAGCTTTTGAGGAGTTGGTGATGGTGTAGGAAGGAGCAGAGATGAGTGCTCTGAAGGGTCTGTGATTTCCTGGCCTGTCAACTCTGATCCAGGCTGCCCTGCAAGGGATGTGGCTCTGCTCTCTGTAGAAGATAAACACAAACAGCTCTCGAATTGCAGATAGGATGACAAAAAAGGGGAGGGGGCGCAGCTTCATTGGAGAGCTCTGTGTTTTGCAATAATAACACATAAAGGAATCCTTCCAGTAGCTTCTGCTTGGGGTGTTATTTACTGACGTAATGATGGTGGCCTCCATTTATTGAGCATCTGATACATGGTCGGCAGTGTGCTAAGTCCTTTCTCTGTAGGATCACGTTATGAAGTTAATTCTATTGATATTCTTGTTTTTACGGACGAGGAAACCAAGGCACAGAGGGTTTCAGTAATTTGTCAAAGGTCTCAGAACAAATAAGGGGCAGAACTGGGATTTGAACCAAGGCCGTCTTTTAACTACTGTTCTATACCCCCCTCTATGAGGATTTATGGGGCTTCAAGGCCCTGTGTGCTGGCATTCTCCACAGTGCGTCTCAGTCTGTCCAAAGGGAAGGACTGGTTTGTTTGCTTGTTTGCTTGTTTGTTTGGTCCAATTTGCCATGGATTGACACAAAGTGCTAATATGCCTACAGAGTCCCACCACATAAGACTTGTAACCCAGTCTGCTTGATACCCTATAAGACCATCCTCTGACTACTTCTTGGATGGTGCAGCAATGTCACATCACTGTGAAGGTTTTAGTTCTAAACACTTCCTCCCAGTTTCTGTGTTTGTTTCACTGCACACCAGTAGCAACCAGTTCACAGACAGGCACTGGTCCACAGGCCACACTTTGCCCAGCACTGATCTAGGGACACTTAACCTGCAGCCCCCTGATCCTGAAAAGGCAAGAGGGCCACTGGACAATGATTAGTGTTTGTTTGTACAGGTAGATCTCGGAGAAGGAAAGCCCAGCATTTAAAAATCCAAATGAAAAAGGGAAAATAAAGAAGCAAAGACATTTATCAAAAGGTAGTTCACAGACCTAAAAGAATCTTTCATTTTATAAACCAATAAGATGCAGTTGTTTAACAGTAGAAGAACAGAAAAATAATTCTGGTGAAGCCATTCATTGGAACAGTATACAGCCATTGGAGAGATAGATATAACATTCAATAGAAAACAAGATTAACATACAAAATTATACACACAGTATGATCCCATCTCTAAAATATCAAAAGCTGCTATCAAGAAAGGACTTTATAAACTATCTTGTCTTTAACTGTAATTTGGTAGATTTTTTAGCTAGTGGCTAGCATCAATTTTTTCCTTAGCATACCTATTAACATCTCCTTAATTTATTTTAAGAGAGCTGTTATAAATTCATTCTCACTAAGGTGTAAATGACTGATAACTTCTAATATTTCCCAGGGAGTATTTGCCTTTTAATGGGAGACATAATTAGCTAAAAGAAATTAATTATCAGATTTCAATCAGCTATGCAATACGAATATTATTTTGAAATCAGGCAACAGATGAGGCTGATTGGAATCCCTGATGTTATATGGTACATGCCTCACAAGCTTGGTCCCAGTTCTTCTCCCTCCAAATAAAAAACAAGAGTCCTTGCCTACACCAACAAACCATGAGACCAAAAATATAGATGGCTGCCTTGGCCACCCACTTAGGAGGTATATATGTGGAGGCTTTTGAATTATTTAGGATTTAAAACTCACCTATGTCCCAAAAGAATTTGAAAACACTGATGAAAATTTAAAGAATTAAAAAAAAACCACAGAATAAAAACAGTTTACAGGGGCCAGTCCCATGGCATAGTGGTTAAGTTTGGCGCACGCCACTTCGGTGGCCTGAGTTTGCAGGTTTGAATCCCTGACACAGACCTACACCACTCATCAGCCATGCTGTGGTGGCAACCCACATACAAAATAGAGGAACACTGGCAGATGTTACCTCAGGGCTAACCTTCCTCAGGCAAAAAAAAATGAGAAAGGTTGGCAATAGATGTTAGCTCAAGGCAAAACTTCCTCAGCAAAAAAATAAAGTTTACAATATCCAAAAGATATTGCTATAGCAGGGCAATGAATTTACATTTTCCTCTGTGGACACAGCATTATTTTTTACTCAACAAAAATTTGCTGACTGATTGTATCTCCCATAGCACTTCCCACAGTTAGGTGTTCAAAATGAACAAATTTAATCAAAGTGCATCAACTTCAAGGTTTGACTATTTCTTCCTAAGGAAACTTGTGGAAATCAAAACATAAATTATGAAGCATTTGGTAAATTCCAAAGCAATGGTGTATTCTGATAATCATTTTATTTTTCCACTAAGCCATTTAAAGCATCTCAGGCCTGAAGTGCATTATGTACATTATGTGTTATCACTTTATAATGTATTTAGAACTCAACAGACTCCCTTTCCCCTCACCTCACCATCAGATGATCCACATAGTTTAAATTTGGTGTCAAGCAAATTAAAAGTGTTATTTTATTATCCAAAGTAATTGTTTTAGTATTAAAAGGCCATTATGCTGAATCGGTTATGTTGGTGATTATGCCATTAAGAATGTGGGGCTAACTGTTGGTTTAGCTGAATGCCCATGTTTGTGAAAGCCTTCTTTAAGCTCTCCTATATGTGGCAAATCATTCTTAACTGGGTACTCCAAATGGTCTGTGTACCTCAGATGTATTTTTCTAAGCCATTAACACATCGAAGCCCCTCCCCCAATTCCCCAAGCGACCATTAATTAACAGTGTAAGAAGAAAGAACCAGCCCTCCCATTGTGATGTGGCTGGGACTAAACCTTTCAGCACTGAGAGTGCTCAGAACCAGACAGTCATCGGATGAGATTGCTCATTCACATCAAATATGCTGTCCTGAGAAAGGGGAGGGGCAGGGCAGGCTATTAAAACAGTGCTTTTATTAAGAGCATTTTTTAAAAATCTGCTGAATATGAATACGTTTTTGAAAGCTTCAAAGAATTTCAACCTTGTAAGGAATTTTGAAATGAACTCTTAGCCTGGCCCTCAAAGAGCTCCCATATCTGAGAACTCACTAAGTGCTAAGCCCTATATTAGGTGATTCAAGTATCTTCGCTGATGGTTACAGATCCCTGCAAGGTTCCTGTTTTACAGGTGGGAACAAGATGCTTAGAGAGGAGAATCTATACAAAGGCTCATGGCAGCCTGGAAGTTATATCAGAGAGCCACTTGGGTTTGTCTCCAAAACACGGGCGACTATCGCATACCGACTCCCTAAAACACAGCAATCCAGCTCTAAGCTTACATTCTAGGCCAAAGAGTAGCCTGTTTAAGCACATACCTAAGAACTATATGGTTAATCATAAAACACCCAGAAACAAACTTTACAGGAAACAGGCAAAATCTATTTGTGATACACACACACACACACACACACACACACACACGGAGGGACATTCAAACAAGGCTTGAGCACTGGGAAATCAAATCTCGTTCTCACATAAGACTAACAATTGTGAAGAAGCCAATTCTTCTCCCAAATTCATCTATAAATTAAATGCAATGCTAATGAAAATCCCAACAGGATTTTCTTAGAAACTGAAAAATGATTCTAAAGTTCATCTGGAAGAATAAACATTCAAGAATAGCCAGGAAAATTCTAACAATGAAGAGTAACGAGATATTAAAATGTGTGGTCTTGGCACAGAAATGCACAGAGTGATCAGATGACCATGGTAGAGCCCAGAAAGTGTATATGGACATTTAGCACATAATAAAAGTAGCATTTTACATCAGTGGGAATAAGATAAATTATTCAAGAAATGATCTTCAAAAAACTAGCTAGCCATTTGGAAAAAAATGAATAGAGCTGGATCCCAGCCTCATTCTTTATACTGAGTTAAATTCCAGAGGGATCAACAATTTAAATGTAAAACTTGGAACCGTAAAAGTAATAGGGGAAAAAAAATAGATGAAGATTTTTATTGTCCAGGGAAAATGGCAGTCTTTCTTATCATGAGTCAAAGGCCAGAAATGAAAGGGGAAAGTCTGATAAATTTTATTTCATAAAAAATGTAAAACCCCTGTAATTAAAAAAAAGGCAAATGACAAAAATATTTGCAACAAATATGATTTTTAAATAATTAATAAGACTAATCTAAGAAGAGTATATAAAATACTTTCTTCTTTATATTTTCCAACATTATTTGACTTTTTTACAATGAGCATATCCCATTTTTCTACTGAGAAAAATAATAAAGCTGTTTGGTGAGGAAGGTTTACCCTGAGCTAACAGCTGTTGCCAATCTTCCTCTTTTTGCTGAGGAACATCGGCTCTGAGCTAACATCTGTGCCTATCTTCCTCTATTTTATATGTGGGACCCCTGCCACAGAATGGCTTGATAAGCGGTGCATAGGTCCACGCCCGGGATCCAAACCTGCAAACCCCAGGCCGCCAAAGCGGAGCACGCAAACTTAACCATTATGCCACTGGGCCAGCCCCTAGCTGTTTTTATTTTTTAAAGAAATATTTGTTTAACCATGCCTTTTCCCTCCAGCATATAACTTCCAAATATTAAAGCAATCAGCCAATAACTTTAGGTCACATCATTGCCACCTGAACTACAGGAGTTCTCAAAGTTGGATGTGCTTAAGAATCATCCAGGAAGGTTTTATTGCTGATTTCAGGGGTAAAGGAATTTGCTTTAAAATTTAACAAGAATCTTGATGTGTCTCGCCTACTAACCTCACTTTGAAAACTATCATAGTAGCATATCCAATCACAGAACATTTTAACCTGCAAAAAAGTACACTGGGAGACTATCTCTGAATTTACCAGGAGTGCTTCTAAAAGCAGCTCCATTGGCCATTGAAGAATTGCTTTCTCTGTCTGTAGCTTTGGTGGCCCCTTAAGATCTGATGTTGAAATGTTGGTGCCAAATGAAACTTATTATCTAGGTTTTATCCTCAAGATCTCTTACATTTAATGCCGGGAGAACAGTTCTGGGTATGACACTGAATTGTCTGCAGCTCCATGATGTGCAGTACGGAGGCTCTGACTTCAGCAGTTAAATGACTCTTATAGGAATTCCATCCTCTGTGTGCAGTCCAAAATTTGTTTACTGAAGATGCCGCATATGTTTTACAAGGTGAAAAAAAATCCCGATTCCTTATTAGAACTTTTCTGCTGCATCTTGACAATCTGATTTTTTCATAAACTTGGAACAATCTTCGCAAGTTTCTATTGGCTCTCCTTTCCCTCCTCAGTTTTCACTTCAGTGGTAGGATCTTCACAGGCTTTAAGTATTGAGACACTAGTACAGTTCACTAGGTATGTGTGACTTATTCAAAGCTATCTTGCTGGATTAGAAACTCAATTGATGACATTTCTAGATTTAAATGCAGTCTACTTTGAGAGATCTTCCTGTCATTGGGCTTTTCAAAGGATGGGAAGGCCTTAGAAATTGATCATTTTTTCTAATTGTTTTTTCTCTTTTTTCAACTTTTAGTGACAAGTAGTTAGGTCCTACCACCTACATGTTTAGGCTTGCAGTCATTTCTCTCTTCACACATAGGTATTAACATACTAGATAAAAACAACTCTGTTAACATTTTTATTGTTTATCTAACATTGGGTCCTTCCTTCCCTCCTCACTCATTATTTGATCAGTTCCTTGAGCACCTAGATATGGTCTAGTTACTTTGCTAGATCATAAGCACATAAGAATTTTTGGACACTAATTTTGAGTGATATAATTTTATTCTTTCCCAAGAAGGAGTAAAACTTCACAATCACAACATAGCTCCAGAAATAACAACTATACAACTACTGTGAAGTTAGCCTCAATAATCTTGGTAAATGATCATGAAAAACTTTTAGGGTGATGTCTTACCAGTCAGGGACTAACGCCTAGCATTACTTTCATCTGTCACTCATGGCCCCCAGATGGGTACTTTTGGACCTCCTGGTCTTCACTGGTGTAAAACCATGTAATCTTCCTGACACCCGATGATTATGTGACATATCTGCCAGTTGTTCTACCTCATATTGGTTAGGAACACACTCGCAATGGCCATTCTTCCAAAACAATCTTTACTCTCCTCCTTGAATCTGGGAGCAGATCATTGATGAAAGACTCTTCTGTCCAAACAAGGATTACATGTCCCCAAAGTCCTGACAATGATTTGGGATTAGCACACACTCACCCAGGCAGTAAGAATTCTCTCTCTCCATATTCTCAACAACCTTGTCCTGCCATTTGTTTTCTGAGAAAATTAGAAATTTATTCTCAGTGCCCAGGCCTTGCTCCATGCCAATGAAAATATCAAATTCGGTTCCAACAGGAGTCCCTCTTGGAGGTTGATGCTGTGGATTCCACATACAAGATGATCTCATAGGATATTTTGGAAACCCCCAATATCAATGTCTGGGGCAGACGGCTCATTCTGTGAGGGTTTAGCAGCGCCTCTCAGACCTCTTGCTATCATTTGTAAAATTCAAGACTCTGAACAGTAACCAATAGGGCTGGCAAGACATCCTCCTTCAATAAATTCAATAATTTCATCAGACTCCCTGATCTTAGGCAAGCCACTGGTCACAAGAGATGTTATTGTGGCACGTGTTTGGTCCTGTGGGAAGTCTGTTGGTGTTTATTTTGTTTGCTTCTAGATAACCTCAAATACAACTTGGAAAACTGTGAGCCTAAAAATTGGGGGAATTACATAAAGTTCATCTGGAAGTCAGCACAGACTTAAACCAAGTTCCTCATTCTTTCGGGAAAGATGTGCTGGGCAATAATTCTCAAAGAGTACTGGTGTCAGCCCGGAGGGAGGTCTCTAATCAATAGGCCCCAGGGCTCGCTCTCTCTTTAGACATTGCCTCAG
This sequence comes from Tapirus indicus, assembly GCA_031878705.1. Classification (NCBI taxonomy): domain Eukaryota; kingdom Metazoa; phylum Chordata; class Mammalia; order Perissodactyla; family Tapiridae; genus Tapirus; species Tapirus indicus. Next base: position 120,772,051 of record CM062917.1, on the reverse strand, counting down.
TCAAAATGTTTCCCTCTGCCACAGATGAGGACATGGCTGGCACGCTTGTCAAATCCGATGTAATTCATTCAGCATGTGAATCCCAAGAAACAGGACATGACATTGAACTCTGCAATATACTTCAGAGAAACCATTTAAGCAGTGTCTGTTCAACTTGCAGGATTTAGTTGCATATGAAGAGTAGTTATCAAAGATTTACACTGCCTGCTGTTGTTTTGTTTTCTTCTTCATTCTCATTAGTATCTTTTTTTTTTTTTTTTGGCCAAAAAAGTGTATTCAGTCTTTGAGCTCACCATAAGTGGCCATGGTACTTAGTGGATTATAACCAGCCATTTACTACCATCTTAAAGGAACACCCCAAGGTATCACACAGAGCTACTTGGCATACAGAACAAAAGATAAAGTTCTTGCAGGCAAGTTCAAGTCCTCCAGCTCAAAGGTCAAAGAATTTTAGAGCTGATAAAAATATTATAAATTATCTAGCCTGTGTGTCCTCTTTTACAAATGAGGTATTTAAAGCTACAGGTTTTCCATGACTTCCGAATGCCCCACTACGATTCAGATACAGAGCTGGAATGAGAATCCCACTCCTTCCCTATAGCTCACTCCCCTATTGTTCCAGGATGCCTGACTCAAGGCCGCCTCATAACTGGGCAGTGCCTCCCCTTCTGTTCCCCTCCCTTACCAACACACACCCCTATGAGCCATTCACACCAGCATCCCACAAATCTCCACCCCTTTATTGTGGTTTCCTCTGTCCAGAAGTCCTTCCTTGTTGGTCTGAAAACTGTTCCCTAATCAGACCTAGCTCAAATACCAAACTTTACTCCAACACAGTTAGTTGTTCATTGTTCACTTTGCCCGTCCTGTGTGAATGTTCAGACTGGTTTACATCCCTATGTCTCTCCCACAGTGAGCTGCTGGGAGCAAGGATTAAATGTCAGCCATCTTGAATCCCCAGCTTCAGGCAAAGCTAGTATATAGTGGACAATAATTGGCCAAACTAAAACAAGCAAATAAATAATAAAAACAACTTTAGGCCAGACCCCATTCCATAATTTTGTGGAAGCCACAGAGATTAAAAAGACAAAGCTTTTGTTCTCAGGGGGCTTACAATTCGGTAGAAAATTATAACTTGTCAACAATTATTCGCTGAATGATGAATTAATGTGATCTAATTCCAATTCTCCCATGTTGATAGGCTATTACCAAAATTTAACTGATCTCAGTGTGTTTTATGGAGCAATCGTTTTTTATCTTGACTAACAGGACTTCCTACTTTGTAGTCTGACTTCCATGCTTCACTGCATTTATCACAGCCCCTGGGGCTGGGCTCTCACCATAAAGCTGTGCAGAAAACATGGTGGGAAAATTCGCTCACACATTAGAAGTGTCTTCCATGATAAAAACGCTGCCTTGGCCTGGAGTGGGAAAATAGGCACACAGAGTGTTAACTGGAGTGTAAGGCAGTACAATCATTCTGGTGATCAATATTGGCAATATGTTATCAACATTTTAAATGTACATCTCTTTGTCCCAGCATTTCCACTACTAAAAATTTATCGTATGAACACATTTGCACAAATCTACAAAAGTATATGTTCATTGCAGCAATGGTTGAAATAGCATAAATTTAAAAATTGCTACATTCAGACCTTGGAATTCCATGCAATCACTACAAAGGATGCAACAGATCTAAATGTGCTGAGGACAGATGTTCAACATATTATTAATTCAAAATACAAGGCATTGAAGAGTAGTGTTTGGTATTATCCCATTTGTGTAAACAAAGAATAAATACATATATTTGTATATGTATAAAATTTACTAAAAGAATACAAAAAATATTAACAGAGATTGTAACTGGATGATATAGAAGAGAAGAAGGGACAGGAGAATTTTATTTTCTATTTCATACACTTCTGCAGTGTTTGAATTATTTTTCTATTGAATATATTACTTTTATGATTTCTAAGTTTCTTTCGGGGCCGGCCCTGTGGCGCAGCAGTTTAGTTCGCACTTTGGCAGCCCGGGGTTCGCAGGGTCGTATCCCCAGGTGCAGACCCGTGCACTGCCTGTCAGCCATGCTGTGGCGGCATCCCATATAAAGTAGAGGAAGATGGGCACACATGTTAGCCCAGGGCCAGTCTTCCTCAGCAAAAAGAGGAGGATTGGCAACGGATGTTAGCTCAGGGCTTGTCTTCCTCAGACACACACACACACACAATAAATAAAGTGTCTTCCATCTTTCTACCACCTTCTCATTTTATCTATTTCCCATTTAGCCAACTAGGTTTTCTCAGGACTGAGGTTATTTATTCCATATTAACTCTCTCAACTCATATGCATCTCCCAAACTTATTCTTTCTAAACAACTTTTTCATTTTTAATATGACCTTTCCAAGGTCTTTAGCTTATTGTTAACCAGATGAAACCATCAGTACATGGACGCCCCAATCCAGTATTGAATTACAAAAAGTACATTTGGAAAAAAAATGCTAACTCAATTGCATCATTTAAAACATCAACAAACATTAGCGATGCCACAGCGTCATGATATAGGAGGTCAAAGACTCATGCACTCTGCACCAGGAGTCACAGTGGGACTTAACTGGGGCAGTTCTGGTTCTGCCATTAGGACCACGAGCACTCCAATCTCAGTGAAAGTGCATGAGACACCACCATTATCCCCGGATCACTGCCACAGTAGACCCAAACAACTCCAGTCTATCGTGTCAATGTGTATTCGGGGAGTCTTTAATGCACGGATCATTGGCAAGCAGCGCCATAAAAGCCCTGTAGGAGCCATGGCCGTGTGTGAAATCAATGCACACTTGGGGACTCCCCCAGGCCTGGATCATTTGCAGCGCATCGTGTCAATGCATACTCCGGGAGCCCTTACTCCGCGGCCTGCGCGTGCTGAGGAACAATGTACACCAAAAATCCTTATGAAATAGTTGTTACAGTGCATACACAGTATTCACTCTTCTAAACGGCATGTCAGCAAGCTTAGTGTGTGACAAATAACTCCTAAAAGGCCCAAAACACTCCTAGAGGCCCAACTTCACACATGGACGGCTGGTCCACGGAATTGTGGCAGGACTGCAGCGGGAGCGGGGGTCTTCATTTACCGTGAACAAAGGGATCGAAGCCACTGCTTCTACTCAGTGTTGTCAAGGTTTTCAATATAATCCCAGTTACTCCCTAATTATTTTCCTGGGCATCTGATGCTTAAGATTCAAGAACCTTCCATCTCTCCCTGTCCTGTTCCAAAGCACCTGCAGAGTAAGGCAAGAGGGTTAGAGGAAAGCTCCTTGGGTCTCAAGCCTGTAAACCAGCATGGTCCCCAGAACCATCATGCGAGCCATGTATATCATTTTAAATGTTCTTTGTAGCCACATTTTTTTACAAGGTAAAAAGAAACAGATTTATCAATTTTAATAATATATTTTATTTCACCCAATATACTCAAAATATTATCATTTCAATATCCAATCATATTTTAATGGCTAAGGAGACAGTTTAAATTCTTTTTTTCATACAGAGTTTTCTCAATCCAGTCTGTATTTTACACTTACAGCACATCTCGATTTGGATCAGCCACATTTCAGGTACTCAGCAGCCACATGTGACCAGTAGCTGCTCCAGTGGCAGCACAGCTAGAAAGGCCCAGGAAAGTGAAGGCCGGTGGCTTGAATGTTCACTTTCCTCCGTCAATACGCATCTCAAGGCAGGTGTGTGCCTAGCTTTCCACCTCGTTTCCTCGCCAGGGCTGCACCTGCTGAACTGCCTTTTCTTAGCCGCTGGAGTGGGTGGATATGTTTTGGGTTTTGTAATCATAAAAAGGACCACAAACGTGCATTCAGAAAGGGAGAAAACCACCTTAGGCCAAAGTGATCATGGTAGTACCAGGTCCTCCTTCTTAGCGGTGGAGATGAAGAGGAGAGCAAGGGGCTGCGGGGGAAGGGAAAGAGCGGGAGTGGCGCTAAGTGTGAGCGTGGTGGCCTCGCTGCCGCGAACTTCTTCCCCGACTGTGCTGTCAGCAGGGCAGCGGGCCGTGCGTCTTGGGGTTCGGGGGTCCCTGGCGGTCAGCCCGGGTAGGGTCGCTGGTGTCTGAGGCTGAGTCTTCCCCGAGACACAAAGGGAGAGGGGGAGCGAGGAGAGGGAGCCAGAGACAAAGACGGGGGGGAAGAAAGGGAAGAGAGCAGGGCGAGAGGCGGGGCGCGGGGCGCGGGGTGGGGAGCGCGGCGGACAAAGCGCCTGCGGCTGCCGGGGAAGGGGGCGCCGCGCGCTCATCTGGGATCCGCGGGACGGCCCGGGCGGGGCCGGGAGGGAGGCAGGCGAATCGGGCAGGGCTGTTTGAATATCAGGCTCTGCCACACTCGGGGCGCCGCTGACAACTTCATTACCTCCGCGTATAAAAATGACTGCCGGCAAATGCAAATGGCTTGCCGGTCGCAGCCGCCTGCCTCCGCTCTGCCGCCGCTGCTGGCGGAGGCCCCGGGCGCCCCGCCGCCCGACGGAAGGAACGGCCCCGCGGCAGGCCCGCTCCTCCTCCCGCGCCCCGCGCCGGCTCCCAGAGCCCGAGTGCAGCCCGGTTTGGAAAAAGAAATGCGGGTGGGGGCGGCTGAGAACTGCTTATCTACTAAGATTTGCTTGTGAATGTTAGCTAAATGCCCTGCCTCTTAACTATCATCTAATTAATGTATAGAAATGTCAGGAAAATAGAATATACGTAACCTCGAACCCTGATGGAAGAGGCTGGATCACACTGGTCCCGGACTCCCCCACCCATGGTGATTAAATTGGACGAAAGCATCCCTAGCGCCCCATGTTCGCCTATTGAGCAAGCAAGCCAGGGGGTGGGCCGCTCCCTTCTCCCCAGGCCTTCGGGTCCATCCGCCACCAAAACTATGCTGTGTGACTGTGCAGAACCCCCTCCCAGATCCCTGGCCTAGCTGAGCAGTCCATATGGGAACGGAGGCAAGCTGTGTGCAGAACGAAAAGCAATCTTTACAGAGCCTCTCTCCTTCCCTTGGCACAGAGAGAGAGGGGAGGACTCACTCCCTGGTATGAAGTTGCCTCCTGCCTTGTCACAGCTCCGGTTATCACGTGTGGACTCCTGTGAACCCCTCGAGAGCAGGAGCTAGGTCATTGTTATTAATAATAACAACAGCAACAACAACAATAATAATAAACATCTGCTGAGGGTTTATTAGGCACAAAGCATTATGCCAGCTTTCATCTAGATTATTTTTGCCACAACAACCCCCATTGCTTTTCTGGAAACGGAGGCTTAGGAAGCCTCGCAAGGGGCCCAGGGTAACACAGCTAGGAAGGTGTGAGCACGGATGAGAAAGCAGGCCTGCCTCCTTCCAGGGCCTGTGCTCTCAAACACTGCAATTTTCTGGGCCTTTCTTGCAGCTCAGGCTGCTGTCCTGCACCCACTTCTTTCTACTCTCCTCCATCACCCCAAGCCATTCCTACTTCTCCCCTGTGGCCCAAAGGTTAAATAGTCTAAATCTATTATGATCACCCTCTTCTTTTTTCCAGGGCTTGGTTGGTTCAGAAAACAGCATGTGATCAGTCCTGGCCAATGCTACGGGAGGGGACATCTGGGGGATTCTGGGAAATGCTTCCTTGCTCTAAAAAAGGGACTCACAGAAGAGATTCCCATTTTTTCTGCTGGATGGTGTCTTGGCACTGTGTGAAATCTGATGGTATCCACCACCCAGTAACCATGGAGAAGCCAGACAGCAAAGCTACTCTTTATGGAGATAGATTTGCAAGATTTAGTACACTTAATGCGAGGGCCAAAGTTCAGGAAAGTCGCCTCCTAGTCCTGTCTCTACCAGTAGTGGAATCATGCTGCCTCACATTTATTCAGGGTTACATTTAAGGTTAATTTTTTTTGGAACAAGAGAAAATATAAAGAAATAAACAAATGAAAACTCCAGAAATTCGGTCATGTCTCTTCCCTGCTCTGTTTTCGTTTCTTCATCGGAAAATGGACTGAAGAGCGTCTGCTCCTGGGCACTTAAAATAGAACCTCACACTTGCAGCTTCTCCTCCTGGGCCCTCACCTCCAGCCTCATTCAGTCTCAAGGCCCTAAACAGCTTTTCCCCAACTCTCTTTTCCATCAAGACAACATCTCTGCCTACACAGGCAAAGCAGCTCTCCCCTCCCGGAGCACCAGACCCTCCATCTAACGGTTGTGCATGTGCACACACCCTGGTGTCTGAGCTCCACTGCCTCTGAAATGCTGTTTACTGGCCTTTAAGTAGTCTCTCTGGAGAACTTGCATCCAATTTTGAACTTTTTGGAAAACAATGACTACTTAACCAGTCACTTACTAGTTTCCCTTGGCAAATGCTTTTTAAAACGTAGAATCCAAATTAGAATGGAAAATTGATTTTTATTGTTTCATTAAAGTCATGCACACTTTTCATTAAAGTATGCAAAAAAATTATATAAAATATATACTATGTGCTTTAACAATTCATCCAGAATCAAGAAGTGGTGACCAGCTCAAATATCTCTACCGTCCCCACCACTGAGGAAAGGAAACCACACTCCTTAGCAAGACATCAAGACGCTCCGCAATCTGCACCTAACCAGCTCCAGCCCTGTCCGTCTACCGTGACACACCCCAGAGTTATACTGTTGCATTTCCTCTCTCATGACATATATTTCAGTACACTGGGTGCCCAGACTCTCTAGAATGCCCGAGAACCTCATCTCCAACTTTTCAAATACCACTGATTAAATACCACCTCTTCCAAGAAGTCTTCCCCATTCCTCACATTTAGTGACACAAAATATTGAGTTATCTAGTATTTGTTCTCATTAATATTTAGCATATTTGTTGTGTTTACTGACACCCAGTATTCTTAAAATAATGCACATGTTCAAATAGCCGAGGACTTACATATTATCATGTGAAGAAGTAAAATGGGTCATAAATATTATCAGCAGAATGTATAAACCTCACTCCCAACTTAAAGATGAGCAGTTCTCTTAGATGTGATAAAATAAAGCTTTTTACTCCTCTCATTTTTGTTAGGATAACTTCAACGTAAATAACAGAAAACCCATCTCTACAAGCTTAAACATCAAGGAAAATATAGTAACTCATGTAGAAAGTCTCAAGGTAGCAGATGCTGGGGTTGATTAATTCAGTGGCTCAATAATTTTTAATGTTGTCAGGGACCCAGGTTCTTCTCATCTTCCCACTCTGCCATTCTCAGCTTGTTGACCCTGTCGTTAGCTAGTTCTCCTCAAGGTCTCAAAGTGGCTGCCATAGTTCCAGGCATCACCTAAAGACATGGTAAAGTCCAGCCAAAAAAGTGGAATTGTTCTTACCTTAAGTTTCTTCTTAAGAGTGGGGAAAGCATACCAGAAAACTTCTCAGAAGATCTTTTCTCATATTTCATTGGCCAGAACTGGGTCACTTGTTTATCTATAAACTTTCACTGGCAAGGGAGATGATCATGATTGATAACCAATCAGGATTTACCCCTGAGTTATATTAGGGGGTGGCTGTGGGGGGAGGCAGGGGATAGGACAGGCAATATCAGAACAAAAGCTGAATTTTAGCCAGTGTCCCAGTCCCAAAGCTTATTGACTTAAAAAAATTTAATTTCTCTCAAGAATCTGGACTGAGGGGGAAGGGGGTGATTCCCAAGGAAGAAGGGAGGATTGTTGGGTAGGCAGCTAACAGTGGCTCTCAGCAACTTATGAGGGTTTATCATTTGAAAGTCAAAACTAGACATATTTAGATTATTCTTGTATTGGTCTTTTCTACAAAATATGTGTTAAAAAATGTGAAATCAGTTCAGCCAGTAAATTGGTTGGCTGAATTCAACTGGTAATTTTCTTAGGGGGTGGTAAAAATCATGTTTGCTCTTTTGCTTTGTTTTTTCTTAAATAATTAGCCATATTATGGGCTCCACATAGGGGTTTTCCTTTAACAATATTAATGCTTGACTGAATTAAGCCATTTTTACCCTAAATTCTTTAGTCTGTAGACATCTGAAAATTAAGTTCAAGAGAATAGTAAATAATTCCTTTAATTTAGCAAATAATTTGATAACTGAATCATTCACTACCAGAATATTGCCCTTTTGAAAACCGGTAGATCACAGGAGCTTTTGAAGATAAAATTACTAACTAATGATTCCCCTCTTTTAATCAGAGCAGGTAGGAAAACTGCAACATACATTCTTTGTTTTATAATGTCACTTCCCTATCCCAAATAGGCCTTCTAGTTCTCTTTTAACTTTCATATATGTGAGGCAAGAAAGTTCTTAAGTGGTGGCTATAGTTAGATTCCTATCATTTACTAAAATAATACATGGACTTCCTTTTGTGATTATATCTTCCATCTTCTAATAAATGTATAACTGCCTCCGTAACAATACCTAGTCAGATGATGAATGTGCCTATAATAATACTACCTCTCTCCCTCCTTTTTTCAAGACGCTCATGGAACTGCTTGCACAAAATCTGATGTATTTCAACACTGTCTCTGTGAATCGTAGATCATTAAAACCAGAATTACAGCCTCTAATTTGATCGGTGAAGAAAGTGAGGCCCTAGAGCTTAGAGAACCTTCTGGTAGTTTCCAGGCTAGTTAGTGGTAGTGTGAGATCTGATTATCTTGTTTTCTGGTTGATTGCCCTTTAGGCCACACAATGCTATTAATGATTAACATTAAGGACAGAAACTGTAATCAGGTTATCAAGTCAAATTCTTTAATACGGAGTTGGTGGTGCCCACTCAGCCAGGTCCCTGCAGGGGGCAGGGTTCACATTATATCCTCAGGGGCAGAGAGCATGTCCTCTAACCTGGAGCCCATCATCTCCAGAGATCCCACCTAGCACTATGGACCATCCAGCCCCACTCACAGGTACCTAAGGTCTCCTCCAATCCCCATTTCATTACATGTCCCAGCAGCTCAGGTAAACCCAGGGCATAAGGAACGTACTTGATGAGGTGTTTCTCCCCTCCCCTACCATCCAGCTAGTGCAGAAAGGGACAAATAGAAGAGTACAGACAGTAATGCACTGCTTGCCATCTCTTCAACATCACAGCAAATTTAAAGCCAAATTTTAAGATTAGAATCTGGCGGCTCAATCATAAAAGTAGGTTTTTACTTCTCAAATGTTAGTTGAATTTTCTCCATTAAATAATTGTTTGGATTTAGAAACCATGGGGCCTGCATTTTTTCAACATGGAATTATTCCATTTGCAGCATTCATTCAAACCCACAACTCATTTGCTCAAATCGTATATTTCCAAACAGGAGAAAGGAAAATGTGCTCTAATTCACCAATATTTTTAAATAATTAAAGCACAACTAAGAAAATGAAGCCTGACTTCCCTTCTTCCACCTCCTGCTCATCCTCCTCTTCTTCTTTGACCAACAATCGCTATAATCCACACTAATGAGGTAGACTGTGTTAAGAATTTTCTTCACTTAACATTTCTCATTATTAATAAATTTTACACTGACAACTATAAAGTGAACACTTTGGATTTATGCACCTAACCTAATTACATATGCTGCATGTACGCATTTCATTATTTACTTGACAGATTCATTCCTTGATATCATAAATAATTAAACAAGAATCAAATATTAACAATCAGATACATGTTAATTCTCCTCAAATCTGTAGAAACAAACTATATTTTTATCTTCAGTTCAACAAGCACTGATTAAAATTTCTTCATTAGGCAAATTCCATAAGCAAAGTTCTTGATCTACTTTTCTTACTTTGACTGAAAATTAAACCTGGAACCAATTATTCCAGGATTACTTCATGGAAAAAAAATAAATACAACAGTATTTCTAACAAGCCATTGGATTTATAATCTTTCTCAAGCACTGCTTGAGAAATTCATATATAAGAATTCACATATTCTTATAAATGAAACATTAATCTGTGTGTTTGTTAGGAATTTTCAAATATGGTTTTTATTATAAGCTAAAAGCCCACACATATTGGTTGCTAGCAGTATATTACTAGAGCTTCTTGTCTAGTGGGATGATGGTTTTAACCAAACTATTATTTTATAACTTGTTTAAAGAACGATTTCTAGGCATTATGGATCATGCTAGAACTAAGTTTATTGGGGCTGAAAATTTACCCTGAGGTCACAGTATGGCTGTTGCTTTTTCTGCTTTAATGAGCTAGGTTTAAATTTTTTTATTCATGTATATCAACATCTTCATTGATCAAACTATTCTCACATTTTATCAAATTTGCTTTGGTAGAGCATACCATACAATTTCATCATTTAAAAAATATTAAAGATTCATAGATAGCCACATTATTCATAATACAAGATTAATGCCAGGCTGACAGGTTTTTGTAAAGATTTGACTCTTTTTTTCTAAGTGCATATACCATATCTCTGTGAAATGTACCTCTGATGCTGCATATTGATGACTCCCTTCTCTTCTCTTCTAATGCTAAAGAGAGAATATTATAGAATGATTGTCAGGGTTAGTGTGTCTCTGACCTACACATGTACTATTAATAATTTATGAGCTGACTTGAAATACAGCACCAAGAAACCCACTGCGGACCACTGCCGCTGCCTGGAATGTCACACATGCGGGGTTGACAGCATGTGCACCCAGATTTTGAGGTTCTGTTGTTAAAATATATAGAGAGACACAAACGCTCCAAGTGCCAGAGTTAACTGAATGGAAGGAAGCCATGCTTCTTTGTTAGAAATTTCAAGTAGCTACATTTATCTCTTTTCATCCTATCTTGTCTAGGACACGAGATTTCCTTTTTAAATTATTGAATCAGGTTGTCAAGTTAACTCATAATGTCTGTAAACATTAGAGAATCTAAATTCAAATAATATGGAAGTATTTAAAGCAGAAGATCAGGTCTTTCTTCTTATTTCCCCCATTCCTTCACACCCAGAGGCTGTCTGGTGTGTCTCCTCCCAGACTGTGTTCTATGCTCACACAAAGATAGAGGAGGTGGGGAGAGAGAGTTCCCCCCACCGTCAAAAACGGTATCACACTCTACAGACTGTGCTGCAATTTGCTTTTTCACTCATTCCTAGAAGTAGAATTGCTAGGTCAGTAATTGATTTTTTAAATCTCCTTAATCTATTAATTAGGCAAGAATCAATAAATATTCCTATTTAGGATTTAAAAATTATAACATTTTATATTGTTATTATGTTATGTTTATATTGTTATTATTGCTCATAACATTTAAGTGCATTTTTAAGTATGCTTTTAAAACTTTCATAATATAGAGTATTTTAGGAAAAGATTAACTAAATTTTTAGTTGCATTAATTTCATGTGTGAGTAGCTTTATGCAAAAGCAAACTAAAGTCTAAGTTGTTTCTAATGGTTTACCAATACGTCATCAAGCCACACGTCTGAATATATTATTTTTAACATCAATGTCCAAAGCAGCCAGTCTTCATTTTAGCAATGCTACATATAACTAACACTTCAAAAGTGTGTTTATAGAGATTGACAACTGTTAAACTACTGAATACTTTTCAAAATATATTCAAAGAATTTTACGTTTGAAACATTTCATCTAGGAAATCTACTTACAAACAATGTTATGTTTATTTGAAACTATCACAAGTAAGTACATTTGTAAAATTCTTTGCTTTTCACCTAATTTGTTTGAAGTCTTCTACAAACAGTGTAATGGTTACCTAGTGTGTCTGTCAAGTTCTATTATATGAACTAGAATATGCTTTCAGAAAAGATGCCTTGCATCCGATGACAGGCACTTCCTATCTGCTAGGATTCATAAATATTGGAACGTTGATCATTTCATGTAGAGATTTTCTTTAGCAAGAAGATGAAGGGAAACCTTGTTATGCCAAATGACTTACTAGTCAAAAGTAGCCAGGACACTGAAACCTGGAAACTAGTTAATGGTTTGTAACAAGTCAGAAATGAAGACGTTCAACCAAGAAAATGACATTAAGCAACACTGGCTACAAGAGAAAAGAGCAGCCTGTCAGAAGCATGCAAGGGCTGTGGTGACAGGTAGACAATAAAATGGGATGACACCAGTTCCTCTCAGTGGGGGTGTTTTCAACAGCTTTCTCTTGGGAGTTTCCATGCACTTCCTTTGTAGGAAACCTTCCCTCTAAAAATGGCAGCAGACCCCCTGGAGCTCTTATTAAAATTCTCTTTCTGTGTTATAAAGTGTGTTGTATAAGGCAGATCGCAGTACTCTAACAGTTAATTCTTCATTGTATAAAGGAAAGTGGGGACAACAGTCACACCAGTAAGTTAGCTCCACAGCTGACATATCCCAGTAATATTGCACAGTAGGCATCGTGAACCAGGAAATGAGTCAGAGGGGAAAAATCAGTCCACAAGCCCACCTAAAATGGCAGACAGCATGAATCCAAACAGAAGCAATATGGTACCTAATGAATATTTCATATTCACATTGATATCCATTATATCTGCAAATGAATTTCACGTACTAGCTTATACCTCCACAGTGTATAGTCCAACAGCACCATTAGGATGACCATTGTCTTTATTTTTAAGAGAAATTTTATTTCATTCCCTTTCCGCCACAAAACTGCAGCTATAACAGTGTACCTCTACCTATCTCATTATGGGCCATAAAGGCTATGCCACCAAAGACTTGAAAAAAAGCAAAGAATCCAGCTGTCACCCAATGAGTTCTTTAATACCAGGAATTTCAAGGAATGAATCTACTCTATCTAGAATACCAGTATTGCTGTTTTTTACTTAGCTCTGTTCTAATGTAAAGTTATATCATTTCATATATGTCTATTTAATGTGTTATAATACCACTAATTTCCAATAGAGTAATAGCTGTTAGAGCAGTCTTCTAAACAATTTCTCTCTTTTTATATTCTATTCCCAACATATTTTAAGCTGCATGACAAAGTAAACATTTCACAACCTTTTTCAGCTAAATATTTTTCTACTGATGTTTCAACCAGTGGGAGGTCTATATCTTCCACACTGCAGTTCTACATCTAAAATTACTTCTGATACAGATTAGCTGTCCCTTGGTGAGCTATGAAAGACAAAAATCTTAGCTCTTTAAGCCCATCTTGTTTGACAGCATGCACGTATTTACATGAAATATAAAGTAAATATTTGTTCTTTTCATACAAGCTGTCAGGACAAACTTGGGTTGTTTAGAAAACTGTTCAGACAAACAGAATTGGTGTTTACTACATGACATATGATAAAAGGTCAACAATAGGTAAAATTGAAGTTTATTGAAAAAGAAATAAAGAGTGGACATGCATTGTTGGAACCAAAGTTGATCATGTTGTGCCATAAATTATATAGTACGCTGACAATTAAAACTTCATTGTTTATTCATTTGATTGTTTAAGAAAACATGGGCTTAATTTCAGTTGCTCACTTATCAGAGTATTAACTTATGGTCTGTTGCAGGAATAGATATAAGAAAATGTTTGTTACCCTAAAAACTTTCCGATTAAAGTTGCTTTTCAGCTTTTTTCTCCAGGAAACTTTCTAATAGCTAATAGGAACATATTCTGGAGTCAGGTAAGCTGAGCATTCCTGACATTACTGCCACCCAATCGGGGCCGCTGAGTCACCACCTCCAGTTGCCCAACAAATCACACTTCTGCTTTAAGAAACTGGTGGTTCCTGCGTACATGGGAGCAGCGATTTACCAAAGGATGCTTCTAGGGGCAAACTCACTTTCTTCTTGCTTCCAGGATTTGCATTCTCATGGCTTCCCTGGGGAATGCCTCCATCCGGTGGGCAAATTTCACCTGCCCCTAGATCCACTCTGTTCTGAAGCCACAAGAACGTGTTCTGCTTCCTGTGGACAGCGTCCCATCTGCTGAACACACATTTTAATAAGTATACTCTATTTCCAGTGAAACACCTATTGGTATTAACAAGAAAATAGCATCTCTACAAGATTCTCTGAAAAGAAATCCTGTCAGTGCCACTCATTCTACCTTCAAATACAAGTCCCTGTAATTACTTTCTCCTCTCCGTTTTCTTGTCTGGAGAAAGCAACAAGATCAAGAGAACCTATCCATTTTCCCCAGATACCTTCCACAATGTGTCTCTGCTTTGCAGGCTGGGATCAGAAGTTTCATTATCTGTATTTGTATTAGTAATTCACTGCACAGAGAGAACGGGGGCAGAGGAGGAGAGCAAGCACGGCAGCAAACATCAGACAGACAATTGTATGTATGCAAATGCTTGCAAATTCCTCCCAGCATCTCCTTATCTATAACCAAGCAACATGGAAGCCTATTCATCCCTCAGCTTCTTTGCTGCCAAATATGGTTGTGGTTTTGGAGGAAAATATTCAGAAAACGTTGAACTTTCAGTCACCGGGACTAAATCTAACTCAAAACCTACTACATAAAAGGCTAATGCATAAATACAACCAGTGACTTTCTAGCAAGACATGAGATATGCAAACTCTTGGCTACACAGGGTGAAAAACAGAATGCCCAAGGAGGGGGCGGGGGGAGGGAATGGCTGAATGCAGCTCCCAGCCCAGTGGGGAGAGGACTGAAATGTTGCCTCTTGGCTTCAGGGTTGTGCATTTGCATAAGTAGCCTGGGCGAGAAGGGGCATGGAAGACCAGAAACAGGCATGAAGAAAATGCCCCAAATTCAAATTCATAAATACAAAGTGCTCACTTTCAAATGAATACGCATGGTGTTTGAAAATGATAGTAAGAATCATCATGTCTTTTGTTTTGTCTTGAAATCAATTATGCCTAAATAATGGTTATAGAAATTTTCATGACTTGCTTTATTCTTATGTATTTATTCTACTCACTGCAAATCAGTAATAATGGTAATAATTCACACATCTACATGTCATTCGCATACAGTAATTCAGTTCATCCTCAAAATTATGCTTCAAGGTAGGGTCCGTATTATACCCATTTTACAGGTAAAGAAACCTGGGCATGGAGGTAGAATCAGCTCCACTATGACCTGAAAATGAAGAGGATGGCTCCTGAAGAAAATCAATGTTACCGCACAAAGTGCACAATCTGCTCGCCGCAAGACAAAAGCCAATCACTGAGAAGCAAGATAGTGGAAAAAAGAAAGGGTTTATTACAGTTTGCTGGCAAAAGGGAAGATGGCTGACTCGTGTCCAAAAGAACCGTTTTAAGGGGGCACAGAATCTTACAGCAGTTATATAGGCCGGTGGGTTACAGGGGAGGGGGTTAGGAATGTTGACCCTCGGGTGCTACAGACTGGGAGTCGCCACACCAGATCTTTCAGTTGTCCTTGATGATGGCTGTTCAGGGGTCATCACATTCCTAAGGAACCAAAAAGAACAAAGTTATCATCTTATCGCAGCTGGGAGGTACATGCACAAGCAGGGGTTGTAAAGTCTACAGAGAAGTTACATCTCCTGGAGGGTGCAAATCCAGCTGGGTTAGTTAGTCAGAGGCCATTCAAAGTTACAATAGGTTTCTTTTCTATAATATGGCTTACCTTATGTCAACCTTGTGTTGAGCTGGTATCATCAAGAGACTTCCAGGAAGAGAATGGACAGTGAGTAGGTACAACAATGGATGCCTACTACCCCCAACTAGAGCACCTAATCCATTCTGTCTTGTATTATGGTTAGATGCCCTCAGATGTAGAGCCCTGAGAATAAGGACTATGTGTTTGCTGTCACTGTATCTCCTGGAGGACCCAGGACAATCTTTTGAATATAGTGTAGCTCAATAGATGTTTTTGACATGAACTGATTCATTAAACTAGTTCTTTTGCTCATTTTAAGCTCTGTGGTGTCTTGTTCTCTTTTAACATGAAAATACATAAAATCCCAAACACAAACATAGCCCTTTTAACAACTTAAAAGACAGCATTCCAATGGCAGAAGCAAATAACCTAGCTTCATGGTTTACACGTATATTGACTTTCCTCTAAAATCATTCTCTCAGCTAATTTTACACAGGTGAGAAAAAGATCAAGGTTCTTTCTAAGCCACGTCATCTTGCTGTTCTGTTTTTGTTTAGCAAATGTACTTGCTGAAAATTCAAGTGCATAAGACTCACTGTATCCTCTCACAAGGTATCAGGATGCAGGTGTCATCATTTGGGTTTTACTGCAGTGTAGAAATGTCCTTAGTCTTTCCTTGAGGAATTTAATGTCAATCTCTGTGGCCTTTCTCAAGGACTCCTCTCAAATCCTGTAATCTCAAGTGTGGCATTCTCTCCTCCTTCCTGGGCCTATAGCTGCCCAGTTAGAGACTGCCCACCTCGCTCGCAGCTAGATGTGGCCACGTGACTGAGTTCTTACCAAGTGACGTAGTGATGTGTGCAACTTCCAGATCATCTTCTGAAAGATGTCTGGGACTTGATCTAAAATAATCCAGCAAAGAGGGAGGGCATATTTGTAGAATATAATGATATAAGTTCTGCCCTATGAAGATAACTTTAAGCTAAGTGATGGACACATGGGGTTATATTATAATACACTGTCCCTACATTTGAATGAATGTGTTTGGAATTTTCTATTGAAAAACACATTAAAAGGTGCTTGCCCCAGTTGTGTCCTCTCCTTTCCTTCTTCCTAGCTGGAAATAGAAATGACTGGAGCAATCTTGGAAAGCACACGTTGAGGATGGCAGAGCCACTCCACCAGCCCAGGTCCCCAAATGACTTCCTGGAGCAGGGCTTGCCCACCTGCCTCGGAGAGTTACTGCAAGAGAACTTGATTTCTCACTAGTTTGAGCCATTGCATTTTGGGGTCTCTTTGTTACAGTTACAGAGTTCTCTACACAACTCCAGCTCCTTATTTACTTACATTCTATTTCAAAACAGTCTCCTTTACTCTAATGAACGGTATAATCTCCCCTGCCTTCATGTCCCTTTACTCTTCTCTGGCTCTCCTATAGGTCAGCAGAGTGTTAGAACTCAATACATGTTTACTATGGATACATTTTTGTTCCTCAGGCTGAACCACAAGTCACACAGATACCTAAACGGCACAAAGACAACCTTAAATTAAATTGCTCACAGTACAACTCACTGTCAAACCCCTTACAAAAATATCACTTTTGAGTTTAGAGGTCTACGATTTAACATAGTTATGGACAAACTTGATTCAGAAAAGAACCACAAATTATTACAGCAAAACTTAGGATGAAATGGCAATGTTGAGAATATTTCAACTAGCAAATAAAAACGTAAGAAAAATTTAATTTTTTCCCCATAAAATATGGTTGTATTCTAAACCACCCTGTAGGCTGCCTCTAACCCGTCAACCTGTTTCGTCTTCCCTGCTCCAGGTCGGGCACAGTCTAACACGGCATTTTCAGGACTTCTGAGTTTCGGTGTGTGTGGAGGGCATACACTCTCCAGTCCAGCAGAGTTCCCTCCCTTTCCTGCGGCCTCACGCCGGGGTTCCTACAGGCTTACCCTGAGGCCCAAGTGATCTGGCCATAGATTGGGCTCAACATGTTGCATCCGGCACATGAACTGAAATAATTTTCTAAAAGGAGTGTTAATCCTTGTAATAGATCACCAAAGAAGGTCACAGACTCTTTCTCCAATGGTCCTTAGAAATAAGGCCCATTTTCTCACAATGGCTTTTAGGTGAGGGTCCCTGAAGGTCAGAGGATGAACTTGGTAGGTAAACCTACATAGAAGAAAGCAAAAATGGGATACAAACTAGTGCTCATTGTTAATTGAAACTAAACAAAATTAGGAGTTTCAGGAAGTTCCATTTGCAGGGTTCAACTGCAGGTTTCACTCTGCTCACTTTTGCAACAAGAAAAATAATAACCTTGAGTACTGCCAGCCTGCTCCCACCCTACGCAACCCCCACGCACACCACACTCCACCCTCCCTTCCTCTCCTCCCCTCCCGCCCCCACTCCCCAGGAATTCTGTCTTGGCCAGACTACTTGCTGAGCTATGGCTGCACCGGTTGGAATTAGTGTGGGCAGGAACCGAGACGATCAGACTGTCGACCTATTTACACCAAGAGGTACTGGGAGAAGAGCGAGGAACAGAGAAGCAAAGTTTGAGAAAAGGGGAGAAAGACAAGAGCCCGTGTGGGCTGGGGTTTGAAAGTTTGGAAAGAGGCTAAAATTGTTAGGAGTTTGAAAAAACACTGACGAGGACTGTGAGGTGTGTATATACACGTATACAGAGAAACAGAGACAGAGAGGGAGAGAGAGAAGAGGACAGAGGCTTTTAAGAAAGTTTTGGGGGTTAAAATTAGATTCCTTTGGTGTTTTTTAGGAGAACTTAGTAAAACTTTAAATTACTTTTCAATTACTTTTTAAAAGTCAGACTGGGCTTCAGCTTTCTGTGGGGTTAAAGGACCTAGCAGCATACATCTAGAGAAAATGCTAGTCTGTCCGTATTTTCAAATATTTCAACTTAATCATCAACCATTTATCAAACGTCACTGTACTATACACACGCCGTACTAGGCACAGTGTCATCAGAAACAAGTTGACCAAAAGAAAAATTTCACCAAAATATTTCATTGAATGGTCTCTTGGTGTAACCTCGAGCAAAGCATTTAATGACTGGCACGTAGACCTCACAAATGGACAATTATATTACCATTTCGAGGTCTGCTGCCAAAGGGAAATGGGAAATGAGGCACTGTAACAGAGTGTTCTCGTTTACCCTCAGGATGACCGAAGTTTCCAAGTTCAAGGAGGCAAACATCTCTGAAGTACCTACTACCATTCACTAAGCTCTTCTGCTACTTTTGCTGGTTCTGCCACAGGAAAGGGGCTTTAAGAAGGGTCTACGGGCCTTTTGCCTCCATATGACAGTAATTCATCATTGACTGGAATGTGCTCCATATTAAACTGTGGGCTGGTGCTAGGGGATCGGAGGTGAAATGCAGTTCTCGCCCTCCAGGGGCTACTACCTGAAGAGAGGGACAGATGGGTGCCCAATCCAGCAGGGCAGGGGGATGAGCGCTGCCAGAAAGGCCTGTGGGAATGTGAGGTCAGTCGTGCCATGGAAACACTGACTTGTAGTGGGTGTAGTCAGAGCAGGCATCAGCACCAGGAGACATTTCGTCAGCGTCCTGAATAACTAGTAGGAATTAGCCAAGCAAGAAGACATTGGGAGGGGGAAAGGAAAAGACCCTTCCAAGAAGAGGGAACACGCCCTCATGTTGTGTTATTGTCTTCATGTTGTAAATGAAGAAACAAACTCCAGAAGATTGAGTGACCTGGGGCACTCATCTTTAAGCACTGAAACTAAGATTTAAACTTAGCACCATACTCCCTGCCTCTTTACAGAACCTGGTCTAAAGGGCAATCCTCATTTACTAATGTCCACACATTACTCACACCCTGACCTCAAGAACACCTAGGGCGAATGCAAGTGTCCCTTAATCATTCTAGGAAAGAATCTGAAGTATTACGTATTTAAAAGATCATAGAGGGCCAGCCTGGTGGCATAGTGGTTAAGTTCACACGCTCCACTTCGGCGGCCCAGGGTCCACAGGTTTGGATCCTGAGCGCAGACCTATGCACCACTTATCAAGCCATGCTGTGGCAGGCGTCCCACCCATAAAGTAGAGTAAGATGGGCACAGATGTTAGCCCAGGGCCAATCTTCCTCAGACAAAAGAGGAGGACTGGCAACAGATGTTAGCTCAGGGCTGATCTTCCTCATCGAAAAAAAAATCATAGAATTTTTTATTGTTTTGTTCAAATCAGTTTAAGAAAACTGCATGCAGTACCTTCTCTCTCTCACACACACACACACACACAAACACTCTCTCTGTCTCTCTCTCTCTCTCTCTCTCTCACTTAAGGATTCACAGTGTATATTAACATATGAAAGGTGCTGAGAAGTCCTGCAGAAAATTAACGTTAAACTTTGTTTAACCCAATGTGTCTGAAAAGTAATCAACCATGGAAACTCCACCCTACCTCCTTTTTTTTTGGTGATACTTATTAACACTTTTAAAGACATTCTGATGAGGAAACTGCAGTCCATAGAGGCCGGGAGCTGCCTTGGGTGTGTGCTAGTGGCGGACCCATAACCCAGTTCACCAGACTTCCTCCCCGTCAACACTCTCTGCTGGAAATCACACTTCACTATGTCCATTCCATACCTCCAATATATAAACAGCACATACAGCACATGAGTTGATAACCTTGTAATTGTCAACTTACAAATTACCCTTTTAAAAAAATACAAAGAAATCCCTAGGTGAGACTGAGATGGTGTACACGAATTTGAAGTGTGTTTATATACACTATTAATCGCCCTTGTCACGGTTTATACTAGTTATCCAAGTCCTGCTGATATCAATTGTTTATCTTCACAGCCTTCCCACTGAAATAATAATAACAATAACAACCACTAGCTCTCTTTTTGCTCTCAACATGAAGGATAACATTAATATATTGATGCAAATTTCTAGCGTTTATCTTTATGCATTCATTTAAATGGAACCAAAGCTGAAGAAATCACTTGTTAACAAGATAATCACAAAACAAATCTTTGTACCAAGCATTTCATTGCTAGATCAAATCCCATTATCACTAACTACAAAGAAAATTCTTTACTTTGGAATTTGGTTGGAATCAAGAAAGCAAAAAAAAAAAAAAGCTGGGGGGGAGGGGATTGGAAATCTTTTTGTTTTTGCAAAGATTTATATTATAACACTTATATTAAAATTTGTTATGCTTGACTGGAAATTTTTAAAAGGTAATACACAAATTAAAAAACATTTTAAGAGCAGTCAATACCAAACTTTTAAGAGTATGAATAACAACATATTAGGAAAGATTGATGGGGCTTTCTGTCTAAAAAGTTAAATATTCAGTGCCTGTATTCCACATTTGTTACCAAAGTCCTCTTTATCAGCAGGAGGAGGCAAATGATACCCTGAAAATGTTTTAAATGTGCAACTTTGCTTATCTTCCTGTATTAATGATCCTTATGGCAGTTGTTATATTAGCCTTATCACGAAGCACAGCAATCGGGGAAACCTATTGTGGAAGGAAGGAAAAGAAAAAGCATTTAGTTTCATCTTGGGCCCTTTTTTTCAACCTAGCAATTTTCTGATTATCAAGGAGGGGAACATGAAAGTTAGAGCTTTACAGGGTTTGCTTAAAATCTCAAAGAAGAAACTAGACATTTCCAAATGGGTGATTCATTAAACATTGTACACTGAGAGAGGACAGAGGAGATTATCGACAAAACGCTCACGATGTGAGCTCTGGGTTTCGTGGTGTCCACAAGGGAGCTCTGACCTGGAGACAGTAAGTGGCTCCTGAGACAGCCAGTCTCTCCTTCAAGGCTCTGAGCTGCTCATTGGTGGATATGACTTTACAAGAAACGCCATGTGCCCCCATAAGACTTCTGTTTCCTTCTTCATACAGTCTCTATGTGCACAAAGAGGGAAATCAACGGCTCATCTTTTAATCCCTTTCAACTTTGATACCAGTACCAAACCTGACGCTGAGCCCCTTCCACCTTCCCATTCTCTCAAGGTGTTTGAGAAACCACCTAACCTTATGATTGAAATGAGTATTTTCACTCAATTGCAAATGCGTGAGCTCAACACACATACTGGCAGAGTGAGCACAAGCCCCTTTCACGCCTTCAGCTTTCTCTTTTTTTTTTTTTCATTATCCCTTTAATGCAGAGCAGGGCTACTGATTACAAAGAGGCAGTTTGACTCCAGCAATAGGTCTTCTTCACTAATCCTCACTGTCATGGAAATTCCAGCTGCTACAAGAATAAGAGGCTCAATCCATATTTGCCAGCTCTAATATGAAATCTGTCAGAGCCCAAATTAATGAGTTCCAAATTCCTGACATCACGATAACAGGTTAAGACTGGTCAATTAATTACATAAATCCTTCCCGATTCACTGTGCGTCTGCAGCCCAGATTGTGTCTTACATCACTCCACGACACAAGGCCTTTGGCTCCTGCTGTTCCACAGAAAGGACCCATTAAGAGGAGGCTGCCTGCCACGGCAAAATGTTCAACGTCACACGTTAAATTTGCACTTTTCTGTAATTGCTTTTGTTAAAAAAAATTAAATTAAAGCACAGGGCTCCCAGTACACCGCCATGCAGAGGCCTGGGAGTGGACTGAAGGATGCCAGGGCAGGCGAGTACCTATGATTTACCTCTAAGGGTTCACAGTCTCCTCTGGACCCGGTGTCCAGTAGGCAGTGGAACCAGAACGTTCATATTTGTTAAAATAAACCAAGTTCCCCTAAGATCTGTGGCAGCAAAAATACATATTTAGAAGATTCTTTTCTTTATGAAAGGGTTAAAATAGGATTTTTACATAGCCAGTTTCCCTTTTGTCTACCAGTAAAAGTAATACATATATAAAACACTGTTGATCTAACCACCTCTTCGGGAACATATATTGTACAAATGGGTGTATGTTATTCTTGTGTGGGTCTTTGCCTTCAAACAGAATGTTGCTGACGGCTTTGCTCTTTGGACTTGTAACTGGTACACATCTACAGAGGGAGAATAATTGAGGATTAAGACCTCAAAGGACTTCAAAAATCATCCAGATCAAACTTTTTCCTCTTTAAAACATCAAAATGTGCCTGGAATCACAGCTAGTTATAATTAGACATAAAACCTTCGACTTCCAGATTCCTGGGGCGGTCTCTCTACACCCAACTACTTTTCCTTGCGGTGTGGACTTAAATACCCAGGTACTCTGTATCGAATGGAACCAGTTCCTGGTTGTGTTTCCTGCATCATCTTATTGCGAGCTGGGGCTTCTGCGAAGACAGGAGCGAGCAGATGATGCCCCTAAGCACAGAGTGAAATCTATGTGAGGCGCAGGGTCTTTCCACCTAGGAGCCCTACCACCACCCCACCTCGCAGATAACTAGCCAGACCCGAGGCCGTGCCTTCTCCGGCGGGCGGCTGCAGCCGCCGCGCTGGCCCGGCAGCGCCCTCCTCTGTCCTCCGGCGGCTTTGCACTCGGTGTGTCACCGGCCGCGAGCTGCTTTTTTCCAGGGCAAAGAACACAGCTCGGCTTCTGAGCCCCCGGCCTAATGCAGTGGGGGACTTGTCTTTTCCCACCTGTCCCCCGACCCCCCCAACACACAGGTTAAACCTGACCCAGGGCCGTTTCTGAACCCGGCGCACACGCTTCTACCCCAGGGGCCCGAAACTAGGCACGACTGCCCCCTCCTTCTCCAAACAGGAGGCGGGTTAAGGCGACAGCGCGTCCGCTCGGCAGGTTTTAGGGTCTTGGGGAGACTAGAGGGAAAAGGGGTTAACTAATGTGTGCCGTGCGCGCGCAGATGAAACATCTGGAACGCGGGGCTTCGCCCCAGCCCCGCCGCGACCCCGGGGCGCTCGCGGGGCCCCTGCAGGCCTCAGCCACACCCAGGCCCGGGCGGCGGCGTCGCCCTCTCTCGGGCCGGGCGGCGGGCCCGGGGCCGCAGCGCCGCGGGAGCATCTGCATAACAAAGACGCGGGTGCAGCCCTGGGCTGGGGAATGCCGCCGCCGCCGCGTCCTCCCCCGGCTCCGGCGCGGCGGACCCTGACCGGTCATCCTGAAAACCCACCGCAGCGGCGGGGTCTCGGCTCCACGCGCGCTCACACAGCCAGAGGGGCCGCTGGAAACGACTGAACCCGGAGGGTCATCGCTATTCAAGGCTCCCTCCCACACAAATCCACTACCCAAGGCCCATCTGCATTATTCTTTTTTATTATTATTTTTCAAGCAGCCAGGGTTGCCATTTTAACGCTGGGCAGGGGGCCTCGCGGTGCCCACGTTTGAAGCAGGTGTGGCAGGGGAGAGGGCGCTGCAGGTCCGTGCTGTAAATCGCTGTTTGCGGTTGTTGTTCCCACTCATCATCCACCGCCCCCCTCCACCCGGGTTATTTTTTTTTTCCTTTCTTTCCGCAGCGCAGTTGCTATGGGTTACCAGGGCGGTTGCCATGGGTTACCGGACCGAGGCCGGCTGGCTCGCTACCTGCCACCCAGTCACCGCCGCCGCCGCCGGCGGAGCCGCCCGGGCGGGAGGACGCGGGAGCGCGCGTGTGCGGGACGCGGCGCGGGGGAATGTGCGCGAGCCGCCGGGGCGCCGCAGCCAACGGGCGGCCGAGGGTGCAGCCGCGGGAGCACCACTGCCAGTGGGGTGGGGGGCAAAGCTATAAAGAAGGCCCAGAGGTAAGAAACTAGCAAAAACACAACCACAAGTTATGCCCGTGCTGTGCCTCTAGCAGCAAAGACAAGCTGTGCGGGGTTTTGGATGAATCTGCACTTCTCGTCGGGGGAGAAAGGGTATTTTCCTCTTTAGCATAAGCCATTTGCATAGGGTCTTTAGACCAGAGTTTAAATTCAGAAAATTGTTGCTTAATTTTTTTTTCTCTTTTCCTCTGTATCTTTTCAAAAGAAGTCTTTGGAATTTTGGAGAAAAAGAAAAGGGTCGTTAACGACCAGAGTTTGCGCAGCTAAAATAAATTAGTGTCCAATGCACTGTTCATAACAATGATGTAGGAAAGTTTCCAGCAAGAGTGAGGAGCAATTGTGTCTGACTTAAAAGGACAATGGTGACTCGTTTGTGAGATGCATATGGCAAAGAATAGAGCCAAAATCCTTTGTAAATATTTCAAATTTTAAAGAAACTGTTGCTTATTTACATCCTTCTAAAATTTTTGAACTCCCCTCTATTAAAATGTATTTTCTTATGACCTTTATTTGCAAAGAAAATTGTATCTATGCTTTGTCAAATTGCAATAACTAATTTCAGACAGCATTTTGTATTTGAAAATGTGTTTATATATAATAAAGAAAAGGTCTGTATTCCAAACAAAAGCAGACAATTGTATTGAAAAATTGTTTCCTCCATTGAAAAGATGCTGCGTTGTATTCATAGGATACCAACTAAGTAATTTAAATATTAAGAGGAAAACTCTTGAGAAACAGAATAAGCTTTTGTTATTTTTGTCTTAAAATTATAGAGGGCTTTTGTGAAAAAGGGTCTTCTTTTATAGCTGAAATACTGAAAACCTTATTTGTACCACAGTAGCTCGATAATGATGAATCCTTAAGTCACCAAAAAAACAGAGTTCAATACAACATTCAATTTACTGTTGGATATAACAGTTATTGTGGCTAGGCTAAATGAATTTGTTTTAATTCTGAATAGCCATAAAAGAAATTTTATTCTTTTACCTTACTATATAGTAAGGTTATTGCATATCATTTGTTTGTATTTGATTATTCAATAAAATGTGGACTAGACTTGAAAAGCTCCTGCAAGATATTTAATATCTTAATGGACATAACTACTTAAAGGTAAACATTCCTGGTTTTCCTTAGTAATTTTTAAAACTTGAAATTTTAACTAGAATTTAAATAACTTTCTTCCAAGTGAGACTTTAAAAGAAGCCCTAAGTAACAGGTTGTTGACTTTCATTGTTGACACCTTTGAGTTATATATAAAACCAGTTCTCACACAAAACACATAAACTGACTTTATAGGGGAATAGTTTACCCTTTCAGAATTAGCCAGGGAAATACAGTTTTGTTGTATGTAAATCATAAAGCATACAGGGTTAGAATTCTTTAAGTTACATTAAAAATAGTTTTAAATAAACATCTATTGTATTTAGTTTAGTTACTTAAGTATTTTCTTTTCCTAAAGAAAGCTTTATAAAAATATGCCAGAGAAAAGAGACTTGAAGCAAGAAAGCCATTGAAGGCTGAAGGTCATCTAAATATCTCAGCTGCAGGAAATCAGTTTTAAGACGCCATGCTTAGATTAAAAAACAACCAAACTAAGGCTAAAAGCTTTAAATGTGCACAACTGTAGTGAATACTGAACCAAATTTACCAAAGTTCTCCATTAAAAACTACTGATCATTCAAGAACACACTAAATTTAGGTCTAAATAAGAAGAAATACATTCTCTCATATAAAATAAGTGATCCAACAAACTAAAGTTGTTTTTTTCATATTTAATGTGAAAACAATGATCTGGTGAAGTTTACATACCATAGTATTAGGCATTACTCAATATCAATTTTGGCTATGTTACATCACTTAAAAATAATATGACAATCAGTGGCACAATATATGCTATTCAAAACTGCTGTAAAACAGAAATAACGTGAATTCAAATACATATTGCCGAGCAGCTGGGGATGGCTCTTAAATGACTGGATGGCATACTTTACAGTGAGCAAGAGCAAAAGAAATTACCAAATCTTTTATTTCCTGTATTAAATAATGAGTCAGATGATAAAATATCAAGACCCAAGATACATTAGATCAAAATATTTACAAAAGTTCAATAATGTTTTAGACCAAACAAAAAACAAGAAGGAGAAATTAAGGAAATAATTTTTATTCTAAATTTAATTTTTTTCTTTTGGTTCTCAGTTACAAGCATTTCAAAGACTTACAGTAACTTTTAAACTCCTAGTCAAAATAAAATGAGGCGAGGTAACAAAGCAACAAGTTATCCCAGTTATGTAAAAATATCTTCCTGTTAGTTTCAGAGATATTTTGTACCATTCAACAAGGAAGAAACTTGGATAATTATCTCTAGAAAATGCTCCCTCATCTGAAATTTGAAGTTCAATGTAGTTTATCTAAGACATTTTATTTTGGGGCCGCTAAAAAAAAGACATTTTATTAAATTATAGGAATCCTCAGGCAGATGCCTAAAAAGAAAGGGCTTTTTAAAAATGAATGAATAATTCTGAAATTAGCAAGTTGATAGCCTTTTCTCAATTATGGGAACATTTACTGGTCAAATTTATTAATTTTTATAAGATCCTACTTCTAATTCAAAGATAAGTAACAAATAACCTCCACTGACAATGAGTTATCTAGGGGTAAGGAATTGCACATTTAGTCAGAAAATAAATCATTAACCTGTAATTCTAATTACACAACGATAATGAAAATAAATTATTTGTTTCCAGAAACCATGTGTTAAAGCTGATTTTGGATGATGAAAATGTATTTCTGAATCTATATATTGCAAATATAAGCACAATTACTATTTCTGTTTTTTCTAAGTTGTAAACATTATTTTAACATATCTCTATGCATAAGATACATTTTCCATTTAAGTGTGAAATAGCATACTGGAAAGGTTAAACACTCTTAAAATATTTCAAACACCCAAAAGCAAAGTGTTTTCCCAGTGCAGGAGAGATACCCCCAAAATATCAGCCACATGTCTGAAAGAGGCAGTCTGGTCCACACTGTCAATCTTCAGAGTGGTTAAGATCATGCATGCTGTGTTTAGGGTAACACTGCCCCATTGATAGGAGAAGGAATGCTCTATCTGGATTTTAAATGCTACCTATTTAGCTATCTTAAAATTCAGCAAAACCAACTAGGTTTTTTAAAACATATAAATCATTTCATCTGAGGGCAGGCTCTTGTTTTACCCCTAATGTTTGCCTATAAAGGAGAGTATTGCATTCACAGGCTTTTAATTTTTTACAGAAGCTTAGCCAAAATAAGACAACATAAAAATACCACTGATACACAACCCAACATCTTGAAGAATTTAAATACCCAGTATCATGACAGTGAGCTTTAGGTAAGAGTGTATTATTAGCAAGCTTTCTTCTCTATGACTGGACATAATTTGCTATTCCTAAGATGGTAACATTAGAATTATTTTTCAGGATTCCTGCGGAGCTGGGCTCATTTTACATCCATGTGAACTGCTGTCATCACTACTATGTCCAAACCCAGAGGATGAACTGGAAAAGAAGAGAGGGGAAAATAATAAAAAGAGGAAATTGGTTTTCACAACACACTCAAAGCCTGAGTAACAGAGGAGAACTTTAATTATCTCCAGTCACAAAGAGAGACAGGAAATTTGGACTTTTAATTAGCCATTTGGAGTGCAGTTGGATATTTTTTTAGCTAGATAATTTAAACGCGAATAATTCAAGTCTGACTAAATGAAAGTCACATCATCAGAATGCAGATAATTGAATTTCTACTGCATTCATTAATTCAGTGTGGAGGTGTGTGTGAAGACTACTATGATGGGCTGTCACAGCTCAATAAAATCTCAGTCGATTAATTTTTTCATTATCTTAGTATTACATCAACAGAAAAGCGAAGTGTGTGTATGTATCTATACACATGCGTATGTGCACTCTGTGTTATATAAATACCTATACGTTAAATCAAAATGCAAGGAAGTACCTTTCGGAATCATAATCTATATCATTTTCTTTTTTTCCTTCTTCATCTTCTTCAGGGAAACGTCTGTTCATCAAGGCAAACTTGTGAATTGCTTCTTCCACAGAATACTTGGTCTGCCCAGAAACGCACGCCTCGATGTCTTCTGAGTTCAGATGGCTCTGCAAGAAGAGGTGAAGCCTGCTATCTGAAAGCAAAAGTGCGTTCTGTAGGACCCTATGTGAAAGAAAAAAGGAGAAATAACCAGTGAACAGGGGTGGGCAGTTATAGGGCAGGAGAGAGAAAAACACTAGAAATGTGTCACCAAAGTAATTTCTCCACTATAGCAAACTTTGCGTCAATTATGGACTCGGCTTATTAAAGACATGAAAGCATATGTTAACTTTTATTCAATTATTTGGAAATTTAGGTGAGTAAAAACCTGAAGCTAATAGTTAAGAACATCTGTTAAAAGAATAACTTCAAGGACATTTCTTCAATTTAACCATCTGTTATGACCATGTGGATTAATTATGGAAATATTTTGCTTATATAGTCATCGAAATTTATTCTACTTAAAAAAAATTTACTGCCAACCAGCATGTCAATTCTGTGATTTTTATTGGCTAGGCTGGCATGAAAACATCAAAACTTTCAACTGCTATTAAAATTTTTATTAAAAAGTCAATACATTTCTCAGCATGTTTTACTTAAAACTTGACAAGTATGCTTATTATGTACACGTTTACAAGGGCTTGGCTGGGAGGTGGCTTTTTTTGAAAGGGTAAGATAGACTAGAAATTTCTCCAAAATCTTCAGCGGCACTGTGTATGTACGTTGTTAAAATGAGCCACCAAATAAAATTGCTCCCAGCCAATTTTACCATATATATAATTAAAGTATAATAATTTTGTGATAAGTATATACTAGCCTTCCCACATTAAAGATTAAAGTTTACAAAGAGAGTACAGATTTCAACTAGTGCATGAGAACTACATGGAGGATTAAAATTTACCCTGGAGCAAAATCTACAAATGCTCAAATCCATTTTATCAGTGAATGTGTTTTTTCCTGATATGCATGTCTGAGAACAGGAAATTAAGTCAAAGTACATCCTGATATTTAAATAAAAACTTTTATCTTTTTAGCCAAGATTTTGATGTATGATAATTTAGTCTCTATTAATAGTTCAATAATGATATAACACGAGACACTAAGACCAGACGTAGGGGAGGGAACTAAACTAAAACACTAAAACCCAAGTATAATTTTGCCCAACGTGGGATTTTTCCTATAGAGATCTATGAAAAACAGATTATGTATTTCAGGCCCAATGAACTTTATCTTATATTCTGCATTTTTAAACAAGTAATTAGACAAGTAAACCATTCATATCAATTTACTTAAAATCCCAGGTCATTAGAATATCTCCTTTTTCTTCAAAATAAAACAGAATTATTTCTTCAAGAAGGCAAACATCTAAAAATGCGCAGCATCAAAACCAAAATTTAGCCATCCGCTTTGCTTCAATAGGCTTATAAATGTAGTTTGAGTAAATATTCTTGACTGGCCTACTAAAAGGAAAAATAAAACCTTTGTGCTTTTTACAAGGCAAAATCTCAACCAAAACAGCTAAATACTTCCTCTCCCTCCATGTCTCTGCCCCAGGTTCTCCCAGAAGATGACCATATCACATGATAAAGATTAATTTACCAAGTACAAGTAGTGAAGTAGTAAATCCCTTTTACTACTCTTTGAGATTTATTTTCTACATTTACAAATGTTTACCACTCTTGTTTTAAATACTTCAAATCAAGAGAAGATTTATATGGCAACGACCCATTAATATTAACTTGCATTCGCTGTGAAGTTTGAACAGAGTGTTTCCTGTGTCCTTCTGTCAGTGGTTTCCTGCCAGCCATGGTACAAGTAACTGTTCATGGGATTATACTTACTGCTTTGTTTCTGTTGGAAATGTGTTTTATTTTCGTTATAAAATAATGGGTAATCTTTAAAATTGATTTTAGATGGTTCGAGGCATTACACCACAAAAGTAATGAGCACTAATGCCAATGATATTGGACACAAATTCATTTTAGCTTTATTTCATGTCTAAAGCAATTCTACTGAGCCTTGAACTGCTCACGCGCGGTTATTAACTTGCTAGTAACCTAACACATGGGTACAGCAAACAAAAGTGATCAGACTCCAGGTTGATCGGGACCTCAAGGCTACTGTCCTTTTTCTTGAGCTATAATTCAATTTCCAATTTTACTGTACATTAGACTCATTATTTCCCAGTGTTTTCTTTTCTGCTTAATACCGCCATCTGGAGGACACGCCGGTGAAAAGAGAGAGGAGGCCCAGCACACCCTGCTCACAGTTCTGAAGTGGGCAAAAGAAGTGGCTGGGGAGGGAACATCTGAACACACACACAGAGTTCAAAAACAGTACATCTCTAGGCACAGTTTTGGTTTTTGGAATTCCTTGTGCCTGACTAAATTTATGCCACTGTGCTCCATGGGTATGAGTTTCAAATAAGCAAAAATAATTTTTAATGTATTTATGATTTTTATTTTCAGTCAGGTATTTCATTCCAAAATTAAAAATACAAAATTTTTAGAGTGTTTTCCCATCTGGTTCAGTGAGTATAACTAATTCATTTAAAGTAATATGTGGTTTACTATATATCAGAGAGTGTTGTGACTGCCATCATCATAATATGAAATCCTATTTTTACCTTAGTCATATTTGTGCCACATTTTCCACAAACAAATCTAATAGAAAATCAACTTCAAACTTAATATAAAGAATACTTTGTAAAACAGTCAATAAAATGTCATTTTTATAAGCTTCCATAAAAATAAATGTATACAATTTTCAAGCCTTTATAAAAGGAACAAAAAATAGCCTCTAGAATTTTAAAGGAATTTCTGAGAAGGTATTTACAACATGAGTCAAAAGTTGTTCCTTTCCCCATAACAACTTTAAACTAAACAAAGCAAAACCTGTTTTCCCTTGAATTGGATACAGTTGAAAATCTGGTTCTCCTCAACAGGATTTTATTAGATGTATTATGTATTGGTTCAGTTGAGAACAATATATAGCTATGCAAAACCATTTAATCCTAACTAAGGATGCCCTGGGTCTACTGAACCCAATATAATAGTATATATACACATCTGTATAGCGTGTGGAAGGTTAGCAGCTTGATGTAGGAAAAAAAATTTAATTCAGCCTGTTTACCTCTTACCATGAGAAAAAAAATAAAACCTACAAATCTTCATTGAAGACATTCATGATCTGTGCTGTGGTGCCCTCTATTGAACACAAAGACTTATAAAAATTGTGTGTGTGTGTATAAAACTAGCTGTAGTGTTTCCATGATATCCTTTGTAAAACTATAATATTCCTTAAATTTTTAAGAAATACAAAATTGTAATACAAAAGTCTACACTGTAAGGTAAATGTTATATTAATGGGATGAATTCAGTAAGGAAGGAAAAATGGCTCCCATTTGAGATAGCAATCAAATGTAAAAAAATCAGTAGGAATATCATTTTCATAATTGGAGACTTGCCACCAGAGTTTATAATTTTAGTCTATAACTTCCTTTTTCCATAACTATTAATAGAAATGACTTACTATTTATAATTAGCCAGGGGTAAAATCCAAAAGAGAGATTATAGCCAAGACTGAGGAAAAAATCTCACAATCTTACTGACCTAATTTAGTTAGTATTTAAGAGTTCTGCTAATTATAAACTTGCCAGTTCCTGGGGTTAATATAGTGCCTCCACCTTTCCTATAATTTCCTTGTCTATAAAATTGAGATGATACCCATCTCCTAACACTGTGATAGGTATTGAGATAACATGTAAAAATCTAAACATAGCAAGTATTCAGTAAATGGTATAAATTATTCTTATTTGGCACCTAGTCAAAGAAATAACTTTCTAATTCCTCTATGAAGATTGGCCTGGATATGTACTTTGCTATTAAATGTGTATTATTTTGCAAATGACCTTAAAATGGAAGAAAACATATTTATATTCTATACACACACACATGCACAAAGACAGCAGCATTTTGGTTTCAAAGGGTTTGCTCTTGGCTCATAACTTCAAAACTTACAGAAAAACCATATTTTTAAAATACTTGCTAAAAATCTACAACACAAGCATATTTCACATTTTAATGCTGTGGTGTCTTCCCTCTCAAGTTCCTAAAGTGCTCTACAAACAAACAAGAGACAGGCTATTGACGGTGGCCCTACTTAATGGGTTAACCAATGGGGCCTCAGAGGACATCAAGCTGGGGTCAGGAAACAGTGTCAAGGTGGCCAAGTTGCATGTCGCATCCAGTTTCCCAAAGTGTGCTTGGGCTGAGGGGACACCAGGGGCAAAGTCATGGAAGGTTGCTACTTCTACACAAACTGGACAAAGAACAGGAGAGCTATGCACCAGAATCTGAGGGACACAGAAAGGAGGGTGGGGAAGGTCAGGAGGGACCACAGTATTTAGGTCATTTAGGTCAGGCCTGAATCCAGCTGTGTGGTATTAGACTCCTTGCTTCTTTCAGGTTCACATCACATAGAAGCACTAGATTTCATTTTTAATGTAAAACTCATCAACTTGGAGACTAATGTTCACATACCATAGTGAAACAAATAACATCACAAGAGAACTTGGTGTCTGTTCTATGCTTTGACTTCTGGATGATAATCCAGATCCAATTTTAATTAATCTAGCCATCCCCTGATATGTATATGGTGCTTCTCCACTAGAATGGAAGCTTCAAGAAGACAAGGATTTGTGTCCATTTTGTACAGTCCTATATCCCCAGCACCTGGCCTGGCCCAATGCAGTCACTTAATAAATAGGTTTTCAGTCCTTTCTGATGCATCATCTGAACAACACAACCACCCAGTGAGGTCGGCACTGCCTGTGTTACATTATCTCACTCTTTGTAGCAAAGTAAGGCTCAAAGGAATAAAGTGACTTTTCCAAGGTCATATAGCCAGAAAACAATCAGGAGCCAACATTCATGGGAGACCTGGAACCCAGCTCCTCAAGCTCCTGATCCAGGACACTTTCCACTATGACATCTGCATCGAATTCAATCAGCAAACAGCCAAATGACACAGTGTGCAAAAATAACCGAGCACAAGCACAACCCCACTGTGGCCGAATGGTGCTCACTCAGTCATTAATTTGTTAAATCAACTGTGGAAGGGGAGGTCGTGTTCAAAACAATGAAGTGATTCCTGTCAAAAATGCATGCCCTGCACTTAACTAGCAACATAAATACAGAGACACGTGCTGTCCTTTGTCCTCAAATGAGGAGATTTTCTACAGAAGACAAGCAGCTCCCCAGTGCTGACAGGGACTGCAGAATTTGGCTGTTCCTGTCCAGGCCTCACTGGCGATGGCCAGTCGGCAGCTTCTCCGAGCAGCATCTGGAGCGACAGGCCACTCTGCAAACTAGGACTGCAGGGACCATATCTTAAGGGAGAGGCCATCAGCCACCTGGGTCTCATAGAGACAACAATTAAAATCTCTTTCCCAAAGGGAAAGGGCAGAGAAAACTTGACCAGGTCTTTGTTCTGTCATGCCTGTGACAGCCAAAAGAATACTGCTGTATGTTTTCCAAGGACTTGGCTCAGTTAATCAGTTCTTCCGGTCTCTTGTCATTTTTATTCCTCTGGCTTCTTTTTCTTTCCCAGCCCCCCCTCAATTTATAATCTTGGATGTTTCTGTATGTCTCCATGACCCCTTCAAAGGAAAGGCACTATATCAATTTAACAGAAATAAATATTAATATTCATGTGCATACGTAATACCCAAACCCTTCATGAGTGAGCCATATGGGGAGAAGGCAGTATATTATTTCAGGCCAGCTCTAAGGTGCCATGTAATGAATTCAAAAGGAGATTACTTCAGATCCTGAAGCTGGTAGAAAAAGAAAGAGACAGCACCCTGCCACTAACTAGTAGTCATATGACTCAGCCTATTTCCTTATCTATAAAATTGGAAGTTAGAAAAATTAGCTCAAAGCTATTTCATGTCAAAGTGTATTAAAATAATAACAGCCAATACTTAGGTACCACATATTATGTGCCAGACTGTTGTGAATGCTTTACATTTGTTAACTCATTTAATCCTCTCAACAACCTTATAAGTAGGTACTATTATTAACCCCATTTTATAGATGAGAAAACACAGGCACCGAGGAGGTAAAAGACTTGCCCAAGCCCCCAGCTCATAAGTAGCAGGGCCAGGGTTTGAACTCAGGACTCTAGCCTCATAGTCTGCACGCAAACCAATGTGCTGGCCTATGGGATGGGTACTCTAGCATTCCAGAGTGGAAAAAAGAGAAATTATAGTAGTGTGAATTCAAGTCACTTTAACTGTAGGACCTACCATCACCAAGTAATCCAGAGTTAATAACCCACTGAGACTATTCAAACACCAATAAATACTCCCTTATGAACATTTCCTCCAAAGAACAGAGTGAACTATTCATTTAGAGAAGCCCAGAAGGGTATTAGCAGCCCATTGTAGAGCTAACTTTAGTCTGTCAATCCTAAATGTTGCAAATAAAGACAGTTTTTAAGTTCTTTTTTAATAAAGCACATTTGTTTCCTGGAAATTTTTACTTTTGTCAGCTAAACTCCCAAGTAATTTGGCTCCATTTTACAGCTAAGGGACCATATATTTATTATTTGCTTCAATCAGTTCATTGTTTTCTTTCTAGATTTGGTCCCGAATATGCACCATATGATGTGAGCCACAAGATGGTGCTCTAATCTAGGGAATGAACTACTACTGAGCTTCGCTCTGGAGCCGATTAGCCTTTCAGAAAGAGTACCGTTCTCCCCCGCATCATCATAGGACATTCAGCTCTTGCAAAGCACTTTCCTCACATCCCCTCTCTGGCCACAAGAGTTTCTGCACACTTACTTTCTGAGGAAATCTTCCAAACCCTGACGACGCTGATCCACATGCTGGCGATTGTTCATGTTGAAAAATAAGTTTTTAGATGGAAGTTCGGGCAGTTGTCTTATGAGAAAGAGAAAAAAAATTTTGTAATCATCAAATCAAGGTGGTTTAGTTACAGAAATCCCTCAAAGTAAAAGCAAATTATGCATGATAATGATCATACAACTATTATATAGTTATATATACTACATATATCGTAAGGGTATGAGAAAATCAATTAAAGAAAAACCCATTTTAAACATTTTTGTGGCCTTTCATAATCAATACTCATGAAAGTTGGTGGAATTCAAGTGATAACTATTGAATTCAGATGCAGTAGGCACAAAACTAAAGTCATATATTGCAATCAAGAAGAAAGCCTTCATGTTTTATGTATCTTAATGCATATCAAATTTTTAAATATCAAATATAATAATACAGCTTCCGCGATATACTCTTTAAATCACTTACACCAGCAATGCATTGCTTTGGAGTCTCTGCCTCAGCCACACAAATTCTCTATATCTTCTTCGCACACAGGATGTTTTCATTGTAAAACACATGCTATTGGTCTGTTTAGAGAAAAAGAAAAATATAAGCCTCACTTAAGGAAAAATGCTTTTCTTATATCTGTCACTTGCTATATACCCCCATATTCATTTTAAATAAGATTTTAAAAAAACAAAAATACATTTGCATTTATGCCTGACTCAAATCTTGCACACAACCCACTAATATAACAGCTCTGAAGACAGCTGGAATGACATAAATGAACAGTATTGTCCTGGGGCAAGGCATGACCCAGCCTCTCCCTGAGCCCTCAAGTAGCCTCCGACTCACCTATTAGCACTGCTTTCAAAGACAAATCATAACAATTAAACAAATCTTTAAGCATAAATGACCAATATGAACTCAGGGTCATCCATTGCGTTTTAACACCATCTATCCATCCA
Source organism: Tapirus indicus (assembly GCA_031878705.1). Taxonomy (NCBI): domain Eukaryota; kingdom Metazoa; phylum Chordata; class Mammalia; order Perissodactyla; family Tapiridae; genus Tapirus; species Tapirus indicus. The sequence continues at coordinate 120,735,960 of CM062917.1, read as the reverse complement.
TGTAGCTGGAGAAGTCTTTGGGAATTAGAAACACCTTCACATGGCCCTTGACATGACATCACAGAAGCCATCATGTCCTTGATATGGCCATCATTACAGATCACACAAATCACCGGGAATCCTGAAACCACTTTTAAACAAGAGAACAGCATTTCCCTTCTCTACTAGACATTTGAGGGAGTGTGATCCAAGTTAGAGAGAGGCGTGCAGTCCACAGGGACAAGCATCCACGTGGGGGACCCAAATTCCAGTCCTGGCTCTGGTAGAGGGCAAGTCACTTACATTCCAGTTTCCTGAATGGTAAAACATGGATGAAACAGTACATACCTCTTCCACAGGGTGGTTGTGAGGATTGAAAATACGCACTTAGCAAATGTTATCTAGCAATATCATTATCAGTTACTAGATGTTGGTTTCCTTCCAGCTACCCTAAGGCAGACTTAGAAAAAGCCATCTACAGAGTCTCCATCCTAGGCAAAATGGCAATGCCTCTCCCTTGGGTAAACACAAGCTGATAAATACGTGTTTCTCCTTTGGGTAAAACAAGAGACCGGCAAATATTTGTCTATTGGCCTTGTAAGAAGATCTCTATTCTCTATATTTATTTCAAAGTTCTATTTCATAATCTTTACATTGTCAATGAGAAATTTTTCCCCCAAATTTATATTATTTCAAAAATTGTTATTATTCCACACCTTAATAAGCACCTAGCAATTGTTTTCCTTAGGAAATGTAAGTGATTACGTGCATCAGTTCAAACTTATACATGAAATGTATGGCACTGTTCCTGGTATTCCCAAACTTTATAAAGTTCAGAAAACCTCAGGATGCAGACAGGTTAAGAGACTCGCCCCCAAAGTAGCTATTGGTCTAAATCCCATGGTCTTTGACGGTATGGCAACAAAACGCAGTGGATGGAGTTTGTGGCACACAGAATAACCTTCTGTGCGTGGATTTCAAAGCACACCAGGGCCTCACTCTAACGTGATCCTTGGGGACTGAGAGAGCGGGCAGTTTACACCAGAAATGGTTCCCTAACGAGGCCTGGGCAGGTATCCTCTCAGTGCTCTCTCCCCAGAGAGTACCAGGCCACTGCAGGGACTCCCGACGCCTCAGGTACAGACGAGGTCAATTTCAACTCCCTTCCATTTCTCTGTTCAGAATCACTGTGGATGTCAATAACTGGAGGTCCATCTAGTACCTACACCAGACAAAGGTCTATCTGTAAGTCCTTCATTTGCAAGATAAATTCAGGAGAGTATATATGATCGACTACCCACCTTTAAAATTCCAAGTAAATGCTAAAATTTAGAGTCGACTGATATCATTTCCCTTGAGGTTAATTTAAACAGGTTAAACACCAGCTTTTCTACCTGAGAACCTCTATAGGTGTAGCATCTAAGAGAGGCTGACTAAAACTCTCCAGGCGCCCCATCCATTCCTAATCATATAACAACAGGTGGAGGCCTCTTCAGGATCAGACTACACTGAGATCACTAATTTATTAAGTTCCTCTAAATCTATTTGCTTGTTTCTGCTATCTACCAAGCCAAGATTTATTCATTGTCAATTTATTAGCATTTCAGAGAAACGCCAGAACACCACCAAACGATATTTGTGGAACCATCATTTCTGGCTCGAGATGGACATTTCCGAATTCATATCATGCTATTTACATAGCAGAGAAAAATCTATGCGTTCATTAACTCTCTGGTGATAACTGAATTTCATGCCCACTATAAAGTGTGTGATAAGGACTCACAAGTTTTTTAGGGGAAGTTAAAAGGCAACTAAAGAATTTCATTTCATTTTCAAATGCTTAGTCTTACATACTCGTGTTATAACTTTCCACACAAAATGTATTATCTGGTGTGACTTTATGAGTAAAACCAAAATACAAGGCATACCCTAGCAATGGCCTTCGACACAATCATCAAAAAAAGCACTTCTGAGTTTTTACTTTGTTTATTTTCTAAGTTGGGGGGCCTTGAAAGAAAAAAGAAAAAAAAAAGTTTTATGGCTGGTGATTGACATGGGTGTCAATATACCAGTTTGGGATTGGGTGTCCAATATACCAATTTAGCTACTTACAATGGGAAGATTAAAGATGGCTAAATTTTACTTCACTTCTGCTATGTAGTCAGAGATAAAATCTGAGCCTGTTTCTATGCTCCCAGGAGAAGTCTGGACTAAATCAGATGGGAGAAGTGACTATCTCCATGATCAGGGCCCAATTAACTATAACCTGTGGCCCAAATCAAGCCTGCCAATTGTCTTCGCAAATAAAGTTTTATTGGAACACAATTACCCTCATTCATTTACATATTGTTTATGGCTGCTCTCATCCTATAACAGCAGAACTGAATAGTGTCAAGAAAGACTACACAAAGCCCACAAAGTTGAAGGCATTTACCACGTGGCCCTTTATAGAAAAAGTTTGCTGACCCTTGTTCAAGATGATCATAGAAGATCACACAGCACACGATGTTGTTCAAGAGATTATGATACAGTATTATTTCCAAATAAAGTACATCATTTGTAGTTATTTACTTATGTTAATTACTCAGAATCTAGTGTAAGCAAAATAATTGCACATATTCATTTCCTACTTTCTTGTTCTATATATAAAACATTGCACATCTCTTTTTCAGAGAACTCTACATCCTCTCAAAACTTAAGATTTACCAGGCAATATATTATCCAGAAATATGCTATAACATCATAAATAAATACCATTAATGAGCTATAAATACTCCTTAACTGTGAATTTTAGATGTATTCACATCTTCATACATGAAGGCAATAAACATTAAAATATTAATATTAATAAAAGTGCAATACGGAATTCAAATAAGTAATTTTTCAACTTTAGGAACCATCCTACTACTTCATTTAAGATATAAGCATTAGTTGTAATCATTCAAATTCAGTTCTTTGAATTAGGAAAATTTTTACAAATTTCAATTTTAAGTACATCACAGTGTCCCATCAAATGTATGCTACATAAAAAATTACTATGATTTCTATGGACTACCGACTGTATACTTACATGAATACATATCTCATAGTCAATATAAGAATGCCAAAAGTCCTCCTTCTGAATCCTAGGATCTCGAACCCAGACACTTACAAATTCCTGTAAGGGCATCATAAACAAAGAAATGTGTTTCAGAATTGCAAGTAGGGCTGGCAAGAGCTGAGAGAAATGACTGCACTAGAACAAAACTGAAATGAGCTTTAACCAACATAGTTGTAATCCTTTAAAAAACAAGAAGTAAAGTTAATGAATCATGTACCATAGGAAGTCCAAGAAACACTTTTGCCACAAATGGAATTTTTAAAATAATGCAAAACCAAGCTGGGTACACTTTTAGATAGTTTTACAAGTTATGTGAAGACAATAAGATAGTATACAATAAAACTGACTTTTGATTTTTAATTAGGAAAAATAGGTTCACATTTTTCTCAAATTTTAAAAATCGTCATTTCTGACTTTCTTCATCTCTCTAAATTAAATCTACAGGCCCTGCCTGATAAATTACTTCCTAGAACACAAATAAGAAAGAGTAGCAAAGGTCAAGTGAAAAGCAAGCAATGAGAGTTGAAAACGACTTTGTATACATCCCAGCTCCATGAGAGTAAGCAGTAATAACTTATTAATAGAAAGATGAACACCTTTCACACAATACTTTTTCTATTTTTAAAATATACTTTCCCACACAGTAAATCATTTCATCTTCATAGTAACCTCATGTTATAGGGAAGAGTTAGAAATGTTAAAAAAAATACAAAGTCAATAATTTTGTCCCTTTTTAAAGATAATAATAATAGGAAATACAGGGTAAAATATAAAACACAATACTTTCAAAAAAGTGCTCTTTACTAAATAAGCTTAGTTTAAAAATCTGAAAACATGTACAGCAAAAAAGTATTATGTTTGGCATGATAAATTTTAGAGTGTAATTTATTCACTTGGTGATTATAAATTTATTAATTGAATTTCATTTTAAATATATTAACTTTTTATTTTAAAAAAGGGGTCTTTGAGGCTGAAATTTTAGGCATTTCTTACTGCTTTGCTTTGGTCCATCTGAGAGGCAGGCTATCAATGCTCTAGAGCAGAAAAGGAAGAAAGATTATGGGGTTTTCTGGACAGAGCACCTCCATTCTGTTATGCAGATAATAAAATGAGAATTTTCAGTACAGAGGACTTAAAAAAGGAGAAAAAATAGTCCACATTCCCTGAAAATAACTTTGGCCATCTATCAAGTTTCACCTTCTAAGGCAACATACACCTTGTTCTCGCTTTTCAGACTTCTGCCCCACTGCTTGCCCTCAACATACAGGGATCATGAGTTCATGTTCCAAAAAGTCTTATTTTAAAATCTTTTCACTATGTACTTTTAAAGTCATTTAGAAGACATAGAGACAATAAAAACAAGGTAACAATATAGAGATGCTGTAAACATTTTGCCCATTATTTCTCAAGGCACATTCTAAATTATAAGAGGGACTATAAAAACAATTGTTCAAGCAAAGTATCTGAAATAGCTATAGCATGAGTAAGTCAGGGCAGTAGATCCCCCTCAGAGATGGAAACTGAAACAAAACCCTGGCTCCCTGCCCTTAGTCTGTACATGTTTCACCTCAGTTTCCTGTCAGAGTGTGTGTGTGTGTGTAACTCATATTCCTGAGTACTTTTTATACACCCACAGTTCTTAGAAGGAATGAATCAATCATCAGTGGATCAACGAACAGAAGGACAAACAGGCTAGGAACAGGAGAGAAGACCAGAGCCCAGAGTAGACCACGTCTCCCTGCAAATCCCTCGATACCCTCAGAGCTACATTCTGACTTTCATGGGTACTTCTGCTTTCACGGGCCTTTTCCTTCAAAAAAAAAAAAATATTAAAGGGGACTGCCCAGTGGTGTAGGGGTTAAGTTCGCGCACTTCACTTCGGCAGCCCAGGATGTGCAGCTTTGGATCCTGGGCGTGGATCTACTCATCAAGCCATGCTGTGGCAGCATCCCACATACAAAATGGAGGAAGATGGCACAGATGTTAGCTCAGCAACAATCTTCCTCAAGCAAAAAGAGGAGGATTGGCAACAGATGTTAGCTTAGGGCCAATCTTCCTCACACAAAAAAATTAAAAATCATACTTTATGACTGTGCTGGTGTAAAGAGGAATATATTAATATTATATATTAAAACATTTTCTTTGACCTAAAAGTTCAACTCATTTTATTTTTCCTATTTTTAAAAGAAATTAAAACATTTTCATGGGCCCCTAAAATGAGTGTGGGCCCTGGGCACTGTGCCTACTGGAGAAGTCAGCTGAGCCTACACCCTAAGCAAGGCAGAATGTTGACACCAGCTGACAAGGTTATCCTGCCCACTTTAAGCCAGAAGGGTCCTAGTCATCAGGTCACATGTAAGCCACACTCCCTCACAGGGTGCTGGCAGCTCCACTTTTCCACTGGAGAGGCAGAAGTTCTTCAATATACCAAAAGGGAAATTAAATATTTCCAGTAGCTCAATGTTCCATATTAACAGAAGACATGCACCTGTTACTGAAATAATCGGCCTTTACACAGATGAAATAAAAATGAAAAGACAAGGAAACACTTGTCAATTCGCCACAAACTTGTGATTTAAAAAAAAAAAAAGGTTTCTAAACTAAAACTATAAAATCCACAGTGTCACATACCCCCGATCCACTCAACATACTATTAATCGATGGTGGTAGTAATGACAAATAGTTCTGAAAAAAATCAGGGCTTTTTCTTCCTATGTTGTTTGCTATTGCACAACTGTTAACATATAAGCTTTGAGTAACATGGCCCTTTTCATGGAAAGAGCACTGAAATCATGGTCACAAGAACAGGGTCAATTCTGGCTCACCCACTTCCTAAATTATGAACTTATTCACTGAGCCTCTCTTTCCACATCTGGAAAATGAGAATAATGCCTGCAACCTATCTCAGCTGTTTGTTAGGAGGATCAAATTATAAAGTACTGGTGAAAGCACGGAGAAATTTTTAAGTGCTACATGAATGTAAAGTATTATTACATAGAAAGGGAAATGCTTATAAACGCAAACCTCTAAAGTCTTCCCACACTCATTGGCAATAAGCAATGAAGAAAAGCTAAACCAACTGGATATCTTGTTTTAAAGTACAAATTATTAATTTAAGAACCCAGTAGCAAACACTCTAACACTGTAATTTTTCAGCAAAAGGCAGTGACCTAAAGATTTCACGGTATTGCTCAGAGCAAGCCCTTCATAATATTTGTAAAAGCATAATGACAAATTACAGTAAAGAATCTCTTCTTCATCTCAATGGGTTGGAATTCTCAGACTCTACCATTATTATTACTCATTAAGCCTAATATTTACACAGGGAAGGGTATGTTGAATACATATTCTAAAACCATACTGGAAATAAAATGTCTTCTAAGAACACAGCAATGCATTTTAAGTACATGCTCAAAATTAACTATGGTGCTAACACTCCAAATCTTTTTCCAATCCTGAAAATCTTTAATTTGACTGGAGTGCTAGATATCGCTATTTTGTGGATGGCAAACTTTCTTCCTTCTTGTTCTTGTAAACATTGTTGTGGCCCTGAGAGCCACCCCAGGCTGCTGGTCTTCACACCCTGTTGCAATTCCAGGGTGCCTCATGCAAACATATGGTTTCAAGCACCCAGAATGAGCTGATGATTCCATCTCCATCCCAGTTCAGGCCTGTCTCCACGAATCCAGCCTCTTGCCTAGACAGCTCCACCTGGAAGTCCCACAAGCACAGAGCCCATATCCTTCCCACATCACCCTGCTCCCCATCACATCCCCAACAACCCAGCCAGATACCCAGTTACTCCAGACGTCTCTCTGACTCACCTCCCGAATCCACACTGACCACGTCCTCCAGCGATCCACCCTCCTTTGAACCACCCCCAACTCTATTCCCTCTGCTACTGGTTTGTTTCAAGGACCACTTGCCCAGCATTAATGCAAGGGCTGCTAATTGATCTCTGGCCCTGTATCCAATTCATCCCCCACACTAAGACAAGAATGGCTCCAAAGCATACATCTGATGATGTCATTTTCCCATTGAAAATCCTTCAAAACCTACCTCATAACCTTGAAGATCAAGTTCAAACTCCTTGGCTAGCACAATATAGCCTTTCATGATTTTCACGCTACTTATCTCCAAAAGTTAAGCTTAGGTCCCCACACACAACATGCCATTTGACACCTCCATGCCCCTGAACATGCTGTTTTCTCTGCCTGGACTGCTGTCCCCACCCCACTTTCTGCTTTTCCCTTCGTCGTCGTCGTCTTCTTTCTTTTATTTTCTGCTACCTCCAATTCATTTTTCAAAATGCAGCTCAGTCTCTGGAAATCCTTCTGGAATTCCTCTGGAAATCCTCAGATTGATCCAGTCTGATGAATGTGAGCTTTCTCTGGGCCCCTAATGCCTCTGGGCAGACCTCGGGCATCGTCCCCACTGACCATGCCTTACTGTACTGTGACTCCCTGTAGGCCTCCTCTCCCAGATGCCAAGCTTCTTCAGGGTAGCTCAGGCTGTCCTGTATGACTCAAGTGCCTGGCACATCCCACGCATTCCATTAATATCACTTAATGAATAAACGAATGCCTGCAGGAATGCATGAACTGCCTTCAGGAAAACAAGAAGATCAAACCTCCTCCACTTGGGTTCTTAGACTCCATGCATTAATGATAAGTTATTTAGCAGCTGGTCTAAAGTTTATCTTAATTTAACAAACCCCTTCCTCTAAGAGTGTGCCAATTAACAGCATATGGCTACGAGAGCAATGTTTAAGATCTATGAGAACAAACTATTTTCGAGCACCCTAAAGAACTCCAGAAGCACCTATTTACATAGAAATAATTGAAAATCACTCTGATAGCTTCAATAACTTGGGCCCCCTAGGACTTAAACCAGACAACAATTTGTTTGCCTAGTTGGAGTTAAAATATGTAGTGGAAAGTAATAAAAGTATATTTATTTTAAAATATTCTATAATTCAGATGGGCCTCCCCTCCCCTCCCCTGAAATTAGTAGGAATTAGTGAAGTTTCACCGTACTTCCAGCTACAAATAGCACACCCAGGAAGCCAAGATTCACCTATAATCTCCTAATTAGACGCATCCCTCATGACGCTGCCCACGATCCTTCAAAGGAATGTTGACAGCCTGTCAGCCACAGAGGACAGCTCCAAGTTCCATACCTAGAATCATATGGATTTCCTATGAAAATTGCTTCAGCAGCAGCAGTTAGTCAATTTAATAACCTTATTAAACACTTTAATGACTTCTAGGGCCTAATGACTATATCTAGTATGAAGGAAGAAGCCAGGCAGAGCAGAATTAAAAATTTAAACTAACTGATCCCTACTGTTCTCCATGTGAATACAGGCTTCTGAAGAAATAGAGACTGCTAGACTTTTTAAAAATTTAATTCCTGTGTTCTCTTATAATAATCACTCTTTGATTTCAATGTACCCTGTTTTCCTCCCCACCCCACCCTGGGTTCACCCTTATTTATCCATCTACCTTGTCTTTTTTTCCTTAGCCCTGATAGGAGAAGAAATTAACAATAAAAATAACTGTATTGTATAGGGCACCAACATGTGCCAGGCACTGTGATAAGTGTTTCACACATTTTCTTTCAATCTTTACCACAATCCTAAGAGGTCAGTCATATTATCATCCCATTTTACAGATAAGAAAAATAAGGCTTTTAAAGCTTAAGCAACTGGCCCAAAGTCAAATGGCCACTAGGCTGAGCTAGGTTTCAAACTCAGGTCTGCCTTGCTCCAAAGCGTGCGCTCTCAAAACATGTTCTATCTAGTGGCTCTTTTAGCAAAAGTAAATCTCAGGTAATTTTCAATTTCACTGTAACTGCATTATTTTGGAGGGGGGAAGTTATCTTCTTTGCTATTTGCTAAAATATCAGTTCAAACAACATGCTCTTCTGAAACTCTGTCCCACTAGTCTCTCAAAGGCTTTGTATTTTATTTTTATATTTCTAGCACCAGGCACAGTATTAGCACAGCATAAGTGCTCATGAAATGTTTGAGAATTAATTAACCAATTGATTACAAAGAGGATTCAAAACTAAAGGATGTACAGTTTCTATATGCTGAAAATTACAAGATGCTGTTGAAAGAAATCTAAGCAAATATACTTCTTTGTATATGTCTATATACGTCTATACTGTGTTCACATATTGGAAGACTCAACATAGTAAAGAGATAAATTCTCCCCAAATTGATCTATAGATTTAACGTAATTCCTGTAAAAATCCCAGCAAGATTTTTTGAAGACACAGATGAGCTTATTTTAAAATTCACAGGGAAAGGAAAAGACCCTAGAATAGTCAAAACAATTTTAAAAAAGAATAAAGTGGGAGGAATCCCTCTTCTTAATGTTAAGGCTTACTACATAGCTACAGTAATCAAGATAGTGTGGTGCTGGTGGAGGCACATAGATCAATGCAACAGAAAACCCAGAAACAAACCTATACAAACATGCCCAACTGATTTTTGTGTGTTTGTGAGGAAGATCACCCCTGAGCTAACATCTGTTGCCAATCCTCCTCCTTTTGCTGAGGAAGACTGGCCCTGAGCTAACATCCATGCCTATCCTCCTCTACTCTATATGGGACGCTGCCACAGCATGGCTTGACAAGCAGTGCGTTGGTCCGCGCCCAGGATCCAAACCTGCGAACCCCAGGCAGCTAGAAGCAGAGTGCGCCAACTTAACCGCTATGCCACCACACGGCCCCACAACTGATTTTTAACAAAGGTGTAAAAACAATTCAGTGAGGAGGGATAGTCAACAAGTGGTTCTGGAGCAACTGGACATCCACAGGCCAAAAGATGAACCTCGACCTAAACTTGCACCTTATACAAAAATTAACTCAAAATGGATCAAAGATTTAAATGTAAACATAAAACCATAAAACTTTTAGAAAAAAATGTAGGAGAAAATCTTTGGGACCTTGGACTAGACAAATAGTCCTTAGACTTGATAACCAAAAGGACAATCCACATAAGGAAAAAGTGATAAATTGGACCTCACTAAAACTAAAAACCTTTGCTCTGTGAAGAAGTTGAAACGACAAGTTACAGACTGGAAGAAAATATTTGCAGATCACTCATCCTTGAAAGGATTTGTATCTAGAATATACAAAGAACTCTCAAAACTCAACATGTTAAGAAACCAAAAAGTTCAATCAGAAAATAAGCAAAACACAGGAAGAGACATTTCACCAAGGAGGACATTCGGATGGTGGACAAGCACCTGAGAAGATGCTGAGCATGATTAGCCATGAGGGAAATGCAAATTAACATCGCACGTTACACCACTACGCATCCATCACAGGTTCTAGTGCTGTTATCACTGTTTTTTATTTTACCCATTTTGATAGACGTATTTTTTAAATTTCCACTGTAGTTTAGCTTTACTCTTTATAGTACAACAAACGTAACTATGTGCTATTTGTAAAAATATTTACTCAGAACACAATAAGACTAGTAGAGACAAAAGCTAATAATGCAGAATCTCTAGGTGTTAGTGAGTATTAATTTTCTATAGCCTTGATGAGAAATTTCTATCACAAAAATGAAATCTTGTTTCATTTTGTGCTCACTTTCTTAGGACATTTTTTTCCCTATTCTAAAGTAATGTTTTACATATTTATGTATTTAAACTGGAGATTCATTCATTCATTCAATTAAAATGTACCGAGCACCAACTCTGCTAGGCCCTGTTCTGCATAGCTAATGAGGACAGAATTTAACCAACGTCTTATTCACCGGGGTTCTACTCAGGACTCCTACACAAGAATCTCAAAACTAAAATTTGGCCTATTTTAACACTACATTCTTTACAAATAACAAGCTTGAAAGGCAGAATGAATCTACCAAGTGACCTTCCTTTATTTCCTAATAATACTTATCACAAATAACCTAAAACACACACTACAAGGGATGATACTTGCCATTTTCTAGCTTGGAGTGTGTTTCAACGCCGTGCTCTGGCAGTTCTGAAGGATGATTTTTAAGAAAGCTTTTCCTACTTCAGGATAGATAACTGTGGGTGAGATTCAGCTAGACCTGCTTTTTACATGACTTATAATAGTTCATGATGTCGCAAGTTTCTTTTCACAAGTAGTGTCCAAAATTAAGGAGAGTTACCTTTTTGTATCTCATAATACATTAGGAAAAGTGCAGCAGGAAAAAACTCATGTTTTGCAACAAGAAATAATTGCCAACCTGTGTTAAACTACACCTCAAGGACACAATCAGCAAAATCCAGAGTGTGAAAACCTCTACGGGACAAAAGATACAGTTTCTTCAGCAAATAAATTGCAAAAGGGGGAAAAGGCAGAATAAGAGCCTTTAAGCAATATGTTAACCAAATGCAATGTGTGGTTCTTATTCGGATCATCATTAGAACAACCAAATATATAAATTTTTTTTTCCAACATTATCAGGGAAACTTGAACACTGACTGAATATTTGATGGTATGAAGGAATTAATGTTAATTATTTAAGGTATGACAATGTGGTTTGTTTCCATGAAGGGTCATTTGTTAGAAATGCATACTGAAATACTTACAGATGAAATTATACAATGTCTAGAATTTGTTTCAAAATAATTCACTATGTAGTAGCAGGAGGAAATGGGTGGGGGTGGGGAGATAGCTTGGTCATGAATTAATAATGTGTTAAATTTTGAACCCTTAGGTTATTACATAACGGTTCTTTATATAATTCTCTCTACTTTGTGAATGTTTAAAATTTCATAAGAAAAAGTTAAAACCAGAGAAAGTAAAAGAAAAGGAAGGGAGGAAGGAAGGGAGGGAGGGAAGTCATCTCAAGTGGACTGCTTTATGAAAGGGGCAGATATAGCACTTGAAAGTGAAAGTCAGTCAGAAATATGGATCTGAAAATGTTAACCATTTGTTCAACATGTATTGACACCATTAACATAACTATATCCTAATATTTATCTACCTTTAAAAAATAAGATTTTTCCATTATTATAAAAATAAAACATGTACGTGGTTAAAGAAAGAGAGAGAAAGAGATAAAATTTGAAATACAGAGGAGTACACTATGCAAATAAAGTCCCCTTCCTATGGACTCCCAGTTTTTTGTCCACCTATCCAGGACTATTATATATTTTTATATTATATATATAGTTGGCACATATATATAATTTTTGACACAAATGGGTACGTGTTATAAATGCTGTTTTGTACCTTGCTTTATTCACTCCACAGTCGTTTAGAAATCTTTACATGTGAGCATATATAATTCAATGTTATTTGTTTTAAAACAAACTGCTTATTTTAGAACGGTTTTAAACATACAGAAAAATTGTGAAGATAGCAGAGAATTCCCACACACCCCAGACCCAGTTTGCCCTATCATTACATCATGTCATATAGACAGGGAGGGAAGGAGGAAGGAAGAACAACAAATTTAGTTTGGGGGAGTCGGTGAGTGCTTTGTCTCGTCCTGTCACTTCCCTCCAAAGCCCCCAGTGTCACAGGACACCAGGTGGAAGCCTTGCTGATGGAATATGCTTTAATGATATTCATTGGTTCCAGCCTAGTCAGCTTCTAATCAGTTTCCCAACATCAAAACCACGCTTTCATAGAGCAAGCCCAAAATGCTACCGTCACTCAGCATAAGCATATCTTGAACACATAAGTGCTAAGCTTCGAGCCAACACATCCCCAAAAAGCAGCACATCCCTCCCATCTCTCCCTTTGGGGACCTGTCTCCTCCCACAGTGGCAGGGTCCTCCTGATGCCTAGAACGCTCCAGGGCCCACCTGGGTCTGCTCTATCAGGGTACCCCTGTCCCTGGAGCTGATGGGTTTATTGTCACTAAGGTGTCAATAACTGGTAGTTGCTGTTATATCCAGTATGAAGTATGTACGTTTTGAAGGAGAAAAAACCCTTTACCTAAAGGAACAAGTCTCTAAAGGTAGAATTCAGCCATCACGATCTAGGGGAGCAAGGGAGATACACACCATCCCACACACACGTGTGCACACACACAAGGTTTCAACCTACCCTTCCAGTCACATCACATAGGTAGGACCATCCCATTTATACCAAGGGAGCCCCGGGCAGAGGAACAAACCCTGTGCCTTGAAGGGGAGAGAATCTAGAATGTCGAACTCCATAAAACAGACATCTGGTAGGAGAAAACTGCTTATTCTTACATCGCAGAAGATGAGCTCAGTGTGGCTGGAGGCAAGGGTCTTTAGTAATGTAGAAAAATCAAACTGCCCATTCTGGACATTCGAATATAAAAAGAACAAAAATGGCTGACTCCACAAAAGACACTGTCTGAAACGTGTTTCCTGTCATAGCCACCTGCCTTTTCATTAGGATTCTGGGTTCTGTCTCATTAAACAGAAGAGTTGATTCAGTTGGGTCCATCTAATTATTCTTATTAAAATATGTAACCATAATATTTTAATTGTAAATTAAAGTTGCATGCATGAATGAATCTGAATTCATTTTAATTTTACAATGGCCCAATGCCAAGGCCTTTTTATGGGGAAGATCCATCAGCTTGGATACTGCTCTCCCGGGAATTCCAACCAATGTGCAAATGGAACATGTTTAACTAACAAGGGAGACTCTTACTCCCTGTTCTCCTCTCTCTAGATTTATTACAGTAATAAAGCTATTTTAACAAGAGAGACTGCATTTGTTTCCTCACCCTCCTAATCCTTAAAAAAAAAATTTACCCAACTTCTAGGCTGGCACTACCAGTTAGATGGAACCAAGATGTCACTTCTGGGTAGACTGAATCTTGAACAAGGATGGTACATAGGTCTTAATTCACGTGCTAACTTCATGATTAATTCATAATGTCTGCTGTGGGCATCGAGTGGAGAGTGCTTACCACACACTCACTACCCCCTTGGTCTAAATTCTAGAACAACCAGTGATATTGCATTCAGCCTTTACATACGCAGTTAGGTGGGACCTGAAATATTTTCCACTAGACAACAACCAGCTACTAGGATATTTAAAAGCTCAACTGAATCTGCCTCCACTTCTGACTGGCATTGACTACAGGGTGCTGTTGGGGTAGGTGGTGAGATAAAAATATCTTCTATAATTGAGGCTTTAGGAAAGCCTCTTCTTGATTTCTCAGCTGAGACCTGAAGGAGGAGGAGGAGTCAGCCAGTCGATGTGCGTGTAGGCTGGGGGAAGAGAGATCATTCCAGGCAGTGGGAAAACCATCTGTGAAAGCCTGTGGGCCCAGAGCGCACAGAGCAGTCAAGTCTCGGAAATAAGCTCCAAAATAAGGAATGAGAAGTGCACTGGGGCGGCAGGAGGGGAGGAGGATGAGCCTGGAGGAAGAAGCAGGGTCAGATCACACAGGGCCTTAGACACCACATTTTTGATTTTGTTCTAAGAGCAGCATGTTAGAAGCCAGATCACTCTGGCCACCTGCTGAAATCAGACTGATACGTGAAGAGCAGGAGTATTACAGCACACCCAGAACCCAGCCTTGCTGCTGACAGAGACTAAAGTAAATCTCTGAATATTATACCTCCTTCTCCTTATGTTTTTCCTTTTCAGGTGAAGGACTTTCTAGTTTAAAATTCCTTAACGTTGTAATATTATTATATGGTTATTTACAATAAATGACTTTTGCAAGGTCAATAAAATGCTTTCTTTATGTAGTTGGTTAAAATTTGTGTCTAGTTTTTATTAATTGAAATGAGTTTATAACAAAAATCAAGTGATTAAACCAATCATGAGAAAAAGCACTTCTTCTAATTAAAAAAAAAGTCCTTGCTCCTTTCATTGGTAGTTCCCCCACCAACAACTTTTAAAATGTGCCTTTGAAATAGTGGCAGAAATCGGCACGACCCTGTTCCCTTGGCACAGACTACCTGGTGGTCAGGCCGATGCAGGTGTGTGATAAAGAATTCACCTTACCCAAAGGGAGGTCTGGCCTCTGCCCTTGGCTACTGGGAGGTGATCGCTAGGCCCCTACAATGTCCTGCCTGACAGGAGCATCTTTTTGCCAGGGCTTTAGCCACTGGACAGTCTAACAATGTGAATATGATGGGGGCTTAGGGCCACACTGTATTAGTTGTGACCTCTGGAGACTAAAGCTATTAGCCCAGTTCCAGGAGGAGTGGAGACCAAAGGTCAGCCACACAAGCAGCGTATAACTGAATCCCAATAAAAACTCTGGACACCAAAGGCTCGGGCAAGCTCCCCTGTGCATATTGTCACACATCGATGCCGGGAAGGTAACTCCATAAGGAGAGGACCACCAGAAGCTCCGCATTTGGACCCTCCCCAACTTTGCCCTATGTGTCTCTTCCTTTAGCTGGTTCTAATTGGTATCCTTCCCCTGTAATAAACCGTAACCATGAGTATAACAGTTCTCAGTGAGTGGTGAGTCTTTCTTGTGAATTATCAAAACTGAGGACGGTTTTGGGAACCCCTGAACTTGTAATTGGTGTCAGAAGCGAGGGCAGTTGTGGAGGCTTGCAGTTTGGCCAACTTCACAGAGAAAATATTTCCTGAAGCAAGCAGCTTGGTTCCAGTATTGTTTAATACAGAGACAGGGAAAAAGTACACCCAGTCTTGATATTGTGTGGGGTTATCTCTGTGGGGGGAGGTGAGGAGGACTGACTGGAAAGAGACACAGGGTACCTCCTAGGGTGCTGGAAACATCTACACCTTGATCCAAGTGTGGTTACACAGGCATATACATAGTGAAAATATACTGAGCTGTATACAAAGATTAGGGCTTTTAATGCATTTTATTGTACATATGTTATACCCAATTTTAAAAAGTAAAAAAACAAACAAAGCAAAACACTGCATTTGAAAATGGGGGAGCCCAGCCTGGAATTAAAGGGTAGAAGTGGGCTGGACTACTAAGGAGAACCTGAACCCAAAGACAGGGCTGAAAGAAAGGATGTGAGATCTAGCAAAGAAGTTTCTGGATGGATTCTCCGAAATGGATTGTTTTAGTGCTTTAAACTTGGGCTAGATGAACTAAGGGCCATGTGGCCGTGTGACTGTGTCTGTCCGTGTGTGTAGATGTGTGTGTGCACTCTCCCTAAAAAGGCCCATGTGCTGCTGTTCAGTTTCATGAGGCTCACTTAGTGACGATGTGTGTGGGACAACAGCAGGCAGAGCAGGACAAACAGGTACTTCCAAGGGAGAGCCACTCAGCAAACAGTTGGTGTGGTGGTTGTCCAATCCTCCTCCCAGTCAGGTGGAAGCTCAGGAAGCTGGGATTGGAGGCCAGAGAGGCCAGGCTGGGTTCAGGAAGGGACAGCCTTCCCTGATTGTGTGCAGCCAAGCCAAGAGATCCAAGAGGCAACAAGAAGGGCAAAACTGAAACTAATGGCAGACAGTTCCCCCGGCTTGCTACCAATGGTGGGGGAATTCAGATATGAGGCAACAGAGTAGAACACCAAGAAAGCAGGCAGAGGGAGACTGTTCAAAGCAAAGAGTGGGAGGCAGAGCCTGGGAGAATTCTGAGTCATGGAAAAAAATAGTTGTATAAGCAGGGGCGGGCCGGGGGGGGGGGCGCGGATTGAACTGAGAGACAGCTCAGTCATTGGAACCAAAGAATGAAGCCCAAGGATGCACCAATGCTGGGGAGTGGGGGCATGGGGTCAGTGGGGGCAGGAGGGTAGGTATTTCATTAGCCCTCCTGTAGTATCTTGACTTGCCACCACAGATTTATGGTTAGTGAATGAAGAACTAATCTGCAGTGAGTCAAAATGCATGGATTATTTATTTTTGGATTTGTGATGACATACCTCTTTCTGTTGTTCTGGAAACATCTTCAGCACAGGATACGATCAATCTGAAAGATAAGATACCAACACTTGGTAATCTGGAACCTCCATCCTGAAGTAGATATGCCTCTCATGGCCTCCACCCAAATTCCCCAAGAGAGCCTGCCTATCCACAGTCTCTGAAAGGTGAACCTCCGCTCCTCCCTCCCTCCTGTCCACTGCTGACAGGACCAAGGTGAACAGCGGTCCTCATGAGGGACTAGAGTCTGGGACATGGCAAGTCCAAGGCAGTTAAATGATGACAGGTCCTCAAACTGGAAGGCCAGGTAGAGTAAGGCTGGAGTTGGAGCCTTGGTGAGTCAGGGGAGGCTGGAGATGTTGGGGAGCAGAGAGGCCACAAGGGGCAACGGGGGATGCTGGTTGGCAGTGAGATGAACAGAATGGAAAAGATGCCCAGAGAGATCCACCACTGAGAACAGCCTGGACAGTTTTACCAAGAACCCAAACTTTCGAGAAATAGGTCATTCCTGTGACATTTAAACCACTCCAGAGTACAGATATGAGGTGGTGTGACCTCAAGAGGGATGAAGGTCAGGACCTTGATTCTGACCTTCCAGTCAGAACAGTTAGCCTGTCGGTTGATTCCAGGCCTTGCATGTCCCTAGGGTTGTCCACTGTTCTTTAAACCCCCATTTATTACAGAAGCTCGCTGGAGTTGACACCTGCTCCCTGACAAAAAAAAAAATCAATCCCCTGACTATATGCACGCTTATGCACACTTTGCAACCAAAAAGTAGCTATGGCTGTGTGGTCACTACTATTTGCCTTTATTTTGATATATAAGTCTGACCCCATTTTCCAGATAATTATTATCATCCACAAATATCTCCTGAGTCTCTACTAATGTCCTTGGCACTGGAGGGAATACAAGGAGGCAAGGACATTAGCTCTGGCCTCCAGTCCCACATGGTGTCTGGGAGGAGATAACCCACCAGACGCAGAGGAAAGGAAGTCTTGCAGGCAGTGAGCAAACCGCACCAGGAGCAGCAGGCGGGTTTCCAAGGGGAAAGAAGTTTCTTTCACCTGCTCTGAGTGCAGAGCAGACTCAAAGTTTAGGAGATGACTTCATAAGTATAACATGGAAATGATATGAAAGGAAAGGAAAGACACCATTATAAGAATGGAGAGACTAAATGGGGGGGAGGCGAAGGGAAAGAGTGTCACCAGGGAAGGCTTTACTGAAAAAGTGGCACTTAAGCTGATGCCTAAAGGATGGTGTAATTTAGCCAGGAATGCAAAAGGAAAAAAACATTGTAAGCAGAGGGACTGGCATGTGCAAACTGGTGGAGGCTGGAAGGAGGAGCATATCAAGAGTTCAGTTATTGAAGGGATTCCTGCATCGGAGGAAAGCTGGACCGTGAGGTGCATCCATCTCTGGATCTGGCCGTGTTTCCTACACACACCATGCTGCTCCACACAGCCGAAACACTGATCAGGTGGGTCCTCTGCCCTCCTAACTTCACCCCTTCCAGATTCCCCTGCAAACTCCTACTCCTCTTTCACAATTCTGCTCAAAAATCACTTCCCCTCTCCTGCCCCAGCTCTCTGCCCCATTACACAGCGCAGCGTGTTGTATGGCCCCTGTTAACATTAGCCTCATTTGCATCATAATATTTGTATATTCTCTGTCTCCCCTAATTGACAAAATGTCTCCAACAGAACATATACTCTGTTTCCTTGTGTAATTAAATTTCACAACCATCCTGTGAGGGAGATTTGAGAGTCCTCACTTTACAAGTAAGGAAACAGAAGGTCAGAGCGATTAAGTTGCCTAAGGTCACACAGCGAGTGAGAGAGCTCAAGTCCAGTTTCAACTCAAGCCGGTCAGCTTTCCAGCCCTGTTCTTTCCACTGCAGGAGGCTGCCTCCATGACTGTGTGATAGGAACAAAGAGTTCAAAGTTTGGGTGTTAATTCTCTCTGAAGGGCTAGAGCTTTTCCCACTCAGGCAGAAGGACTCTGCAATTCTAATAGGGTGTTGGCTACCTGAGATGCTACAGACCAAGTCAAACTATGAAAGTAGGAAATGGAAAAGTTTAAACCAGTTCCAAAACATCCCAGAGAACCACATGGTCAACCTTTAATATTTTAAATCGGGATAGTGGAATGGGGGGTGAGGGGACACTTTCATTTTTTACTCCAACACTTCCATATGGTTTGAATTCTTCCAGTTAACACGAATTAATTTTATACTTTTTGAAGTAACAATTGTTTAAAATAAATTAAACACTATAATTCTATCAGAAGAAATACTGACTCTAATATAAATTACAGAAGATTTTTATGTCATGTAAAATAAATAGCAGATTCAAATGTATGAAGAGATGCTATCTTTATAACACAATGGAAAATGTCATTTGGTACTAGACCTTGCCATGACATTTACTAATGGAGATGAGGAAATTAAATGATAGCACAACAGTATGCTTTGAGATAAAAGGTCACGTGTCTACAATTTAGCAAACCAAAGCTGCTACTCAGAAATTGGCCCCTGAAAAAACTAAGCCCTCCTCATGGGTTATAATATTTTAGATTTGTTGAGATTTCCAAATTCCCCAGGCTAGCCCAGGTGTCTGTCATAATAATGTACACAGAGAATTCTTGCCTCACTGAATGACTTTCATGCCAACAAGTATGGAAATCTGCCTCCAGGTGCCCATCAACAAGGCTGTCTTTGGAGCGTTTTATCTCCCCACCACCACTGAGGAACCACAGCACATCCGACGGCCACCCACTGAGACCACTCTCCTTCCCACTCATCTTCCTTGCAAGAATTATTAAATCTCACCACCCTTCCAAATAACAGGGATGATTTCTCAAACCTGTTGTTAAGGTTAGAGTTGGGTACACACAGATGAGAGATATATGGGTTGTCCCCCTACTGGGAAACACGGCAGCGACGAAGACTCATCTGAGAGACTCAGCATGTGTCTTCACGACTCTTATCACCACCTTGAGAGTATGATTGCTAAAACCAGAAACTTCTGGAGAAAACTGCCTCCATTTTCCACCTTGGCATATTTCTTCTATAAAATATAAAATGTCTGTGAAACTAAGATAGAATTCTACAGAGAAAGGGTCGGCAGATTTTTTCTGTAAAGAGCCAGATAGTAAATATTTGAGGTTTTGCAGACCATACGGTCTCTGCTGCACTGACTCAAGTCTGCAATTTGTAGTGAGAAAGCGCCCACAGATAGTAACTGAATGGACAGTAAAACTTTACCTAAAAAAGCAGGTGGCAGTAGTTTGCAGACCCCTGCTATGGAGCAATCAAGTATTGTGCTTTCAATACTATACCTTAATAAAACCCTTGCTTAGATCAACAGGAAAAAACCTGTGCCATGCTAAGCTTGATCTGTACACCTCTGGGTGGTCTCCTCTCTGACAAGCAACCAACTAACTGAGGGTTTATAGACTATATATATGGGTGGGGCGAGAAAGGATTACATACTTTTCCCAAATGTGAAGTAAGGAATAAGTATCGTTTATATCATTCTTTAAAATGAAAATGGGGGGGTGAGGTTTAAGTAGCATAGTTTGGGGTTTTCCTACCACCCTGTGTCAAAGGCTGATTAACCCAACAAATTTGTTAATCATGAAATGAGATTTGAATTTATATCAAAGCCACAAGGACATCTAAACTGAATGAAACTGGTTTTATTGAAAATCTATACAGTATTGACCAATTGTAAAAATATACAATTTTTTTTTTGGTGAGGAAGATTTGCCCTGAGCTAACATCTGTTGCCAATCTTCCTCTTTTTCGCTTGAGGATGATTCACCCTGAGCTGACATCTGTGCCAACCTTCCTCTGTTTTGTATGTGGGTCACTGCCACAACATGGCCACCAATGGGTGTGGGTCTGCCCCTGGGAACCAGGCACCGGCCGCCAAAGTGGATGGCTCTGAACTTAACCACTAGGCCACGGGGCCAGCCCCAACAATATACGATTTCATAAACCAAATATTTTTCTGTATTTCCAACACAGAAGCCAAGAGACATCTCACGTGCTCCTAGAAGAAAGTGTAGATAGATTCATAACTAACCCCACAGTGGGCAGGGCCTTTCTATGAGTAAGGGGAGATGAGTGTATTTTTATAAGGAAACAACTTTTATATCTTTCTTTTCTTTGCTGTGTTAGAAGCAGCAGTCTACCTTTGAACAGAATACACTTAATCTCTTCTCCCTGTTGGAGGTGTGGCCAGATTCCAAGAGCTGGGGGCTTGAGGCTGGGTGGGTGGAGGAAGTAAATAAGTAAAAGAGATACCATCTCTCTATTATTTCTCTCCATGTCTCCCCATCTTGCTTTGACACTGCTTCCTCCAATGCATTTTCACCCTAGTCTTAGAGCCATCAGGACAACATATTACCTCTTTAATGTTGAAGAGACTCCACTCTGGGAAAATTGTGCTTAGGGAAAGGCATCAGTCACCCAGCTCCTTTCCTATTACAATTCTGCCTCCACAGAGGACTATTTTATAAGAAAGTTAGAAGACAAGAGCCGTGGTACTGAGGGAAAAAGGATGTGAGATAGGAACCCCAGTGAGCACCTGAGAGGGCCCAACAGAGGGGATGGCTGAATAGCCTGGGTCAGGCTCAGAGGTATCTAAGAAGATGGGAGGAGAGGGGTGGCTGCCTCCAGGGGCATGCAGAAGCTGTGTTGATTGGGGGTTCTCAAAAGCTTATCACCCCCCCTTTAAGAGCAGAATCTCCTCCCATCTGCAGCCAGTCCTGTAGCTGTGGCTCCTCCAGTGTACACAGAGGAGGAAGATGTGTTCTGTCCGCACCTGTGCCTCACCAGCTCCCTGCCTAGAAGTGGAAAGGCTGGCCATGCCAGGGAGTTCATGCTGTGGCCCTCGTGCTGCGCTGGGAAATGCCCTAGGGCACTAAATGAACTAGTCCTAGTACTGTGGTTAGTAAACACCTCCCCACCCTCACATAAACATAAAAACAATAGAGAAAATAGTGATAGACATGACAATATGAAAATTTAAACTTGCTGTGTTTCAAAAGGGATTTAAAGACAAACGTCACCTAATAATAAAAATAATATTTATAATATATATGACAAAAGATTAGTATTTCTTAATTTATGAAAAGTTCTAACAAATCTGTACCAAAGAATATTCCTGTAGAAAAGTGAGCAAAGGTTATCAATAATCAACTCACAAAACAAAAACAATAAAGGTCAAACTCAACAACAACAACCAAATAACCTGCTTAAAAAATGGGCAAAGAAATTGCACAGACATTTCTCCAAAGATAATATACAAATGGCCAATAAGCATATGAAAAGATGCTCAATATCACTAATCATTAGGGAAATACAAATCAAAACCACAATGAGTTATCAACTCGTATCCACTAGGATGGCTACTATTAAAAAAACAGAAAATAAATATTGGTGAGGATACAGAGAAATTGGAACCCTTGTGCTGGTGGGGATGTAAAATGGTGCAGCTGCTGTGGAAAACAGTATGGAGGCTCTTCAAAAAATCAAAAGTAGAATTATCGTATGATCCAGTAATCCCCCTTCTGGTTATATATCCAAAAGAATTGAAAGTAGGATCTCAGAGAGATATTTGCACATCCATGTTCATAGCAGCATTATTCACAATAGCCAAGAGATGGAAGCAACCCAAGTGTTTATCGACAGATGAATGAATAAGCGAAATGTGGTATGTATATACAATGGAATATTATTCAGCCTTAAAATCGAAGGAATTTCTGACATGCTACAACATGGATGAACCTTGAAGACATTATGTTAAGTGAAGTAATCCAGTAACAAAAGACAAATACTTGATGATTCCACTTACTTACATGAAGTTTCTAAAGTAGTCAAATTCATAGAAACAGAAAGTAGAATGGTGGTTGCCAGGGGCTGAGGGGAAGGGGAAACAGAGTTCTTGCTTAATGGGTATAGAGTTTCAGTTTTGCCAGATGAAAAAGATCTGGAGATCTGTTACACAACAACGTGAATATACTCAACACTACTGAACTGTAAACTTAAAATGGGCAAATGGCAAATTTTATGTTTCTTACCACAATTGAAAGTAAAAGTTTGAAAAAAGATCAATAATCTATTTAAAATGTTTAAGCTAGCTATAAACAGAAGTGCAAATAAAAATAAAATACCATATTTTCGTCTATTAAATTAGAATTTTTCTTTAATGATAATATCTACCGCGGGTAAGAATCATGAGAAAAGGAAGTGAAAGCTGCTGGTAGGAATGTGAGTGATGTCTATATTTCTGAAAGACAATTTGTCTACATGTTTCAAAGGCATTTTATTTTATTTATTTTTTTGTGAGGGAGATAAGTCCTGATAAGGACTTTTGTGAGGAAGATAAGTTGCCAGTCCTTCTCTTTTTGCCGAGGAAGACTGGCCCTGGGCTAACATCCAAGCCCGTCTTCCTCCACTTTATATGGGACGCCGCCACGGCGTGGCTTGATGCCGTGAGTAGGCAAGTCTGTGCCTGGGATCCGAACCTGTGAACCCTGGGGCCCCAAGAAGTGGGGCGCACAAGCTTAACCACTACGCCACCGGGCCGGCCCCTTAAATGCATTTTAAATTGCTTCTGTTCTTTGACTCAATCATTCCATGTTTGGGAAACCAACTTAAAAAATCAGTCAGATGTGCAAAAAATTTTTATATGAAAGAACGTTCACGATGCAGTTTAAAAAAAATCAAATAAAACGGAAACCTAAATGTCCATAATTAGTAAATTAGAAAAAGTGAATTATGGTAGAGCTGCATAACAGCCCTCCTTATGGCCATTGCAAATTGGTATTGAAGAATATTAAATGATAGGGACCGTTCAAGAAGTATTAAGCGATTTTTAGTGTTTTTATGTCTTTACTTATTTGTTGAAGGACTGGAGCCACACGTGACAAGGTAACAGGAGTCATTTCGGAGTCGTGGGATTCTGACCGGTTTTTATTCCTTCTTCTCTGTATTTTTCCAAAAGTTTACAAGGCATTTGTTACTTTGCAAGTCAGAAACCCACATATTTTTGAAAAGAATGTAAAACAATGTACTCAATTACTTTTATTATTCTCCCCTCCAAAAAAACCCAGCTAAGTTAATTTCACTTTCCGTGTTTGTTTCATTTCCTCCCAAGATATTCAGCAATTTTTCCACTTAAATAAAAAATCACTGACTTCTTACTTTCATCTCATAAAGATATGCTATCAGCTGGTGCCGTCCGGTGGCGCAGCGGTTTAGTCGGCGCTTGGCAGCCCGGGGTTCGCGGGTTCGTGATCCCGGGCGCCCGCCGACGCACTGCCTGTCAGTCATGCCGTGGCGGCGTCCCATATAAAGTGGAGGAAGATGGGCACGGATGTTAGCCCAGGGCCAGTCTTCCTCAGCAAAAAGAGGATTAGCAACGGATGTTAGCTCAGGGCTGGTCTTCCTCACACACACACCAAAAAAATAAAAAATAAAAACACTTGGTAAATATCATTAAAAAAAAAAAGATATGCTATCAGCGAGGTTATTTTAAATTCAAAGTTGACTCTAGTGCCACTTTTTCTCATACCTGCTCTCGGTACTACTTAAGCCCTTTGCACTGCATTGGTCAGGTCTGTGGGGGCCGTTGCCCTCCCAAATATCCTCTAGGGGGAAGCTCTCAGCCATGGTCCTGCTGGAGGACAGCTCTACAGGTAGCCCCATGGCGGGGGAGGGCGGCCTCCTCAAACACAGTGACAGCATCAATGACAGGCATCTGACTCCAGAGAAGCCAATCCACAGCTTAGTCAGGTGCCTAAGGCACGGCCGGGTGTGGAAAAAAGGAACGGCTGGGCCCCGGCTTCCTCCTCGTATTTGGACTAGGAAACACTGCTCAGACTTTGCAGTTCTCTGGGACCTAAGGCTGGGAAATGATGATGAAAGAGAAAGTGGAGGTATAATGATGTCATAGCTGGAGTTCTGAGGGACCAGAGCTTACACTTAAAATAAGCCATGATATAGATAAAAGATCCCGTGAGATTTAAAGAAACTGACCACCAGAATTATAGGAGCTGCCTTCAGCTGCTGAAGTCAGCAGGGCTGCCTGGACCCAGCGCCCAGAGTTCTTACTTTCCCAGTGGCTTAAGAGTCCAGCATCTCCTGAGTTCCCATGCACCCCGCCTTTTTAATTTTTTTACTAGACATTTTTATTTATTTTTTTTATTGTGGTACCATTGGTTTATAACATTATATAAATTTCAGGTATACATCATTATATTTTGATTTCTGTGTAGATTACATCATGTTCATCACCCAAAGACTAATTACAATCCATCACCACACACATGTACCTAATCATCCCTTATGCCCTCTTCCCTCCCCGCTTCCCCCCTGGTAACCACCAATCCAATCTGTCTCTGTGTGTTTGTCTGTTGTTGTTGTTATCTTCTATTTATGAGTGAGATCATACGCTATTTGACCTTCTCCCTCTGACTACTTCACTTAGCATAATACCCTCAATGTCCATCCACGTTGTCACAAACAGCTGGATTTCATCGTTTCTTATGACTGAGTGGTATTCCATTGTGTGTATATACCACATCTCCTTTATCCATTCATCCCTTGATGGGCACCTAGGTTGCTTCCAAGTCTTCGCTATTGCGAAAAATGCTGCAATGAACATAGGGGTGCACATATCTTTACAACATGCACCCCTTTACTCAAGGTAGCTTGAGAGAGATCCCAACTTGGGCAATCAAGAGTTCAACCAAAAAGAAGAAAAAAGAGCTGCACCAAAACATGAAAACTGGACTGAAGCAGGACAGCCATGCACTTTTGAGAGGGGCCAGCAGAGCGTGCAGAACCGTGTGTAAACCAGGCCCAAGTTGTTCTTCCCCGGTCTGATCTTAGAACTTAGAGAAGGCAAACCAAAATGGGAAAACAAGCAGAAATCTGAAATTCAGTTAAAGTTGGAAACACAAAGTTACCATTTAAGTTTTTCCACCATTTATCACAAAAGAAAAAAACATATTGAAGAGGATAAGACATTTCTTTTTAAGGTGTATTAGCAATCTAAAAAAATACTGGTTCATAGTACATAAAACAATGAAACCACTAATTTACTAATCTCTACATGTGGGGTCCATTTATGATCATGAATATGATCTTAGGCCAAATTTACAGTTTAAAATCCAGGAACAAGAAAAAAATATAGAGAGAATTTTAACCTCACAACTATTTTGGTGGCATTTAGGAAAAGTGCTACCTTAGACTTAAAGATGCTATGGACACCTAGGCACGTGTGTGTTGGATCTGCCCTCTACCTCCCTTCATGCACGCACTAAGGAGAGCCACCAGGGAGATAGCAAAACATGACTAGAATAAACAATTGAAGGAAAAAAGCCATAAAAAACAGATGTAGGGGAAAGGAGCTGACCACTGGAGAAGGCATGCAGGTAACACTGGACTTCCTAACTTGTGACCTCTCTCCTCAAAACAACCCTAACCTCCCAGATCAAATCCAAAAATATTTTTCACACTTCCCAAATGGTCTCCTTCCCTTTTTAGGCTACTAAGGTTCTCTTAACTAGTGATGCATCTGGGATACTCCTTTCCCTCTTTTAGAAAAGCAGATAAATCTCAGAAGTTGGGAGAGGGGTATTAGGAATTTAAATGTTAGCGTAAATTAGTCCAATCAGGTTGCATTCCTATTAACCAAGAGTTATCTAGTTTCAGCTACTCACTTCCCTCCTTTTCCTGCTCCCCCACCACTACCCACAGTTTTGATTAGGATGGGAAAGAGGGAAAAGCATAGATACTTGGGGATATAGAGTTCTTAGAGGCTGACGTATCCCTCAGCGCCCTGCCACAGAATCGTGAAAGACCTGAGAACACAGCCTCCTGAAGAATAGCAGAAAATGCCCTGCTCTTCTCTCCTGCCAACAACTGAGACATTTTTTCAACTCTC
This sequence comes from Tapirus indicus, assembly GCA_031878705.1. Classification (NCBI taxonomy): domain Eukaryota; kingdom Metazoa; phylum Chordata; class Mammalia; order Perissodactyla; family Tapiridae; genus Tapirus; species Tapirus indicus. The sequence goes on along the minus strand of CM062917.1, from coordinate 120,709,137 downwards.
CGCTCACTTGACCCCTCCCCCTGGTAAGAGGACCTTGCAGAAGTCCTACCATGACTGCCCATCAAAATACTACCTGAAGGATAGCATCAGAAGAATAAAATACCTAGGATTAAATTTAACAAGAGAAGTACAAAACATATACTCTGAAAACTATAAAACATTGATGAAAGAAATTAAAGAAGATCTAAATAAATGGAAAAACATCCCATTGTCATTAATCAGAAGACAACATTGTTAAAATGGCAGTTCTCCCCAAAATTCAGTTCTTCCTGAATCTGATACAGATTCAACACAATCTCTATCAGAATCCCAGCTGACTTCTTTGTACAAATTCACAAGCCGATTCTAAAACTCATATCTAATTGTAATTCATATCTAATTTGACCCAGAATAGTCAAAACAATTCTGAAAAAGAAGAAGAAAGTAGGAGGACTTCCTGATTTCAAAACTTACTACAAAGCAACAATACTCAAGACAGTGAGGGACTGGCACAAGGATAAATAAATAGATCAACAGAATAGAACTGAGAGTCCAGAAATAAACCCATACCTCTACGGTCAACTGATTTTCAACAAGGGTGCCAAAAAATTCAATGGGAAAAGAATAGTCTTTTCAACAAATGGTGCTGGGACAATTGGACAGCACATGCAAAAGAATTAAGTTGGACCCTACTTTATGGCATATATAAAAATTAACTAAAAATGGATCAAAGACCTAAATGCAAGAGCAAAAACAATGAAACTCTTAGAATAAAACATAGAGGTAAATCTTCATGGCCTTGGATTTAGCAAAGGATTCTTAGATATAATACCAAAAGCATGAGCAACAAAAGAAAAAATAGATACATTAGAGTTCATGGAAATTTAAAACTTTTGTGCTTCAAAGGACACCAGCAAGAAAGTGAAAAGACAGTGCACAGAATCGGAGAAGATATTTGCAAATCATATATCTGATAAGGGACTTGTATCTAGAATATATAAAGAACTGTTATAACTCAATAATAAAAAGACTCAAGGATCTAATGTATAACATGGTAACTACAGTACGTAACACTGTATTGTATAATTGAAATTTTCTAAGAGAGTAGAATTTAAATGATCTCACTAAAAAAACAAGATAAATAAGTGAGGTGACAGATGTGTTAACTCGATGGAAGATCCTTTCACAATGCATACATATATCAAATCATCACATTGTACATTTTAAATATCTTACAATTTTATTTGTCAATTATACTTTAATAAAGCTGGGAAAATAATTTTAAAAACTAATAACTCAATTAAAAAATGGGCAAAGGATCCTGAATAGACATTCCTCCAAGGAACATACATAAATGAGCAATAGGAACATGAAAAGATGCTTGACATCATTAGTCATCAGGGAAAAACAAATCACAATGAGATACCACTTCACTCCCACTACGTTGGCTAGAATCAAAAAGTCAGATAATAACAAATGTTGATAAGGATGTGAAGAAATTGGAACCCTCATACACTGCTGGTAGAAATATAAAATGGTGCAGCCACTTTGGAAAACAGTCTGGCAGTTTCTCAAATGATTAAACATAGACTTACCATTTGACCCATCAATTTCACTCCTAGGTATATACCCAAGAGAAATGAAAACATATGTCCACATGAAAACTAGTACATACATATCGGTATTATTCTTAATAGGCAAAAGGTGGAAACTACCCAAATGCCATCATTTGGATGTTGGATAAACAAAATGTGGTATATCCAGACAATGGAATGTTATTCAACAATAAAAAGGAATGGAGTACTGATACATGCTACAACTTGGATGAACCTTGAAAACATCATGCTAAGTGAAAGAAGTCAGTCACCAAGTCCACATATTCTACAACTTCATTCACAGGAAAGTCCAGAATAGAGAACTCTATACCATAAAGATGGAAAATAAACTATAGTTATGTGCCACATAATGATGTTTAGGTCAATAACAGACTGCTTATATGACGGTGGTCCTGTAAGATTAGTACCACAAAGCCTAGGTAAGTAGTAGGCTATACCATCTAGGCTTATGTAAGTACACTCTATGATGTTCGCACAATGACACATTTCTCAGAAGTATCCCGTCATTAAGCGATGCATGACTGTACTGGTTGCTTGGGGCTTGGGTGGGGCAGGTGGAGAGGTGGAGGTTAAGGGTATAGGGGAGTGATACCTAAACGGCAATGAAATGAGGAAATGAAAATATTCTAAAATCGATTGTGGTGATGGTTGCATACATCTGTGAATGCACTAAAAACCACTGAATTGTACATTTTAATAGGGTAAATTGTACAGTATGTGGATTTGTCAATAAAGCTGTTTTTTAAAAAATGTGTTACCTGAAACTCTGAGCCTGACCTATTTCATTCATGGCCCTAGTGTCCCTCATCCTGCAAATCACAATGTCTGCCAAGCTGAAGGCCATCAGGACGTCATTCATCCCCTGGGGTTCTCTCATCTCTACCTGACTCTAACCCCCGTCTTCCTCTGCCATCTCCTCTTCCAACCCTTCCTTCCACTACGCCTCAGGAACTCTCAGCCTAGAGCCAGCAAATGCCCCACATCTGCAGCAATCTCAGCAGTTTTATCTTAGCTGGGGCCTGGTTTCTCCACTCTGCCCTTCCTTCGTAACCCATCCAAGTCAAAGCTGCTCATGTGCTCAACAGTCCCATTTCTCACCACCAGGAGAAAACCAAATTTCCCTGGTCACTACTATCTCCAGATAATAACCTACCGAGAAGTACCTAGAACCTAGGAATGTGGTCAACTCCCTCCTCCTCATTCCCTGGCACAACTGCCTTCTCTCCAGTTTCCTGCTCCTCATTCTTACATTTTGAGGGACCTCCCCGTGTTCTTCCCCCTTTTTTCCTGATCCCTCCAAGGAGGACCTTATTCATGAGTAAAGACCTAACATTCTGGGGGTCTTGTCCTAGCCTATCTCCTTCATTCCTGTGACCTAACCCTTTGCTTACCAACAATGTGTTTACCATGTGGCCACATCCCAACCAGGAATTGTTCTCTGAAATGTAAAACTAAAAGTCCAGTCAGACTACCGCAGCCCATCCCTCCTTTTCTCACTTCCTCACTCTTACCCAATCTACTTCCACTTGAATGAAAAGCCACCAGAACTTTGATCCTACCCTTATTCTCTCTCCGGACTGCACTTCCTTCTACCAAACACTCTCCCTCCAGCACCCTTAGTTTCCTGCTGCACTGACACACCAGCTGCCTCTATCTGTCAGTCCCCAAACACAACCTAACCTCTATCTCCTCCATTTCCTCTTTTGTCCTGCCCACCCCTGAAGGAAATCCTGTCTTTTCCATGACGGGCTCCATCACCAGGTTATGAGTTCCAGCTTCAGCAGGAATCCTTCCACTCATCCCAACAGCTTCAGACCTTTACTTCTCACCTCCAGCCTCCTACCTCCTCCTGATGTGCCCACCCCCCACCCCCACCCATGTCATCTGATAACTCTATCTCCCACTTCACCAAAACAGTAAGATGATCCGGTTTACATTCTTCATCTTGGTTCTCTGCCCCCTTGAAATCTACCCACATATTCACCCACTTCCCTCAGCCTCAAAGAAAAGCATCAAACTCTCCCCTACCTTCATGATCTCATGTCTGCTACCTCCTCCAAGACGTTGGTCCATCAATTATCCCACCCCTTTAATAACTCCAGCTTCTTCATTTTCACTAGTCCCTTCCTCCTTCCCCAACAAACAAGCTCACAAGTCCCTGGTTTTACTTACATCATAGTGGGAGGAGACAGAACGTAAGCACATAAACAAATAAATGAATAAGATAATGAACAAGCTTGATGAAGAAACTAAACAGGATGATGTGATTGAGTGTGACTATGGGGACTTGGTGGGGACTACTTCACATTCGGGTGGTCAGGGAAGGCTTCTCTGAGGAGGTGACATCTGAGCTGAAACCTGAAAGGCAAGAGGGAGCCTGCGACAAAGCAGCCTGGGGAAACAGCACTCCAGGAAGAGTGAATGGCCAGTGCCAAAGCCCCAAGGCAGAACAAGCTTGGTATATCCAGGGAAGAGAAGGAAGTGTGGTGAATGAGGGAGATGAGCTCAGAGAGGGAGGCAGGGGTATGGTCACATAGGCCCTGTGGATCACAGTGAAGAATCTGGAAGCCACTGGAGCATTTTCAGCAAGTGAGTGACATAATCTGACTTACGTTTTAACAGGATCTCTCTAGTTGCTGAGTGGGTAACAGACTGTAGGGGGCCAGAGTGGAAGCAGGGAGACCTGTTGGGGGGCTACTGACAGTGCAGGCCAGAGGTGATGGTGGCTTAGACACAGCAGTAGCAGCAGAGGTGTGTATGAGGTGAGTTGTTGGTGTGCTTCCTCATTTGTGCTTATCCAATGGAAGAGAGATAAAGTGATGATACATGGTTGCTAGAAGAGAGGGGCCATAGCACCTCTTCAAGAAGGATTCTGTGAGACATGTTGCAGGGGAAGGAGAGAGACATTCAAAGCAACTCAGGGCCTGCAGGTGACACAGTGAGGCCTACAGTGGGTGAAAGGCATTCTTCTCCCCACTTCTACCCTTACACCCCAAGGGCTGGCCTTGAAGTGCACAGACAGTGAGTGGCATGTTTTTGGTGGGGGACATGAGCAGTTTCCATGGTGAGGTACCACACATGGGGTCCCAGCAGAAACCACAGGCTGTCACCTTCTGCTTTAATCAGGGCGGTTCTGCAATGGGCCACTGACAGCCCTCTTCTCCCCGACTCTACACTCATTGTCTGTCTCGGCTACCACTCCCATATCACATGCAAAGGAGTCCAGAATCAGAACTGCCTTTGAGGTCAGCCTAGCCACATCCTAGTGGACATCTCCATCCAGACATCCTAAAGGCACCTCAAACTTACTGTGTCCAATCCAGGCTGATTGTCACACTACACCTTTTCCCTGCCCTTCCACAGCCTGGCCAATTCTACTACCTCCTGTGTTGTCCATTTTATTAATGGTGTCAGCATCTGACACAGTGACTCAAGTGAGAATCCCAGAAACTGTCTTTGATTGCTTCCTTTCCCTTACTTTCCAAATTCAATTGGCCAGCAAGCCTTGACAATTCTCTCTCTAATGCCTCCTAAGTCCATTCCTTTCTCTCAGCCTCCAATGTCACTGGCCTAATCAGGCCCTCGTCATTTCTTTCCTGGACTCTAGCTGGAATAATGGTAGATTCCCAGGGCCCAACACACTTAGCAAGTGTTCATGAATGATTTTTGAATAAACGAGAGACAGAGAGTGTATGAATTAATAAAATGAGTGAACAAATGATGAATAAACAAAAGAATAAACACATGTGTAGAAACAAAGAAAACTAAGGACTATACAGTCTAATGGAGGAGATGCAACCAAGCAGGTGCAAGGCATCAGGTGATAGAGTGTTACAGGGGAGGGGGACAGAAACTAACACTTGTCGAGTGTCTTCCAGTTGTCAGGTACTAAATGGGGCACATCACACATGGTTTGCATGTGACTTACTCAGCAACCATGTAATACATTGTGCTCCAGGTGGGGAAACTGACATTCAAAGAAGTTAAATAACTATCCAAGCTCACCAAACTCCTAAGTGGCAGGGTTCAGATTCAAACCTAGGTCTGCAGGCCCCAAATCCCATGTTGGTGAGTGCACCCAGGTTTATAGGACAGTCAAAAGATAATAATAACCAACACACAGAGTGCTTCTGACGAACAGTCACTAGTCTAAGAACTTTACATATAATCCTCATAAAAATTCTACGAGGTAGGTATGAATATTATTCCCATTTTACAGTTAAAAACCAGAGGCACCAAGAAGTTAACAAGTGATTAGTCAAAGGACAAACAGCTACTAAGCGACATAATTGGGATTTGAACCCAGGCAGTCTTGCTCCAGTGTCCATGTTGGTCATCCCTTTAGCCTCACATTGTATTGCCTTAGTGTTGGAGGTAAGATGACGGAGGTAGGTTCCAGGTGGAGGGAACCGTATGATTACATGCAGGGAGGCAAGAAGGTGCAAGTCATGTTTGGGAAAAGGAAGTGGGTCGTTGTGGCTGGGATTGAGGGAGTAGTGGAAAGTGAGACTCCAGAGAAAAGACGGGATCAGACACATGGCTTCCTGTTGCCTGGTCCAGGGCCATAGGCCTGCCTTGTCTGATATTTAAAGTGCCTCCATCTTTCACAAGGTAGTGAACAGCTGGAGGAGCCTGTTCACTCTGTTTTCTTAACCAAGGTATTTAGTTCTCTTGCTTGTGAAGGTGGAAAAGCTAAAATGCCAAACAACAACTGATTTGTTCAAGGTCTTACTGTTAACTAGTCAGTAAAACCTCCCCCACAGTCCATGGAGATAAATATCGGCATGCTGACCTCTTGGCATTTATTTTTGATACAGTTTTAGTTTGAAAAGATTCACATATGTTTTAAAATCTCTCTCTAATTCTGTTGCATAGTACTTCAAGTGTGAGCCAATAAATTGCCATCTTTACATCTCACCACTGTGAGGTCATACACAACTCAGTCAAATATAAATTTATATTAGGCAAACTTTAGTAGAAAAAAATTAAAAGGCAGATCTCAAAAACCAACCTTTAACTCTAATACTGCTTTGGGAAAGGAAAAGGAGACAGGCCTGTCAAGCAGTAATTTAAACAAGCCCTTAGGTCACTTTGAACCTACCAGGATCCTCATCTCATCAGTCACAGGAAAATGTCATTTTGGAATCTGCAAGTGCTATTCTAGTTCCTTCCGCCATGAGAGTCTAGGGGGTAAAATGATCACAGCTTCAAGGCCTCTCAGCTTGAAGGAGACCAACATGGTCATTGCCCCTGGTCGAGAGGAAAGACCTAAGCACTAAGTGAAAGAGCCCAAAGAAATGTTCTCTGACCTCTGAAAGTAAATATTCTAAAGCAAAATAATTCTTTTCACATATTTTTTACTTAAATTTAAAATAATATAAATCAGAAAGTTTGAAAAACAGAAAAGTGAAAATATCACCCATAACTAGGGTGACCATATAGCCCAGGTTACTCAGGACAGTCCTGGTTTATACTTGCTGTCACATTGTAGTTATTAATAGTGCACACACATGCACACATACACACACATATACTTTAAGAGGGCTCAAAAGCGTCACAGGGGGCCAGCCCGGTGGCATGGCGGTTAAATTCGCATGCTCCGCTTCAGCAGCCCAGGGTTTGCAGGTTTGAATCCCAGGCGTGGACCGATGCACTACTCAAGCCATGCTGTGATGGTGACCCACATACAAAATAGAGGAAGACTGGCACAGATGTTAGCTCAGAACCAATCTTCCTCAGCAAAAAGAGAACGATTGGCAACAGATGTTAGCTCAGGGCCAATCTCCCTCACCAAAACTAAAAAAAAAATAAGTATCATGGTTTGATTGATCAAGTATTTCTGGTCACCCTATCCAAAATCCACCACTATAAACAATCATTATCACAATTTTGATGTATTTCTTTGCTTTTTCTCATGTGTATATTTTTTATCGCTATAATCATAAGTGTTTCCACAAGCCTATATCTTCTTTTCTTCAATTTTCATCACAACAAAAATATCAGTCCATGTGTCTAGATAATAGGTCAACACATTCCACTGAGTAGATGTTAGCTTTCCTCGATTGCTGAACATTTAGGTTGCTTCAAGACAGCTTTAAAGGAAATGAATTTGTGGGGTACTTAGAGGACCAGTGCATAAACCTCAAGAGAAACTCCAACCCACGTGAGGGAGAGGTAAAAAAATAATAATTAGGGGGAAATTTTATAAATTCCATTTTTATGAAGAAGGGTAGTCCCCTGTTCCCTTCTAGACCAACTAACTTCATTCTTCCCTTTAACAAATATTTATTGAGTACCCACTATCTTCAGGCACCATGGTAGGAGCTGTATAGCGATACACATCCTGTTCTCACTACATCCTAGCGATATACATCCTGTTCTCACTACATCCTAATGTATCCTAAATCTCCTCACCATCTGTGCTGGTAAACCCTAGTTCTGGTCACCATCATGTCTCAGCTAAACTGCCTACACAACCTCCCAAATGACTTTACATTCTTGCCTCATACAATCCATTCTCCATATATTCACAGTGATGGTCTCAATGCAAAATTCAGATCAAACACCTCTCCTGCATAAAATCCTCCCATGGCTTCCCACTGCAATAAGAATAAACTCCAGGTCCCTTGCCATGACTTATAAGCCCCACGTGGTCTGGTCCCAGCCTACCTTCCTGCTTCACCTCCTTCCACTCTCCTCTTCTTTATGCTCTGCCACCTGGCCTTCTCTCCATCTGTCATACATACCAACGTCATTCCATCCCAGGGCCTCTGCACTCACTATTCCCTCTTTCTAGAATGTGTTTCCCAAGATCTTTTCTGGCTGTGTACTCAGCTCAAATGTCACCAAAGTCGTCTTTGCTATAATACCTTAACTAAAGTTTCCACCCCTAAGTCATTCTCTTTCCAATTACACTATTTTATTTTCTTCATGGCACTTAACACAATCTGAATCTACATTATTTATTTGTTTATATGTATTTTTTCCCCTGTAATGAGCTCCAGGAGGGCAGACTCTGACCAGTTCACTGCTGCACCCTAGTGCCCAGCACATGACAACAGATGGACAAACAACTGGAATGAATGAACAGAGAGGACAGGAGAGTCACTATGAGAACAGATCTTTATTGAATCCTCCAAGTTTTACAAAACCTTTTTTGTTATTCTGCAAAATGATCAACTAGTACTATTATGTGAAAATAATAAAATAAAATGTTCATCCAAGTACACATCAACACTAATAAGCAGTGTCACCCAGATTAAAGGAATTAACTTTTTGCTCTGTAGGACCCCCCAAAATATAAAGAAAAAGCCTCCAGCAGTCTGAAATTTACAACAGTGGTCCCTAAATGACACTTAGGTCCATGACCAAGTTTTTAATGGTCCACAGCAAAATGGGGAAAAGAAAACAATGTGTTTAACATTTTATAAAGCTAAAATCTTTCAATTTAAAGGACTCTCCTTTATTCTTAGATTATATCTGTCCTACTTTGAAGGTATTAAAATATTCTCATTTATAAAATGACAGGGATTGTATCTGATAGGTTTGGGGGAGGTTTTCATGTCTTTTACATAAAAAAGCAACAAGTTAGCAATCCTGTACAAGACTCCAATTTTCTTTTTTAAATTTTAGTAATCCAAGAATTCCACAAATCCGGATACCATTCACCTCTGCATTTCCCACACTCTTTCTCAAGTGTGGCCCTTGAAGGTTTTACTAGGCCCATAGTTGTACCAACTCTAATCTAGTAGTACCCACTGCCTGGAGTGTTTAAGGAAGATCTCGAGGGCTTGTCCTACTCCACAGGAAAGGGGCAAGATCAAAAAATTAGTGACGTCTGCCATGGTGGGGAGGGTGGACAGGAGATGGGAGACGAAGTGGAGGGAGAGGGACATGAGCAATGCATATGACAAAAATAACCCCTCCCCTAAGACGTGTCAGAGCCCAAAATGAAAACTACTTGGTAAAGCATAGCTTAAATATTTCAGCCCCTTGTTCAGCCCATTAACATAAGCTGTTGCTGAACACAGAAAAGTAGAGGACGATGACGTCACAAGGGTGCCCAGCAGTCAGCAGGCCCCACTCACTACCTCCTGGTGAGGGATTCATTTCCCGCTTCAGCAAAACTTTGGGAAGCTGTCAGTGCTGAATCCATGATTTCTTGGGGCCCCGGTACACCTGGCAAGGAACCCGGGCCAGGGCAGTTTGGCCAGGGAAGGGCTGGGGTGAAAAAGTCACAAAACTGAGCAAATTAAACAAAGCCAGTGGGAGTCTTTTTCAAAGAAAGCTAATCTCGTGATCTTGTCAGCTGTTTAAAGTCCAAAGATTAACAAAATATCAAGAAGGAAAACATGTGCAGACAGTTTGGGAGTGGGAAAGAAACCAAGACTGACTTTATTCTAGGAGCAGACTTGACATATTCGAGTACTCTGTGAGTACATCTGGACTGAAGAAAAAGTCAAGATTTAAAAATTGTGACCTTCGTAAATGTGAAAAGGGTGAGAGAGCTGGGAGGATCACCGTGCCCATGAACCAGCTCTGTCCAGGCATGTGGCTCTGGGCTGCTGCTGTGCCTGCCTCATGGAAACAGAAAACAGCACACAAGACTGATTCCATCTGAGTCAGGTCAGTGTTCACACTTCAGCCCTCACGAAATACAGGGTCACTGACTCCAAAGTCTAGAACTCACACACTCTTCAACCCAGCATCGCTACTTCCAGGAAGGGATTCTTAAGAAAGACCAGCACCCAGGTGCAAAGCCACACATGTGAGGCTGCTCGCTGTAGCCATGTTTACAACTGAAAAAGTTGAGACAACCCAAATACCCATTTGTAAGGGAATGATTAAATAAAGTAAGACACATTCATGGAATACCTTGTTGTTCAAAAAAGAGAGGGAAATCTGTAAGTGCTGAGATGGGGGGCACAACAAACTGCAGAACAGTATGTAGTGTGATTCCGTTGTCTAAGTGTGTACAAATATGTGTATACACTTACATGCTTGGAGATGCATAGAAAAAGATTCCAGAAGGATATATGCCAAAGTGAATGCAATTGGGGTGGGGGAAGAGTGACTTCCTTTTTTTTACTTATACACTCCTGGATTGTCACCAACTTTTATTTTTTTAAATATATTACTTTTGTGATTTGAAAACATACATAAAATACATAAATACATATAACTAATATAAATATATAAAATAAACAAGAGTCCCATAGTCATCTTTATTCCTCTTTTGCTGAATCAGGAAAAACCAATTACTAGGAAAGGAAACCAGGCCTGCAGCAGCAAACGCTTGACTTCCTCTCTCCAGCACTGTTTGATGTTTCGCTCACTCTTAGCTGACATATCGGGTTGTATTTTTATTCAGTTCTGATCAGGCAAAAACAACAGTTAATTTTTTTTTTTTTTGGTGAGGAAGATCGGCCCTGAGCTAACATCCGTTGCCAATCTTCCTCTTTTTCCTGAGGAAGATTAGCCCTGAGCTAACATCTGTGCCCGTCTTGCTCTACTTTATATGTGAGATGCTGCCACAGCACAGCTTGACGAGTGGTGTGTAGGTCCGTGCCCGGGATCCGAACCCACACACCCCGGGTTGCCAAAGCAGAGTGCAGGAACTTAACCACTACGCCACCTGGCTGGCCCCAACAACACTTAATTTTTGAAGCAGGATTTGCATTAGCAGAAAAACAAAACAAGAAGAGCAGAACAAATCCAGATGGTTCAGAAGTGAGCTCAGCCCAGCCCAACGGGCTCCATGTAGGTCTGGGGCAGTACCAGGTGCTGACAGCCAACAGCTTTATTGGCCCAAGGTCCCATAGATATGTCTCTCCAAGTCACCCATATTGTCTATGCCCATCTCCGAATATATTATTTATTTACAGTTCATCCTCCCCTTGCTTCCAAATGGATTGAAGCAGTTCCCAAATAGATTTAAGGAAGCGAACAATAGTTGACCTGAAGATGGTAAAATTATTAAATAGGAATTGAGGTCTAGAAATGACAAGAATGAGGAAAAAGTAAAAATGTTACTTTAAGTATAAACTCCTAACACTCATAAGCATATTTAATTTGGGGTTGATATACACTAACGTTTCTTCAGGTCTGTACTGTAAAATCAAGGTTTATAACAATCAGAAAAATAATCCAGAAAGACATTGCTACAATATCCACTTCCGATTCAGTGAATAAATCTAAATTCAACAAGCTTCTCCATGCTCTTCAGAGGCCACCAATGTTCTCATAACCTGTCCTCATGATCACATAAATATAATAAACCTTTGACACATACCTACCCAGCTGACACAGGGGTTTGATAATCTTCAATAACTAGCTTGAAAGGCAGCATCAAAGTGTTTAGAGCTCAGATTTGGAGCCATTCACATCTGGGTTCAATTCCCAACTATGCCACTCATGGCTTTGTGACCTTGGACAAGTTACTTAACCTCTCTGAGCCTCCACTTTCTTGTAGGGGGAAAAGCGTTCTTAATAGTGCCCATTTCCTAGGGTTACTGTGAGGATTAAATCAGATAATGTATTTAAAGCACTTAGCAAGTGTGCAATAAAAATTAAGTATGACCACTGGCTGAATTCTTGGTACCTTTTTCTTCAAAATGTAAGAACAATGGAAGGTGCAAAAAACTGCCTTACTCTAGCAAAAAGCTGGATTGGATATTTGCATATATATGTATATCTCCACAGATCAGAGTCAGAAAAGCAAGACTTGCCTTTCTCAAAGGATGCACAGGGACCCCTGCACATTTAGCTAGAAGAAACATCCATACACAACTACAAACACTGCAGCAAAAATCACTGGGCAAATAGAAGATGGTGTTGATACAGAAAATAAGCGTTAGCCTAGCTATTCATGACTGCCATGGGAAATGCAGGAGATGTGATCTAATAATATTTGTGTCTTAAAATCCCAGTATATTATAACTGTTCCCAAGGCAGCCCCATTCTGAATGTGACTTCATGCCAACAGCTCTCTGAGAGCCTTTCCCACTTCTTAGATGCTGAGGACTCTTGGCCTATTTGGAGACCATCATTATGTCTCCCTTTAGGCTTCCATTTTCCAAGTTAACTATTCTCAGGAATTTAGTGGCTCTTGCTAACCAGAATAAGGAAAGATTTAAATAAATGTCTTTTCAAAGTTTCCAGTAAAATGAACAGAAAGCACAGAGAGCAGTAAAAACAGCTACCATTTACAACGGTCAACTATGTGCTGGCACGGTGCTGAGTATATTACGTGCATTGTCTCATTTCAATCTCACAACCACCCATTTTATAGATGAAGACACCCTTTTTTATTTGCTGAGGAAGATTCGCCCTGGGCTAACATCCGCGAAGACACCCATTTTATAGATGAAGGCTCAGAGAGGTAAAGTAACTTGCTCAAGGTCACCACCACCAGGTCACCAACCTGCTCAAGGGCAATGCTGGAATTCAAACCCATCTGTCACTAGTTAACCACTACTCACTTTTCCAGATCTGGGTTCCAATGTCGCTAACGCAGGGGAGCGTTCCCTAACTCCCTCCAGCAAGGGCAAATCCCCTCGTTACACTTCCCTTGCACCATCGTCTTCTTCTGTAGTTCTGATCGGTGATATTTTTACCCTTATTCATGTAAATATTGAATTAATGTCTGCTTCCCCACTAAACTCTAAGCTTGGGCACACACAGCTCCTCACTGTTCTTGTTTATTTAGGATCTCTGGCCTCTCTCATAGTACCAGTCATATAATGGGTTCTCCGTACACATTTACTCTGATTGAATGAATAAATAGGGAAAAACAGCGCTCAGAAATCACCCAGCCGTTTGGGCACTGCACTGAGGAAGCACAGGCAGCCCAGTGTTCATCCACATGTGGGCACCACAGTGCCAGCTGCCCATTCTGAGGGGCGAGAGAACTCCGAGGCCAAGGTCTTCTTCAGAACTGGAAGAGGATCTCAAGGACACAGCCTCGTGGTGGAGAGACACAGCAGCATCTTCACACTGAAGGAGGGCAGTATGGACTCTTCATCAACCCGGTTATACATTATTAATAATAAATCACTTTTCTGATTCACTTTGGTTGACTCTTTCCACTGTATACGGGTTATTTCTGTTTTGATGATTTTTCCTGCTATTTTAATCTGCTTTCTAGTCCCTTCCTCAAATATCTTTTTTCTTAAAATACTTGAAGGAGACTCACATGCTGTTCAGAATCACAGGCTATCTTCCTAACACTCAACTACGAAACTGAAAGCAGCTAGAGATAAAGGAAACTACACAACAAAAAATAGTTATTAAATCTCAGCACTTCTTCACAAGTCACTGTCACAGGAAAAGCCCAAGGGTGTCAGAGCAATACATTTTAAACAGGCCACACAGCACCGCCCCTTATTATACTCATTCAGAATATAAAAATATTAAACCAGTGGAAGCATTAAGTCCTCCACGAGAACGGACTATCCTTTGAAAACACATCCACAGGCAAGCTATTTTAGTCTAACAAGACAAAAACGAAATAACTTTTTAAAAAGAAAATTATATTTGCTACCTGTCAAAAATTCAGGTTCTTAAGGGCTCAGGATTTGATTATCAGTCTGATGACAGGCTCAGTTTCACAATGTTTTTTATCTTTATGCCATAAGTAAACAAGGAGCTGTAAGAGGAGAGAGAAGGCGGAGACAAGCAGGAGGTAGGGTTTTGTCACATGAATGTTCGGGAGAAAACAAACTGAGCCACACTGATTGGGCAGAGCCCCCAATTCATGTAAGGCCTAAACTATTTAACCCTCTTTTAACATGCGGTCTTTACAGGTATATAATTCCTCTGAATATTCTTTTCAGAGAGTCCCAGATATAGCAGGTCCCCTCAAGCTGGCAGAATGATTGTGAAAAGCCCAGTTAAGCAACCTCTTAAGCAAGAAAAGTGCTTCAGGTGAGAGAAACAGTAGCCTTGGGGAGGAAAGACATCAGTTTATGTGTTCTAACAAGATCAAGTATCTACTGGATGAATAAATTCTAGAGATCTGCTGTACAACGCTGCACCTACAGTTAACAGTACTGGATTGTATACTTAAAAATTTGTTAAGGGGGTAGATCTCGTTAAGTGTTCTTACCACAATAAAATAAAAGTTTAAAAAAAACGATCAGGTATCTGCTAAGTGGTTTTCTTCTTAGCCCTACAGAAAGGATTGAGAGAGAGGAATTCCAGGATCCCTAAAATGCTGCAAACACAGATGCCCCTTCATGCCTCTTCGGCAAACACATACACACACAAACACACAACTAGCTTCTTCCATCTTTTGCTAGTCAACTTCTACATCTTAATTCCTATGTGTGTGCTCCATGTAATTTTTAAATGGAAATATTCAGTCCTTTCCTGAGAGATGCAGCATAGCATACAAAAGAAGAAAATGAGGCTCTGTCCCCGAGTCAGCTACCACCTGGGGGTAGAGCTCGCCATGCCTGCTTCTTCAGCTATAAAACAGCAAAGGGAGAGCAAGGGGCATTAAGATACCCTAGCGATCTCAAGGGCCCTGCACGAGTCTAATGTGAAGTTTCAAGGATTATGTGTGGCCTGCACTCTAAATGAAATAAATCCATAGCCAGACCCACGCACAACCACTGGCATCTTGAGTTTCCTCAGAATATAATTTTAGGGATCTCAAACTTCTTCACAACAGTCCTAAATCTCCAGTTGCTCCTCCTAGTAACTACAATAAAGTCAACAGTGACCAAAGCGTCTGTCATTTGCTGCAAAACTCGAAGTTCCTTGTCCCCTTCCTGTGCATAGGACTGTGAGGCAGCCTCACGTCCAGGGAGTGCACCTGGGCGCCACGCTCACCTGTCAGGAGAGTGACTCCTTCTGGCCTCACTCTGAGAAAGCACTGATGGGCAAGACCAGGCGCATGTCCAAGCACCACCCAGACACCAGCTGTAGGCCTCGGCAGAGCAAAGAGAATCCCCACTGTGTGATGAAGGGAAAGGAAGAGCAAAGTGCTCTCAGATCTGCCCACCCACCACCCAGAACCAAGGAGACCAAGAGCCCAGGCTGCTTCCCGGGGAGGCCTTTGTCCTGGTAAACCAAAGGCCACCATTTAAAATCACAACAGCCCTGTCATAGACATTGCCACGTACCTGTTAAGCTGTCATCACATAAGCTTCTGTTTATCATCTGTTATCTGTCCCCACAAGACCAGGGCGGGCACTGTCTGTTTTATCACTAGTTTTTACTGGTTGCTTGGTACAGTACCTGCCGCCATGTAGGTACTCAGTGAATATGTAATGGGTGAATGAATGAATGGATAAGTGAATGAATGAATGATATCCTAGTCACAACACCCTCTGAGGCAGGGAAAGTATTATGGTCTGTTTCTCAGCTGAGAAGAGACACTTAATGGAGGGGATGACTTGCCCAAGGACAAACAAGCCAGGGCATTTCCTCCTATGACCATAATAAATCCACTCGTTATCACCTACCTGTCTGTTTGCAGTTTCACTTTCAGATAACACAGCAGAGAAGAGGCCTTGAAAGACGGACAGTCTATCATCTAAATTGTTAGGGCATAAAAGCAGAAGTAAGAGGAGGGGCAGAAGGAGAAGAGCCAGGAGCACAAAGCTCTTGGGGGAGGCGAAGGCCTGGCTGGGGGTCCCCCATTTCAGGGACGGACCCTTGAGAGGCCCTGGGCATCCCAGAGTCCACAGCAGGGATCTGAGCAGCTGTGAGGGATGTGGGATTTCCAAAAGGCAGAGGGAGAACACAAGGGAAGAGGCACCTGGTCTGAAAAATCCAGATTCCCTTTCTGCTTATCTCAGGATCTTTCTCTCCAAGAACCCAGAAGATTCTGGTAGCCCAGCAACTCAAGAACCAGCTCTACATGCTGAGAGGCCACAGGCCCCAAGTGGCCAAGGCTGGAAGGGAGCTGTCTTCTGAAAGACAACAGGGACAGGCCAGGTTCACCCCCGGGCCCAGCCACCAGCCTGTAGGGACCTGCCAGAGCCACACAGTTGACGTTTCTGCTCCTCTCTCTGCAGGGACACAGAAGAGGCTGAAAATTGGCTTTGAAGAAGCAGGTAACTATGAGTGTCCACACATGAGAGCCACCTACAGATACCAGAGTGTTTTCTCTCTAGGGACACTGAGCCCTGGTGACCTAGTACTGATAAGGTACTAGGTAGTGGCCCCTGAATCCAAACTTGCCTGCAGGGTGGCACAGGGAGCACAGAGGGATAATAAAGAGTGGTCATCTTGGTCAGTGGTCAGGCTGCTCAGGGTGAGGGGAAAGAGAAGACAAGGCAAGCAGGAAGAAGATTCTGGAGTCAGGGCTCAGAAACTAAACCCACCTCCCCACATAAAGAAACCTGATCAGCACGCTTACTGTACGCATTGGCATCCTCCCTGCTGAATCCTCTAGGGCACTAAGTGGACACTCTTCAGTCCAGCTTCCAAGGCCACCATCTGGCTCCATGCTCCTAAACAGCCTTATTTTCTGTTCTCTGCCCTGCTCAGTGCTCCCACCACTCAAGCGAGAGCCCTCCTCTTCCTCTCCTGGTAGTAGGCAGCTGTCCCCAGATGCCCCACCACCTCTCCCTGCCTCCCTCTGCCTTACCCATCCATTAGGGCAACATATCAACAGCAAACACTCCCATAGCCCTGAGCATGGCAGGGAACTACGCCAAGCCCTTTACACACAGTAACTTATTCACTCTACACAACAGCCCTTTGTGGAAGCATTATTAGTATCCCCACTTGACAGATTAGAAAACTGAGGCACAGAGAGATTAAGCGGCTTTCTCAAGGCCTCATAGCTAGTAAGAGGGAGAGGCAAGAGTTAAACCCACCGTCAGCACCAGAGTCCCTGCTCCCAGCCAGTGAGCTGCACTGCCTCCCACAGCACAACTCAGACTGCCACCTCTCCCCCCAAGCCTCCTCTGACCCCCGCGTGGATAGCTCCTTGCAAATCTCCTCCCCTTTCCACATTCACTTGGTGTGATGACTGCTAAGTGGTCTTCTCTCCCCTCCTGGATTAGAAAGCCCACGAGAGCAAGGCTTCGGAGTTATTTCTACATCATCTCTGTACTAGTTTCCTATGGCTGTTGTAACAAACTGCCATTGACTTAGTGGCTTAAAACAACACAAATTTATTATCTCACAGTTCCGTAGGTCAGAAATCCAACACACATCTCTCCAGGCTAAAATCAAGACAGCTGCAGGGCTGTGTTCCCCTTCTGGAGGCTCCAGGGGAGAATCTGTTTCCTCACTTTTTCCTGCTACCAGAGGCCACCTGCATTCCTGGGCTCACGGCCCCTTTCTCCATCTTCGAAGCCAGCAACTTATCATCTCTCTGACCCTTCTGTGGTCACATCTCCCTCTGACCACACCCAGGAAGGGCTCTCTGCCTTTAAGGACCCATGTGATTAGATTGGGCTCACCTAGATAATCCAGGATAACCTCTCCATCTCAAGGCCCTTAACTTAATCACATCGGCAAAGTCCCTTTTGACATGCAAGGAAACATATCCACATGTTCTAGGAATTAGGACGTGGACATCTTTGGGGGCCATTACTCTACCTACCACAATCTTTGTATATAAACCTTGAACACAGCATTCCCCTGACAAGTGTGGAACTGAATCCCCATCATACTTCAGCTGCACCAACCCCTAAATGCTTGCATATATTGTCCCTCCACTAGCCTCTGATTGTAGTGTACATTAGTCTTGTGTCCCCAAACTGACCAAGAGTTCTTTGAAGGAAAGTGCCCCCCCTTTTAAGAGCCCCAAATTGTGACAGTGATAGTAGATGGTGGAAACATAAAGACGTTTAATAATCTGGGGATCAAACACAATGCTAAGGAATCTGCAGCATTGGGTTCAATCCCTACCTCAACTACTGTTTTATTTTCTACTTTTTGTTTTGTATTTTATTTTTATTAATTTTTAAAATTTAACACATTTCAAAATGTAAAAAATACAAAAGAGCATGGAATAAAAATTTTCCCTCTTTCCCCATCCTCATTCTCTTTTTGTGGCTGCATACTATTCCACTGTGCAGATACAGCATCATTCATTTCACCAGCCCCTGCTGATAGACACTCTCTTGCTATTATAAACAGTTTTCAGTGAATACCTGTGAATTTATCTGAAGGATAAATTTCTATAAGTGGAATTTCTGAGTCAAGCAAGACCCTGTGAATTATTAACTCTGACAGATATCAGCAAGGTGCCCTCTGTAGGGAACTAATACCCATTCCCCAAACTTGTATGTGTGAGGTCCACAGCCTCCCTAATGTGGACAGTTTTCAAAACGTTTTATCCTGCCCATCCCAGATGGGTGAAATGTGGTATATTTCAGTGCAATTTACTGGTATATTAAAAATTATGTGTGAGGTCAAGTATTTTTCATATGTTTAAGAGCCATTAATTTATTTTATATGGACTATGTGTATATATCCTTTGACCATTTTCCTACAGAGTTCTTGTTCTTTTCTTTATTGATTTGTGGGAGTTCTTTACATATTAGGGAAATTGTCCTTAATACATAACATGAAGTACAAATATATTTTTCCAGCTTGTAATCTGTCTTCTGTTTTGCTTATGGGGGTTTTGCCATGCTGATTGTTTTTAGGTAATGAATTTTATCAATCTTTTCCTCATAGCTTCCAGGTTTTGCACCATACTTAGAAAGCCCATTCCCACTGCAAAATTATAAAAATATTCTCTTTTGGATCATTCTAGAGACCAGTTATCTATGAGCAGTGAAAAGTTCTCTTCTGTGGTCATGAATTACATCCTAGCCACAATGTGCTATTGGCCATAACGTACACAAACAAAATTTAATTTTTTTAAAGTAACTTTTATTTTCTGACACTCTGCAGTTTATAAAGCACTATCCTATGACAATCAGTGAGGCAGGCAGCACAGGACTTGTCTTATTTTACAAAAGAGGACACCGGTACTCAGAGAGGTTAAATGACCACCCAAAGCCACACAGTGTGCTTCAGACTCAAATTGAGAACTCCTGAATGCCAGAAGTTGTTCTCTCCTCTCCCCTATACTGCCTCTCTTAACAAAAGGACAACACCCACATGCATTAAATCTTGAAGGACGTCTCCAAAGTCCTTTCTAAATAACTTCAAAGGAATGTGAATAATAATTTTTCTATTCAAAAAACAGTATTTATTTATTTAAGTGGGTCACACAGTGATCCAATCAAACAGTGACTCATCCTCAAACACCCATGCCAATGTTCTCACCACTTGACAGAATTCCATGTCCCTACAGTGTGCCTATATAACCCTGCATAATTTAATTGAAAAGCAAGAGACGTCAATGTCCCAGATCCCAAGGTTTCTGAGCAGATCATGAAGAGCACTGTTTCTCAATTTGGGGGAGGGAGAGAAGGTGAGGTATATCCAAATTACGGAGGGCTCTTTTCAAATCACACATACCCCAGCCTTCCCCATCACCTACCCCCCAACAGTCCCAACCCTGGAGCATATCACATGCTCCCTCAAGTGTACTGATGAGAGAAAATGTTGGAAAGCCACTGTTCCAGAGGAGAGGGTCTATATTTGCACAATCCCTATAAACCACACTCCTTTGGTTCTTCAACCAACGCCTTGTCGCAACTCTTTTGCACACTCATGGTATCTAGTCACCCTAACCTGGTCAGTTCTGAATTCCCACCTCAGGTCCTTTGTGCCTGACGTTCCCCCCATGTCCCCCAACCAACCCACCAAGGTGGCTCCTGCCCATCCTGCAGGTCTTGGTTTAAGTGCCACCTCCTCACAGGGGTCTTCCCCGTCCACCCACTAGAGCAAACTCCCTCAGTAATGCTCTATCCTTTCATTTTCTCCTTAGAGTCTGTATTATTTTATCTACTAATCTACTTTCTTGTCTATTGTCTGCCTTCTCAATAGTCCCATGAGGGCAAGAACCTTGTCCAAATCATTCATGCTTTTATAACCCTACACTTAGCACAGTGCATGGCAAAAAGGAAGTGCCCAAAAAATATTGGGTCCATTAAATTTGACTGAATTAGTCCCAGCTAATTTTCTCCATTTCTGCATCACCAGCAAGCTTCTAAGCAGCCCAACCACGTGGGCTGGGAGGAGGGGCACAAGAACAGGTGCCCCTACTCTCCTGCCAGCCCACCTCCTCTCACGGTTAATCATTCGCCTTGGGAATGCTTTTAGCCAGCAACAGCGCAAAGTGGAATGTCTTGAAGGCCACACGTCTTCCTCTATTGTTTTCTAACTTTCCTCCTGACCTACCTCCACCAGAATGCAGAGAACGAGATTGGGGAATAATGGTAAAGTTAGGCCATTAATAATCAAAAATAGCAATCAAACTAAAAATAACATTGTTAACTATGTACCGGACACTGTGCAAGCTTGTAACATGAATTATTGCATCTAACCCTCAAGATAGCCCCACAAGCCAAGTATTATCACCCCAATTTTACAAATAACGAAATAGTGCCCAAAGTCACGCAGCTACTAAGTGAAGGAGCGGGGATCCAAACCGACATATCCAGACTCAGGAAAGCCCTCTCTCTTACTCACCACACAGTACCCTCCACATCTAACATGGCATCCAAGCTACCTCCTTAAAAATAAATGCTTAAACGATGCCAATAAGTGGAGAATACCAACTAATAAATTGAGTTATTAATGTCTCAAATGCTAAGGATGTAAGGTAGGGGCAGGGTTCTGCCTGCATATGAACCTGGGAAAGCCAACATCCAAACATCTGGAAATGACTTTCTCATCCTTGGCAAGGAGGTAATACTGAGAGAAGTGTAGTGCATTCACATGGCAGACCTCTTTAGGGTCATTAGCTATAAAGGACTCCCTAAGAATAACTAGAGGACAATGACAATTCAATTCAGTAAGTAATCACTGAGAGCCTACTGTGTGATAGTTCGAGGTTTGGTCCTGGTGAGCGGCATTTTTTTAAATGGTTAAGTACCATCCTCTGAGTTCTAAGGCCTAAGGATGCCCAGACATGGATATGAAACAGTTCACTTGTAATGCAAAGCTCACTGTATGTGCCAAAAGAAACAGCACTGATAACAGGGCTATAGGAAGGAAGAGAACTGAGAGGGAGAGGCTTCACAGAGATGGGAGGACTTGACAAGGCTCGATGCTTGCATTAGGACAAGCAGAGAAAACAGGACCAGCCTGGGGTGGTTAAGAAGCAGTACCACTTTTGGGAGATCTAGGGGTCCAGCCCCCCAGGAGTGGAGGGCCTGTGTTGGCAGAGTATCACAAGGAGGTAGGTCTGGAAGGGCTCTGATGGGCATTCTAAGATGGGGAAGTCTCTGAATGAAGAGAGGAGAAATATGGACTTCTATCCTGTTGGAAGGCAGGAATGTAGTTAAGTGGAAGACTGACTCATCTGGGGATGGGCTGGAGGATGGATTGACAGGGAGAGAAATCATAGGCAGTGAGCTTCATCAGGGGGCTGCTGGAATGCACCAGCCAGCAGAAGAGATCACTCAAGGTGGGCAGCAGGGACAGAAAAGCACACTTGAAAATAATGAGAAGCAGAGCACAGAGGATTCTGGGGGCAGTGAAATTATTCTGTATGACACTACAATGGCAGACACATCATACATTAGTTAAAACCCATAGAGTGTACAACACCATGAGTGAACCTTAACGTAAAGTGTGAACTTTGGGCGATGATGATGTGCCAAAGTAGACTCATTGACTGTAATAACATATGCACCATTCTGATGCTGAGGTTGACCATGGGGCAGGGGAGGTAGGCAGTGGATAGGATCTCTCTGTACTTTCCCTCAATCTTGCTGTGAAATTGTTCTAAAAAATCAAGTCTATTTAAAAGATACATATAACAAGAAAAATTTGGACACGGAGCATGATAGGGAAAAGGGAGTCAAGGGTGACTCACCGGCCGAGTGACTGGAAGAAGACGAGAGTCACCGGAAGAATGAGGAAGTTGGAGTGCGGGGCCTGTTTTTAGAAGTAAGAGAGAAAGAAGGTGAGTTCAACTGGGAAGAAGCTGGGATGATACAGGACATCCACACAGACTAGTCTTCAGCCATTTGGAGAACATTTGGGGGCTGAGATAAGACAAGGGTACAGGTATGCAAATTAGAAACAAAAGTCAGCATTAAATGTTCTTCTTTTAAGCTGAGTGATAATTCCTTTTCAAAAAGGAAAAGCTTTGCAATACACTGGAAATAACAACTTTCCCACAAAGCTCGCCACCTCTGTCGCAAAGAACTACTGCTGGGAAGGCCATTTCAGTTACTTGTGAGAACAGCAACACCAGAAATTGTGATCTACTGGCCAGGTTCAAATCTGTCCAAAGTGACATAAGTCCAGACATGAAGAACTGGAGAGTAATCTGAGGGACAAGCAAAAAGGGGGATTTCACTTTCAAGCAAGAAGTGCCCCATAAAGGCGCAGGAAGTGAATGGGAAAGGCAGTGCAGCTGTTCAATACCAAACAGCCTGGCTGGGAATTCTTATTCTGCCCTTTGCCAAGGGAAATTATTTAACCTCTCTGTGCCTCAGTTTCCTCATCTGTAAAAAGGGGATAACTGGCTACTTCATAATCTGCTATAAAGAACAAATGAGCAAACACGGAGGCATGTCCCTGGAACTCACTGTGTCAGTTATTGTCACTCTTTACTATCTGTCCTAGACTTTTCCAAGACCCCTGAGGGGGAAAATGCTGAGGTCTCATCCTCATGATCACAGACATTTATTCCTTTAAAAATTTTTTATCTTCCAGTATCTGTTTTGCCAGAAGGGATAGTAATATTGACAGGAGCAGAATATTTTAAACCTACATGCTCTGAAATCAGCCCGGGCATGTGAAATGCACATCTTGGCCTTTCCTTGCAGCAAATCACTTATCCATGGATGTCCAATGCCTGGCCTTGATCCAAGAAGGCTAAAATAAGACATATAGAAAGTCTTTTAAAAAGTGACTGAAATGCCAAAGTTATTATTCCTTAAACTATTTGCCCGAAGAACTGATTGTCATCCAAGGGCACGTGACATGTGTTTGTCGACAGACTCAGTTTGACAAAGTTCTCAAAACAGAGGTCACAGTTTTTCAAGGTTTCCCAACAGTCAGGGAAATGAGTCAACTAAAAAAAGCCAGCATCCGGTCTGCCCCTCCTTGGAAGCATTACATTGATTTCCTGGTGTAAGAATTTTCATGTGCGTTTGGGGAGAAGGAGCCTAGATTCTCAGAGCTCATCATCCACAGACAGATGATAAAAAGGCTCCACATCTCCTGCTCTGAGACACCAGAACTCAGAGCTAGGGCAACACGGCCCCCCAACCCAGGCGGCGACCTGGGGTGCTGGGGGAACAACTGCCTTCTCCCCAGCTCCTCCAAATGCCCCTCTACAATAAGAAGGGCTACTGTGTCTGTAAGAAAGGGAAGATAATTATCATGTAACAGAAGATTCTTTTTCGTGTGTTTGTATTTACAATTTCTAAGGAGCAAAGACTCCCGACACACAAAGGCCCTTGTTCTGCTCTGCACTTTGAACCCTTTGAGTTTGTAAGTTTGAGAAAGGAAGCGGGGAGTCTCCATAGTCATAGAGGGGAAAGACTCTGGAGCTCATAGGAAAGTGAGGAGGGAGGGGCAGGGCTGAGAGTAGGACAGAGAGATCCAGGAGAAGGAAGGTCATGGTGACTTCTCCACTAACCTAGTAAAGTCTACTGAACCAGCGAAGCACATAGTGGGGCGGATTTCTCCATCAATGAGGGGATTGCTCCATTAGTTCGTCAGGGCCGACACCCCAGTAAAACAGAAAGAGCACCGAGTCCTCCCCGACCCACACCCTGGGGATTAGTAGAGAACCTGGAAGGGCTTTGGAATTCCCTGGGCCATGGGCTTGTGGGTTCTCACCAAGGTTAATTAGTTCTCCAAGGAACAGGAGGCCCCAGATGACACCTGGGTTAAAAGAGAATGTGTCTTTCTTCTCCAAAACTAGGTAAACATAGCCCGACTTTACTATTTAACATCTAAACACCACATTGAAAAGAAAAGAGTGAAGGGATGTCCACCCCCATTTTACTTGCGCTTCGCAGGTCTTTACAGGGCACCCACGTCGTACCAGTGAAAGGTGGTAAACTAGGCCTGAAACAAACAAGCGGTAGTGGACCATGCGGGTGTGCCTCCCCAGACACACCTCCACTTCTTTGAAACTGGTTCCCAGAAAGTCACATTTGTGCATGTGACCCCTGCCCTGACTCTTTCCCATCCACCCCACACTGTGGCCATACCACCAGTCTCAGCTGTTTATAGGGACAATCCAGTCCACACAGCGGGGCTGAGCAAATTGAGGGAGCAACATGTTCCAATTTATGTTCTTTAAAAGATTACTCTGGCCACCTTCGGTAAATTGGATTGGAAGGGAGCAAAGTGGAATGAGAGAGACTTGATGAGACACTAACACGATGTGCATCACGGCAGCCTGAGCTACAGAAAGGGACGATTAACCAAGACCTTGAGATGGATCAGACGTGGGGTGAAGACGAGCAATGGCTCCCAGGTTTCTGACCTGGACAAATGAGTGAATAGCAGTAAGAATTTATTCAGATGGGGAAGGCTGGAGGAGAACTTGTTGGGAGGGAGAGTGTGAAGCAGAGGACGAACGACTAAGAAGCTTAAGAAGCTCAAGTTTCCAGGCCCGCCATCTACACAGACCACCTGTGTCCTGACCTCATTCTGCATTCACAATGCTGTGTTCCTTTTCTTAAAGAGGACCCTCGAACTGCCTAAGTATTAGACTCTACACAACTGGGGAGGGGATGATCAATAGCATTGGGTAAGTTATTTTAAAATGTCTGACACATCCAAGGAGCCACAGTCAAATTCAACGTTACATGTATAAACCTAAAGCTCACAAGAGAGAGTTGGACATCTGCATCAAAGAATTAGTGGTTTAAAGTCATGGAATATATTTCTTGAGTGCAGTTTTTAACTGCCCAGGTGGACAATATGAGATCTGGACTGTCAAAGATAGAAAGCCCAGGTTAGACATTTAGGGGCGTATCAGGGCAGGGTGTGCTGAGAAAATACCAAGGAAAGGGTAACAGAACTATTTTTGCGCTATATCCAGGAAACAAAAGTAAGAGATGAATGCTGATGTTTTTTAAACGCTTAAAGACCACATAATCTAGGGTAAATGTACTCCTAAATTGAACAATTTTCTCGCTATATACTACTCCTACCTTCAGGAATGGAGGCCAGGGCAAATCTTTGGAACAAGTAGGAAAGTGTGGCTGAGAACACTCTCCTGGAAATCCAGAGGACTGGGTCCTCCATGCAAAGAGAGACCATCCTCTACCCAGGCAGGACGACCTCATTAACACTTTAAGTCATTTTATGTCATTTTTTTAACCAAAGGCATTAAGTATTGCTTTTTTTCAGTACTACCTATTCATTATTTTTAAAAAATAAAAGATTTATTATTTTGGCGCTTTTTTTGTAAGTTTAAAATTATTTCAAAATTTAAGTTTAAAAAAATAGTAATCTATTGATGAAACCCTCCGTACTACTATCCCCTTTCTAATGCCACTCCCCAAAGGTAATGACTGTCTACAACCAGGGGCATATCCTTGCAGACTTCTTTTTTCCAGAAAATGAGATCATACTATACCTCCTGCTCTACACTTTGCTTTCTTTACTAATATATAACAGAAACTCTCCATATCTGCTCGTTTATAGCAACTTCCTCCCTTGTTCAAGTAGGCAAGTACTTCTGAGGGATAAAGTCCTAGCAGGCTGAAAGTCCCTAAAGTCCTAGGGGCAAAGTCTGATGCATGAAACTGATGCATCAGAAAGAATGCAAATTTTTAAATGTTATAAATACTGCCAAAGTGCCTTTCCAAAAGGTTGTACCAATTTACACTCCCCACAAAAGTATATGGTGACAATCTATTTTCCCACACCCTTACCAACACTGGATGTTATCAACCTAAGCAAAAACAGTTTCATGGTTGTTTTTAATCCACACTTATCTGATTATTAATGATGTTAAGCCTTTTTATATACATATACGAATTACCTATTAATAGCCTCTGCCCATATTTCTATTGGATTATTTTTTCCTATTGATTTCTAAGAGTTCATGTCTGTTATAAATATTGCAACTCTGCTTTACTACTTTTCCATCTGCCTTTTAACTTTGTGTATGGCATCTTTTTCCTTATAGAAATATAATGTTTCACAAAGTTAGGTTACTATTTTCCTTTAGGGCTTCTGAGTTTTATTAAACTTGGCAAGGTCTTTCCTACTTCAAAGTTATTTTTAAAAACCATCTTATATATGTATATATATTTTAATATCTATAATTTTGGTTTTGACATTTAATCTTTAATCTAAATGGAATTGACTTTTGTGAATAGTGTGAGGCATGGATCTCCTTTTTTCCTAAATGGATGACCAGTTGTCCCAACACTTTACCACAGTTAGTTTTATCATACACTCAATTCCTATCTTTACAATGGAACCATTTCTGGACTTACTATTCCGAGTCCTATGTGACATATTTTGATGTCTGGCTAAACAATACATCTCAGAATGTATTGCCCATTAGTACAAATCTATTTTTCCAGATAAACTGTATCAGTTTGTAAAAATTAAGTGAAGTTAAAAGGCTGCCTAAACTAATAAAGGTCTCATAACCTATTAGTCTTATTTAGTCATTGGAGCATAACCATCAGCCAGGAGGTAGCCTGGCTTCCCAGCGATTCACAAACTACACAAGAAACTTCAGACTTCGTGGAATTTTCTTTGAATTTACAAACCTCTTAGCAAAAACTTTCCAACGCTACAATTCTACCAAGGGGCCTGAATGGCCCCCTTGTGCCTCAACTAATGCATGTTCTGAATCTTTCCTCATCTTCTCCCCAAACAACTTTTATCCTCTCGGCTCATATCTTTCAGAGTTGTAGATTCTGATCCCAAATCATAGTAAAGTGGTTCAGCTAACAAGATATGACATGCCAAAGGATATTGTATTTTGACAGGCACCTCCAGGAAGCTTTGCTGGTCTCGCACACACTGTGGCAGCCTAGTGGGAAAGTCGGGAGCCTAGCATTCTGTAACTTATTCACTTGGCACCACTTATTCCAAAGGGAAATACTGGAGTACGATGGAAAGAATATGAGACTGGAAGTCAAGAGACCTGAGTTTTAGTCCTCTTTCTACTTCTAATTAGCTCTGTCGTTCAAATTAAGTTATTCTGCCTCTCCACTGGGCTTCAGTTGCCTCATTTGTAAAATGAGATTACTTGGAATAGAACAGTCATTACTAACCTTTCTTTCCAACAGGGCTGACCCCTTAAGAATCTAAAGTAAGCTGTGGATTCTCTCCCTCAGAACAATACACTTTTGCACATGAGAACGAAATAATAATACATTTTCAGGGGGTTCACAGACTCCCTAAGGTCTACCTCTGTATTCCTAGGGTCAAAATCACTTAGACCTATCACAAAGCTTTTAAAAATAACAGAGAACACAACAGAAATGTATACAGAATCACAAAACCTTAAGCAAAGTTGCATCATTTACAGAACTAAAAGCATCTCCTCTGCAGAGACTGGGAGGAGGGAGTGGCTACTTAGGGAAAAATAAATGAAGGTGCCAATTCAGAGTTGCCCTCGACTGAGGCCTGGCTGAGCCCTTTACAGACCTTCACAGGGGAGTGGCTGAGAGTACCCATTCTAGAGCCAGGCTGCCCAGTGCAAATCTTGGCTCCATCATTTACTAGTTGTCTGACTTAGGCTCTGTGCCTCAGTTTCTTCATTTGTAAGAAAAAAAGATTATAGAAATCTGGGACTCATTTGCTGGGTAGTTAAAATTATGAGCTGAACAGTTTAGAGAAGTCATAAATATCTTGATACCTTAGTTTCCCCATATGTAAAGAGGATACGCTTCATAAGTTAGTTGTGAGGATTAACGAGACTGCCACATAAAAACTCTTTTCACAATGCCAAGTGTGTAAGTGTTCAGTAAATGTCAGCTATTATTATTAACAATTCTGGGAGACAAGGATTTTCACTATCTTTTTTTACTTCTGAATAAAGGATAAATCAGACTTAGAGAGGTCAAGTGCCCTGCCTCAGCCAAGAGGTCAAATCACGGTGCCAAGATTTCAACTCGGATGAGTCTGAAACCAGAAGTTGTAACCACTACCTCATACAATCTCTTATTTGAACAGGGCTTAGCAAACAGAAAAGCTGATTCTCTTAGTAGTACCAGACTACTAAGAGAAAGAGGTCGGTGAAAACAGTCCAAAATTTGGGGTATTCTCCACGGAGGTCAACCACGACTTGGGCCAAAAGCGCTTCTTTGCCACTCTTAGAAACGAAAGTGCAGAGGCTGGACTCCGGTCCAACCAGTTCTAAGCCCTTCACCAGTGGTTGTTAAACCACAGCCCAGACACCAAAAAGGGAAAAGAAGTCATTTCCCACAAAAGCTTAACTACCAAAGTGAACCTGTTAACATGAAAGTAGAGATTCTAAGGCTGAGAAAAGATATCAATAGTGCTCCAGAGTCACAGAAAATTGCTGTAGGAGAACACAAACGTTAAGTCTTGAATACACTTTTATTTGAGAATGCAGATGTTTATTTCTATTTTTTGGATACCAAGCTCCAAGAGGCCTTTGCAAAGTAAAACAAGAGGAAGGTGGTACCACAACCCAGAGTGGTGGGGAAGGAAGCTGGCTGCCAGTCAAGACAGCCCTAGTGAAGAGCAGTGTCATCAGAGCAAGTCTCCGCTCTTTCAACATCAATTTCCTCACCAGTGGAATAGTAACCTCGGAAGTGAAAATGAAATGGGCTGGCAGAAGAAACAGGATGATCAGTTAAACACAAGTCAGTGCTAATCACGTTACTTCACATCTTCATGTATTTACTTCTAAATGTATTTTATTTTTGCATATTCAAAACAGCCCCGTTAGTCAATCTGAAATCCTTAAAAAAAAATAAAATCAAAAGGCCTTAGGAATAGGCATCACTGGAGGTGATGGAAGAAGAGGGAGGAGCCCCTCCCCTCCCCTCCATTGTCAAGCGAGGAGCCCCAGCGGAGCTTGCAGGTTCCCATGGCGTCCACTTCACCCGCTCTGGCCCAGGGGCGGAGAGGGAGTTGTGCCTTCCAAGCCTAGCCCCGCCACATGTCCGCAACCGTGGGGAGAACTGCAGCGGACGTCAGAAGCCCACCAGAATCTAGGCCTGCTCCTGCCGGCGTCTGGCCCACTGACTCCCCTCACCGGGCCTTAGTTTCCCTGTCCTAGGGATTACGTGAAAGCTTCCTTCCTGCTCTAAACGTCTAAATCCATTATTCTTACAAGGAAAGGTGTCTGGGAGAAATAGAAGCCCTTCCTTTCAAGCAGGAGATGTTGCTCTCCGTCCCCATGACCATTCCCTCAATAACCTGTGTGTAATCTTACAGAAGTATGATGCATCAGAACTGAAAAGGAGGCTGTTGCTTTCCCGTGGCACCAAACCTGGTTATCAGTCAACGTGGATTTTTCTCTCGGGCCTTTTCCCTCAATCCCACAATCCCACGAAAAACCCCTGCCCATCCCTCCCGATTTCTAAACTCAAAGCTACCCTTCCATGAATTTAAAAAACACCTACTCAAACCCGGCCTGGCGCAAGGTGCCACAGCACTCCCTCCGGCATCCAGGATTCCACCTCTGTCCCACCCTCTCCCCCGGGTGTCTTTTTAGCCGTGACCCCTTGGATCAATATGTTCCACGCCCTCCCCTGGCAAGCAAACCGACCCTTTCGTCCTCCCTCGCACACCTCGGCTGCAAAGGAGGCAGCTCCCGGCTCCACTCCCAGGAGACCCAAACCTCTTTCCGACCCGCGGGGAGCGGCAGCTGGGCGCAGCGGGAAGGGCCCCGCGCCCCTGGAAAGGAAAGGGCGCCCGGCTCGTCCTTTGACTGCGGTCCCCACCCCGGCGGCGTGGGGAAGGCCTCCCCGCAGGTCTCCTGTCACTTACAGGCGGCTCCTCCGAGCAGAACCGGCAGGGCAGGGCCAGCGGGCCGGCGGGCGGCGGAGTTTGCTGACTCAAAGGCTCGGCGGCGGCGGGGGCGAGCACCCAGGAGCGCACCCGAGCGCAGCCCCGCGCTCCTCGCGCACGTAGCGGCCCCGCGCCCGCGCTCAGCCCGCCGCCCGGCCTCCCGCTTCCGCCACCGCACCAACCAGCACAGGTGCGGCCCCGCGCCGCTGGTCGCGCCGGCCATCCCGCCCGCGGAAGATGGGGCGGACCCGCGGCTGGGGGAAGCGGCGCGGCCGCCGGGGGGCGCCGGGGCGCTCGGGAGCCCGATGCCGCCTCCCGCGTCCGCAGATCCGGCTGGGGAGAAAATACCCCCCCTTGTCCGGTCGCTGAGGCTGAAGGTGTGCAAGCGGCACCCTCTGGAATCACCCCTTGAAAGCCACCTTGAGTTTGCTAACCCCGACCCCTTGGTTATGGGGAGGATTGCTGAATGGGGAGAGGGATGGATAGACAGTGTGATAAACAAGGATGGTGGAATAGTGATGGTAGAATCTAGGTGGTGGGTATATGGGTGTGCACTGTAAAATTCTTTCGGCTTTTCTGTATGTTTGAAATCTTTCATAATAAAACTTTTGAAGAAAAGAAATTAGATCTGCCAAGGAACCTGAAGCAGTCAGCCATTTCCCAAATGGCACCTTGAGCTGGGTCTGACCCACCAGTTTGCATTGTTAAAAAACAAAATTCAACTGAGTAAATTTTAAAGATCTTTTTGACTTTATTCAGTGATTCATGAATCATCGGGCAGCATCCTATCTAGCAGATAGAAAGAAGCTCTGAGGAGCTGTACACAATGAGACTTTTACAGGCAGAAGGGAGCAGGACAAGGAAATCATACTAGCAAGATTCAGATTGGTTGTGGCAAGGTCACTTTCCTTTAAGGGATGGCAGGGGTCTATCAGGCAGGTGACCTCACTAGTGCTGACCAGGTAATTCCAGATTGACTGGTTTAAGCTTCCATTCCTGGGAGAGGCAGAAACTATAAGTTAGGTATTAAGTCTCTGTTTGGTGACTCCATTTTGAGCCTGTTGTCTCCTTTTTAACATTATGGAAAACTGCAATAATCACTTAAATTGCTAATGGGTGATTACATGACAGAATAATAAACGTAGTCTAATTTTTCATTTTTCAAGGATGAATTTTCCCATTAGACACAGCTGGCTGTCAGTTACCATTCAGGGCCAATGCAGGCCTACCTAAAAATGTTCCTGTCTATCCTCCAAATGTCAATTGGCTTTGCAAAACAAAACTTCTAAATCTACAGTGCTGTGTCTTAACATCTTGGATCCTTGCATTGCTGAATCTTGAATCACTGGTACTTAATTTCCTAAAATTGTACCCAAGTCATAACACACAAGTGAATGTAAATATGATCGCTTTTTTTTTTTTGAGGAAGATTGGCCCTGTGCTACCATCTGTTGCCAATATTCCTTTTTTTCTGTTTTCTCCCCATAGCCCCAGTACATGGTTGTATATCCTAGTTATAGGTCCTGCTAGTTCTTCTATATGGGACGCTGCCTCAGCATGGCTTGATGAGTGGTGAGTAGGTCCGTGCCGAGGATCCGAACAGGCAAACCCCAGGCGGCCAAACTGGAACGCTCGAACTTAACCCCTTTGCCACTGGGCAGGCCCCAACATGATCACTTTTGAAAATCAAATTAAAGTGTATTTTTCAAAATCTTAGCCTTATGCACCACAAAGAAAAGCATTGACTGGAAAGCAAAATGCGGTACGTGTCTAAGATACTAAGAGATTCTGCAAAATTAAAATCTTTCTGAATTTATTATCGTCAAGAGCATGAGCTCACAACTGTGGACAAAGCAGCAAATAACGTTTAGTCTGTAGGAGGTCATTTAAATATCTGTTAGAAGTGTGGCCATAACAGAAAGGAAGACTATGAAAAGAATTAAGAATAGAATGCAGCAATAGTGGATTATTTTAATCCAGTCTAGCAGTGTAGCAGCTGGGTGTGTTTCTGGCTTTAAGAATTGTAATGTGCAACCTGAATCCAAGGGGCTAAGCTAAGTGATCGCCACCTTTTTTAGACTGAGACATTTTTGTCATACCATCAGTGGGCAGGTAAAAACCAGAGACTCTCTGGTGCTTAAGAAACCCTAGCCTGCTGATAAAATCACCATAAAATTGCTTTTAAGAAGAAATTCTTTTACCTACACAAATCCTGCCTCAAAGGTGGTTTCTAGGGTCAGATTAACTGGGTTCAAATTTCTAGCTTTACCATCTCTCACTATGTGATCCCGAGAAAATATCTTAAACTCTCTGGGCCTCATTTTCCCATCTTAAAAAGCAGGATAATAATAATAATAGTACCAGCCTTATAGGGTCACTGTAGGGGTTAAATGAAATAACCCAGGGGAAGCTCTTGGAACTGTGCTGGGTACATAGGAAGTACTCAATAAATTTTATTTTTTATTATAATGTTATTATAACTTTTTTTATTATAACTGTGAATATAACTTGATCCTCTTCTCTAATCTCTTCCATCTCCTTAGTCATATTAAGGAAAGCCACCTCCACCCCCTGCCTCTAACTCAAGTCAGTAGGAAGACACTGAGTCCTTCCTCCTTCTCCTGGAAAAATTGCAAAAGACACAGACACTAAAAATGGAATTTGCCTGGACTCAGTGTTCAGAAATTGTAATGAACTGAAACTATACTACATAACACTGCATTAAAAACTCTTTATCTTTAAATTTACATAAATGGTCCTGCTTTCTTGAGAAACACTGTCATGGCAGATATTCATAATGTACAGAAGATGGTTCTTATCATTCATCAAGCAACCAATAATGGGATGTGAGTGAAAAATTTAAACAGATGACAAATAATTTGGATTTTCAATTTCTGATCTTACAATCATAATCTTTTTTCAATAGTAGGAACACATACAGATCAAGGTGAATAAAAATAACCGTTCTTGACTATCAATCTAATGTGTTCTTCAAAATATCTCTCTTATGCACCCTTCCCAGAAAAAAGACTAGAAAAAAGTTTTGAGCCTAATTACCTATTTGTAAGATAAAGGGGTTGAGACTCCTCATCCGTCTACCCACCCCTCCATCTTCCTTACTTTCGTTAGTGGTCTCCAGTTCTCTCAGTTAATGCCCCAAAACTACTAACTTCGGCCCTGCCTTTGACCTGCTCCATTCCCCTGATCCACGCAGATCCAAGTCCCACACATTTCATCATGGTCAGATCTTGGTGTTACTCACCTCCTGCTTTCCATTCTCCTGCCCAAATTCTCAACTCTCTCGGAATCCTACAATAGCCTTCTTACAGTGGTCCAATTTAGTAGTTTGCAAATATTTTTAACAATGGGATTCTTTCTTCAAATGAACCCCATTTATACAATAGAGAAAAACGCTGTTTTCTTACTACACATTTATTTGAAGAATTTGATTTTGTCACATTTGTTATCACAAAGAAATCCATGACCACCGGAAGTTGCTTTGCTGAACACTAACATTTGAAATCAGGGGTCAGTGAATGATTGTTAGAATGTCCTGTCAGTCAACATCCAATCTATTTCTCTGTTTGATCGCTCAGTATTGAGAAAATCTTAATCAACTCAGAGACGTGTTTGTAAATAGTAACAGTTCATCAACAGTTTATTTTCTTCAGTTTAAACTCTTCAGAAGTTTAAAAGAGGAGTAGTTGAAATTTTTGTTTCAAAGATGAAGCACTAAGAATAACACATCCTCATGCTTCATCACAAGTAGAAAAGCAAGTAAGACCAATATTTACATGTCTATGATGAGAATTATCACCACATGACATGCTATGTGTTCACTCATCTTTACACAACCGTATAAGAAAAAAAACGCCCGTCTTTCTGCTTTACTCTCACACTACTGCCACGCTGACAACACTTCTGTCACCAGGTGTGTGGGTTTTCCACACATCAAGCAATTCTGCGACGCGAGCTGGCTGTCCTACAATTCGATTCAGTTCTGACACTGTCTACCTGGAGTTAGCGTCAGATCTCACCGGCTGTGTTCAGTCCCACAAGACTGCACAGTTCAGATGCGGATCGCCAAGTTCCAGGTTGTCACCTGTACCTCTGATTCGGCAGCTATAGATTGGAGTTCCCATGACCCCATCCTTGGATATAATAATTTGCTAGCATGGCTCACAAAACTCAGGGAAAGACTTTCATTTACCAGCTTATTATATAAGAAAGGATATGATAAAGGATATGATAAAGGATACAGATGGAGAAGTACATAGGGCGAGGCCTGGAAGGGTCCCAAGCTCAGGAGCTTCTGTCCTCATGAAGTTGGAGTGAGCCACCCTCTCAGCATGTAGATGTGTCACCAACTCAGAAGCTCTCTGAACCCCTACTTTCAGGATTTTTATGGAAGCTTCTTCACACAGACATGATCAATTGTTAATTCAGTCTCCAGTCCCTCTCCGCTTCCAGGAGGATAGAGGGTGAGGTGTAAAGTTCCAAGGTTCTCATCATGGCTTGGTCTTTTTGGTGACCAGCCTCCATCCTGAAGCTATCCAGGACCCACCAAAAGTAGCCTCATTAGGGATTGCTCCAAGGATCTTGGAAATTCCAAGGGATTTAGGTGCTCTGTGTCAGGAACCAGGGTCAAGACCAAATAGTTGGGACAAAAGATCTCCTACTGTTCTTATCACTTAGGAAATTATGAGAATTTCAGTAGCTCTGTGTCAGGAACTGGGGGCAGAGACATATATCTATTTTTCCCCCTATTTTTCCACAACCGACCAGAGCCCACACCAAGCAGAGAGGTGGGCACCTTGCCAAGTCCTCCACAAGACTCACCCACGGGATGCATGCTGCAGTTATGTCCTGTCCATTATTCAGCTCTCTCAGAATAGCTTCATTCTCTTACAAAAAAGAAAAGGATATGAAAGAAAAGACCAAAAAAGCTTTATATGATCAAAACCTGCATTTTAAAAGCATTGGTTTCGGGGGCCAGCCCAGTGGCGCAGCAGTTTAGTTTGCGCTCGGCAGCCCGGGGTTTGCGGGTTCGGATCCCGGGCGCCGCCGATGCACTGCTTGTCAGCCACGCCGTGGCGGCGTCCCATATAAAGTAGAGGAAGATGGGCACGGATGTTAGCCCAGGGCCAGTCTTCCTCAGCAAAAAGAGGAGGATTAGCAACGGATGTTAGCTCAGGGCTGGTCTTCCTCACCCAAAAAAATTATAATAATAAATAAATAAAAGCATTGGTTTCAATGGCAAATTTTATTTTATTACTACAAACTAAAAATAATAAATTGGTTGGTTAAAACTGACCAAAAACAAAGCTTAGTATTACTGAACATATCTTGAACATAAGTTCAGTCCCGAGTCATCTAATTTCTGAGCCTTTAACATAAATTGCAGTATGGTGTAATTAGCACCAATAGTCAACCGAAGAACAAGCAACCAATGGAGAAGCTATCCTCTTGGATGGAGCAGCAGTGGGGTTCCTGCTCTGCCTGTGCTGTAGCCATTTTTGTTGTTCGGTTGGTTTTTGGTGAGGAAGATTAGCCCTGAGCTAACCTCTGTTGCCAATCCTCCTCTTTTTGCTGAGAAAGATTGGCTCTGGGCTAACATCCGTGCCCATCTTCCTCCGCTTTATATGGGACGCCGCCACAGCATGGCTTAACAAGCGGTGCATCAGTCTTCACCCGGGATCCGAACCTGTGAATCCCGGGCCGCCAAAGTGGAGCATGCGAACTTAACCACTACTGCTGCCTGGCCGGCCCTTGTAGCCTTTACTTTATACATGCTTATGCACATGGTACTAGTTCTGGATCGTGGGTGCATTACAGTCAATGGCCATGTGGAGGTAGTAGGTGCAGTGGTTAAGGCTCCAGAGCCAAAAGCTCCAGTCTAATTCCACAGCTCCTGCTTAATAACCAGATGACCTTCGGCAACTCATTTCATCTCTCCAAGCCTCCGTTTTCTTATCTGTGAAATAGTACCTACCCAACGGGGTTGGATTTAGGAAATAATGTATACAAATAACTCAGCCCAGTCCTGCAGCAGAGTAAGAGCTTCATAAATATTACTTAGACAGTATTGTCTCTAAGGCACATCTCATCTTTCCTGAATAAATGGTTGCCTAATATCCAAATCTCATTATGACAACTCTTGCAGAGACGATATGCTTATACTCATTTGTACAATTTTCTGTGAATGAACATTCAGGGGCCTAAATTTTTTTAAATAACCAGTTTGTGCCTATGTAGGAAATATCTCTGAAAGGATACACTTTGGTGAGGAGAATTGGGGGTGAGGAGCAAAAGGGGGAGGAAGATTACTTTTCACTCTATATCCTTCTGAACCTTTCAAATATTATAGAGTGCGTTCAAAAATACATAAACAAAGTAAGAGACAAGTACTAAAGATATGAACAGACCATTCACAAAAGAGAAAGTACCAACAGCTAATACGCCATAAAAGAATCCATTTTTCAACAGTTAGCTTAGTCAAAAATTTTTGAGTATTCACATGTTGACAACAGTTATTTCCATGCTCTGCTCATGAGAGTATAAATTGGAAATGCAATTTTGGAGAGCAATTTGGCAGTGTCCTATCAAAACTAAAATTGTCCCTACCCTATAAGCCAGCAATACCACTACTCAGCGTGTCTCCTATGGAAACACTCACACATGTGACTGAGAATATGTGTGTACAAGGATGGGCATTGCAGCATTGTTTGTAACAGCAAAAAACTGGAAGCAGGCTCAGTGTCCACCAATATGGAAATGTTTAAACAATCTACAGTACATCCATAGTGTGGAATGCTATGCATCAAATAAAAGAATGAGGTAAATCTACATGCATTGACATCGAAAGATTTTCAAGACAAATTAAGTGAAAAAAGCAAAATAGAAAATAGTATTCTGTGCTGTTATTTATATAAAAGAAGTTTTAAGCTTATAAAATTTGCTCTGTTTATATATGTACTTGTATTTATGTGTGTGAATATAT
Organism: Tapirus indicus; assembly: GCA_031878705.1. Lineage (NCBI taxonomy): Eukaryota > Metazoa > Chordata > Mammalia > Perissodactyla > Tapiridae > Tapirus > Tapirus indicus. The sequence goes on along the minus strand of CM062917.1, from coordinate 120,671,526 downwards.
GGTCTAGAGGGATAACCTCAAACTTTTAACAGATGTTACCTGGAGAAGAACAGCCCAGCACCACTGCTGGCCTACATAACATCTTTGTGAGAATTTTTTAAAGGCTCCCTTTCTTCCAGATAATTTACAGTCATCTGCTGGAAAACTATCATTCAAAAAATGTTGATACTTACTACCCCGTGAATAGTGCCCCCTAGGGGCACAATCACGCTTTGCAGCCCTCCAGGACATGCCCTTTATGTGTAACACTGAACTTGTTACAGTGAGAATGAGGCCAAGTTTTATTCTGAGGTCTATACAAAATAAGTTAACTTGGCCACATGGATGAACCTCAGTTAGTTTCCATTGTAACACATTTCAGTGCACAAAGGCCAGTGCAGTGAAGTTTGGGGGCTCTGTCACTGCCAACATCCGAGACTTACTGCTGCCAAGTGCAGGAAGGACACGAGCAGCAGCGCTTGGGTACCAGACGACACAAACTAATTACCTCTCACATCCTTCCTTTCAGATGGCAGGAATGCACTAAATTCTTGTATAACAAGGTATCATTTCTCAGTAGTACCAGGCATCCATTTTCTTGCTTCTCTTTATGTTTCAAATCATTTTTTGGAGGCACCAGGAATTGGTAGAGTATTTGCAGCAATTGCCTGTGGCAGCTTAGAACGTGTTTGCAACATTAAACAATTCTAAGTACTGTTAAATTTCTATCTATGTGGGTTTAGACATAACATGGGTGAAATGTGAAACAGATTCTTTAAACTGGCAACTGAATTGGAATTGAATGTTAGAATTGTGAAGAATTTTGTTTGTATGAAAATATTAAATAATATTTCATTAATTTTTCAAAAAATCTAATTAAAAATTGTCCATTTATTGAAATAATTTAACAAATTTTGTTTATTAAAAATATTTATTTTTGCTTTTTAATTTTAATAGGTGATATTGAATGTTTTAGAAGAACAACTTTTGGAAAACACCTGAAACTTTTGATAAAAATATATCCAGGGGCCGGCGCGGTGGCATAGTGGTTAAGTTCGCGCGCTCCGGGGTTCACAGTTTCAGATCCCGGGCTCAGACAGATGCACCGCTTGTCAGCCATGCTGTGGCGGCGTCCTATATAAAGTAGAGCAAGACGAGCACGGATGTTAGCCCAAGGCCGGTCTTCCTCAGTAAAAAAAGAGAGGAGGATTGGCAACGGATGTTAGCTCAGGGCTAGTCTTCCTCACACACATAAAAATATATGTATATTTTCCAATTTTGTTCATTTTAACTATAGTTACATCTTATTTTTAATTCTTTAGATCATTACTGTCAATAGAAGACAAACTGTGAAAAATCTTAATTATAATAAAATTAATGATTCAGCTAAAATAAACAAGAAAAATAACTTTATGAAATAAATATGTAATAATTTATGAATTATGAAAGTATTTATTTTACCCCATGCAAATATCACGTCTATCAACAGAACACCCAGACATGCCCAGTAATAATTAAATTTAGTCATCTTTGATATTTTACCAAACATCAACCACATAAAAACATGACTATGAACATATTTTTCAATTTTGACATTATGAAGGTAGCTCTGTCAAGGTAGAAGAATAGATTGTATTTCATTTAACAGTTTGTCAGCTTGATTTATAACTTGTAAATATTTAGACATATGATATATATGTCTCCATTTTACTCTTGGCCTAGGGCCTATAAATGTTAGGGAAATATATATATATATATAAAACAAAATTAACAAATTAACATCACACCTTACAAAAATATCATTTCAAGATGCATCATAGATCCAAATATAAAAGGTAAAACTATTAAGATTCTAGGTGAATATTTAGGATGCTATTTGTTGGACTTAAAACAGGGCATAAAATGCATTAATCATCAAGAAAAATTTGATACATTCAACTACATTAAAATTAAGAAGTTCTGTTCATCAAAGAACACAATTAAGAGAATGAAAAAATTAATCAGAGTGGGAGAAGAGATTTGCAATATATAAATCTGACAACGGACTTGTATCCAGAATATATAAACAACGCCTTAAAATCAATTTTTTAATAGCCAGATTCCCAGAAGACAATATTCAAATGAACAGTAAGCATATGGACATATAACAAAGTGTTCAGCCTTATTAGTCATCAGAGAAACATATATTAAAACTGCCAACCAGAATAAGACTAACAATACTAAATTTTGCTGAGGATGTAGAGCAACTGGAACTCTCATAATCCACTTTGGAAAATCCTTTGGTATTATCTACGAAAGCTGAACATCCACATACCATACGGCCTAGTAAAGGCAGTCCTGGATATAGGCCCAAAATATGTTTACCAGACATGTATAGGAATGTCCTTAGCCACACTATTCATAATATCCACAAACTGTCAACAACCCAAATGACCATCAACAACAGAAGTAATAAATAAATTGTGGGGTATTCATACAACAGAGTGAATGCACCTATTGCTACACACAACAACGTGGATGAGTCTTATAGCATAATGTTCAGTGAAAGAAGCCAAACACAAAAGAGTGTATAAAATACAAAACAGGCAAAAGTCATCCGTAGCATTTATTAGTCATGGCAGTGGGAGGCTGTGACTGGAAGGGGCATGAGATAGTATTCTGTTTCTTGATCTGGCTAGTGTTCATGCAGGTGCATATGGAGAATGGATGCATAGAGGCAAACAAAGGGTCTAACTCGATTCCCCTCACACGCAGGGTCTTGCAGCTCAGCTCCTGCCCAGCCAAGAGACCATTGTATGTAATCTTCCTCCTATAAACTCTTCATGCTCCCTGTACAGGTTCTTGCCAGGATTCCCTCTTGGGAATGGGAAACTGTTGCCTCCTAGCTGAAGCGCTTTGGTAATTCTCCAGGACTAGGTCCCCAGGGAGGGTCACATGCCAAACCGTGCTTCACTATGTAAGATGTCTTCCCCTTACACCCTAATACACCCTGGAGTAGCAGCAGAAATCAAGCCTGTGGTTTTGCTGGACCTAACATTGGTTCTGGACGCCCCTTCACGAGAGTATGTTTTCATTGCTTCAGTGTTTGGCAATTTTCTTTTCACTGCCTCTCAAATATGTTGATAGACATCATTGGAAAATACAGATGGAGCGTCAAGAATTTTCCTGTTCAACATTTACATAAGCATGAATTGCAAGAATAGAACTTGAACAATATGACTTCCATGAAGGTTTTCATTCACCACAGGTAGAATTTTTCCTGGACCAACATAGCCTGGTACGCAGCCCTGTGAAGAATGCTTGAACCGGTAACAAATGATTTATTTGGCTGAATCCATCGAAATGGAACGAACAGCCTTTGTGAGCAAATTTTCCGCAATCCCAACTGGATGTGACTATTGCATTAATTCCTGCACAGTGATGCATTTTTTTCTTATTTAACACACCTTGTATGCCATTTCCTGATTGCTGCCAAGCCACCCCGGCCTCCTGATCCAGAGACACAATTGAGAACCCACGGTCATGGCGGCATCACTGTCATTATTACTGGGGGCAGCAGCAGGAGCAACTTCCTGGAGCTAATCAAAAGGAAAAGAATGAGGATGGAGCAAGGCTCAGGGATGGGGTGGGATGGAGTGGGGTGTCTTTTGTGTATATAATTCAATCTTTTTTTAAAAGGAAAACTCCAATTTAATAGTTTCTTATTTTATCTTCATGAAAGTATGTTATGTCAAAACATCAGCGTCAGCGGCGACCAGCTGGTATCAAGATAGTCCTGTTAACAGGGTCACACACTGTAATAAAGAGCTTGACTCTTTTTTTTAAATGTTTTCTGACAGCTTTTAATTCTCACACTTCCCTCTCCCCCTTGTGTCCCGATTCTGGGCAAGCTGATAAGAAAGTCTGGTGCTCCCCACTTTGGCACCAGCAGGAAGTTCAAACACACATGGAATCCTCACCTGGCCTTACCCCCAAACATCAGAATACCCTCATGTCAGCCTCTCTTCCCTGCTCTCTCAAGCTATTTTCAGACCTGCTTGGCAGCCGCTCTACTCTCCCCAGTGAGTAATAAACCTTCTCATGCCCTTGTAGGGTGTGTGTAACATCATCAGTCTCAACATCCCAACCAAATTCTGGGTGGGGATCCATTCTATTTCTTCTGAGTGGCCACCACATATACCCTTAGCAAAGGTCTCTTGTCTCAAATTCTTAGGTAATTAATTTGTACAGATGTGCTACAGATGCACTAGGGTTTAAAATAACCCCAGATGAAGGCCCCCAAAGGAACTCCATCTTTAAGTATAAAAAAATGGTACATCTATATTAATGCCCAAATCATAATGTTTTGAGTTGTCACCTGCTTGAGAGTAGAACCTCAGCTTCCTTCTCCCCAAACCCCTCTCCCAGTTATCTTTGGAAGCCCCCAAAGGGGTCCTCATGTGCGTCTATAAACCTGTCGGCCTCAGTCACCACATGGAATCACCATATTCTTCCTCTACTGCTCCAACAATCACATGGTGCTGTGACCCATAAAGTTGCTTCAAGGAAGTTCCTATTGGTTGCCGTGCTGGACGCAGATTGGGAGAGAACCTTTGTCTCTTTCTTCCCACTTGAGCTTCAGCCCTGACCCGGCCCAGATGTTGTCCCATATTGCTCTCCAGAGCATGAGACAGACTGTCCCAAACAAGTTCCACCCACTGCTATGTCGCTGCACAGAAGAAGACGGTTAGGCCCTTTCCTCAATACAAGCAGGCTTTGAGGAGCATTTCAGGAACTCAGACATCTTAACAGCTTCAGAATGGTTTCCTGTGAGTTTACACCCCATGAGCCATGGTTTCCTCTCAGTCCCCTGGCTGGCACTAGCACTACTTGACAAATCTTCTCCCAGTCTCTGTCTCCACGGCAACAGACAGGCCTGAAGGAGCGCACTCTCCAGCTTCCTCCATGGGACAAAATTAGAGAGCACACAAGTAAGTTCACTGAGGAAACAAAGACAGCTGGATAAAGAGAAAATGAGAGAAATGAAGGAGCAACTAATCTGAACAATGAACAAAATAAAAGAACAAAATGAAGTTAACAATAGGTAAGAAAATAGGTAAGGATGGAAAGAAGTAGTGAAAAAGGCAGTTTACAAAAGGTATATAAATTACCCTTTCACTTTTATTTTCTTAAAAAAGGCACATATAGTAGGTCTAAAGTGGCAACCACAATCTCATTTTTTCAAGAAATGACCCATTTCTTTATTTTGTTTATGAAAATAAATCAGACTCTAAAGCCCACTGCACTGGATTAGTGGGAAAGTCAATGTCAGGAGTTACTAAAAGCCTCTTAATGCCCTCCCCACAGCCCGATACCTGCCTCCATGACAAGTTAAAAAAGGAACCAGAGGTTTTACTCAGCTAAATATTTGAGGAAACTTCAGATCTTTAGTCCCCACTGGTTCCCACTGAGATACCCATTGTCCAAACTCTTGTGGTCCTTTCATGGTACTTCTGCACCATGGAAATGTGATGAACCTATATGGAAAAGATACTGTATGTCCTTAGGATGTTAAAAGAGACAAATAAATAGATAATATTCCTTAAAAAAAGGAATTATAAATCCAAAATAGGCCAAAAAAATTAGAATAATTGGGTATAAAAAATTACCAATTAAAATTCTTAGAAAGGAAAATTGTAGTTGATGAAGTTTAAAACTCAATACATTAGATAAACTCTAGACTGGACACAGGTGAAGAGAGAATTACTAAAACCAAAAACACAATTGCAGCACTCAACCAGAATGTATCACAGATACCGTTAAGAGATGTGGGTAATAGATTGAGAGACTCCAAAATACATACAAATGGTGCTCCAGAAGAAGACAATGGGTTGAATGGTAAATAAGCAATGTTTAAGGTGATGACAGCTGAGAATTATCCAGAACTGTTGAAACGCATGATTCTTCAAATAGAAAGTTCACTCTAAAACCCAAGAAGGAAAAATAAAAATGAACCTACACTTAGACTCATAAAAGTGATATTCCAGAACATCAGGGATAAAAGAAAAATCTATGAAGCTACCAGAGAGAAAAGGCAGATTACAGGAATGATTTACACTGGCCACAGACTGCTCAGCAGCAGCAACAGATACCAGAAATACTTAAGGAAAACAACTGACAACCTAGAATTTTTTATTCAGTTAAGTTATCATTCCAGATTGAGGTCAAAATTTGAGATACACAAAGACTAAGAGAATTTACTACGCACAAATGAAAAAAAAATGAGGGTTCTTGAGGCAGCCACAGATCTGGCCCACAGTGAGATCAGCTGTTGCTGAGAAAAATGCACTGGCTCTAAAAACAGTTGCCATGAATTGGTGTCCCATGTGCCAGTGCTTGTATACCATCTTACTTTATCCTTCAACTATCTATCCCCTGCCATGCGAGTCGTCAAAGTACATAAATGCAAAATAGGGGGAAATATAGGTATTCCCTGTTGTACGTTACTTTGCTTCTGTAATAACTCATTTGCTTGACATCTTTGGAGAATAAGTGTTACACGTTTTCGGATGAGGTGAAATGGAAAAGAATAACACTCCGTCTCACCTAGAGGGTTCTGGCCAGCACAGTTGTCTGCAACAAAGCTCCATGATTATTATAAAGTAGGTACAAGCCCCATTACTAAAGCCCAACACTTCAAAGCTAGGGAGACCCTTAAAACTCAGTCAGAACTCTTTTTTCTCTTATTTACTGCAATTTTTGACTACCTGGTGGCCCAGAAAGCAAAGGGGACAAGAAATGTTAGGGGAAGACATCACAACACCAGAAAGCAGACAGAAAAATTCCGAAAGCGAGTCTGAAAAGATCCCTGAACTTCCAACACCACCACAAGGCTGATGTCTACTTACCCACATCAGACTGTGAACTTCCTTTGGGCGGGACCGTGCCTGTAGACTTCTGTAGTTCCAGACACAGTGCCTGGCTCGCAGGCAGTAGGTCCTCAATAAATAGTCATTAGGATGGAATCGGGGTGGGGATGAAGGGAGGAAAGGAAAGAAAAGAGGAAGCAAACTAAAAAGGAACACTCTGAAAAAACCCAGCCATGCAAGCCCCAATCGGCTGTAAAGTGTATTGACTATATTTTCTGTATTCCTGATGCTCTGGCATCTGGGGCCTTGATCCTGGAGAGACTGTCCCTCCTAGGGCCAGCTAATTCCTAGAAACAGCAGACGACTTCCCTGCAAGCGTGCCCTTGATATACAAACCAACCAACTCAGAACCCACACCCCCAACCATCTTTTTTATCAAACTCTCACGCTCCAAGCCAGTATTCCCCCTGACCTAAATCACCCAGGGCCAGATGCTGGACAACTAGGGACCACCCATAATGCCCAGAGCCTGCTGAAATTGTTCAAACTATCCCATCCTAAATTTACTCAGTGTACCTATCCTGCCTCTCCCATTCCTTCCCAAGAGAATCCAATAAAGGTTCTGGGCCATGCTCTGCCTTCTCCCATTCTTCTGCCTCCTGAGAGTCCCTGGGCCTTCCCCATGTGGCCCTGCAAGGCGTGCTGTGGCGTACCTCCTGTGTCTAGGGATCTGTGAGTATAAACTTTTTCCTTCATGACAATCATGTCCACATCTGTTGTCTTACCACATCTGATTGAAACAAATCCCGGGTACATTTTTAACACATAAGGGTCACCTTTTTTCTCCCATAGAAATACATCTCCAACTAAATAACACAATTGTATGAAGAAGAGAGATAGGATATGTGGATTTTTCCTGTAATATCTATTCCATGAAGCACAGGGAACCTTGCAAAAAAAAAGAAATGACAAATTTTATAAGAAAACAAACAGCCCATATTTTTGCATCAAGCCGAAGATATGAGTCATTCAAAGAGATCTCTTTTCTTTCTCAAGTACACCTTGGTCAAGCCTTAAATGGACTATAGCTTGGTTTCTGGAACTTTTTAAGTTTTACTCTCCAGAGAGGCTGTTTCAGTTTCCAGCTGAGAGAAAATGAAATTAACAATAGAAACGTTCTGTTCCCTTTGTAATCAATACAAGTAGCATTTAATTCTGTGAGGCAGCACTGAGATGAAATCTCACAGTCTGGCCTGTTCCAATGGCTCATTTGGAATAGTTCTCTTTCTTCTGTCTCACTGTTTGTGATTCACTTTTCCTGGAAATTAGCGTGGACCAGATGAAGCCAGTCACAGGCTGTCCTGGAGGATTTTTCCTAGACAGAAATTAAGGTACTTCAGCTGTATATCAACACTCTAGTTACAAAACATCACCTCCACACCTACTTATTTTTAAAACAATATTGAAATGTCTGTCTTTGTTCTCTGCATTCCCTCTGAGTAAAAAAAGCCGTCAGAGTAACCCAGAACCATAAATGATCGTAACCCTCTCCTTTGCTCCTGGTTTGGTTTACATTTATCTTCTTTAAGTTTGTTCATTCATTCAACAGGTATTTAATAAGCACCTACTATGTGTCAGTCCACAAGCTGATTTGTTCCCTAGAGATTGTCCCTTTCCTCATGGAGCTAACAATTAATAAGAGAAACGTTAATCTAATAACCACAAAAATTAATTTAAAGTATAATCTGTGTTAAGTGCTGTGAAGAAAATGTTCTGAATGTTACAAAAATTAAAACCAAGAGCTGGGGAAATCAAGGAAGGTTTCACTGACAAATGGGATTTGACATGGATCTGGAAGGGTAGGGAAAGAAAGCAGGAGAGTGTTTCAGGCGTTTGGAACAGCATGTGCAAAGGCCCTGTGGCTGAGGCACGGGGCTGAGGATGACAGCAGGAGATGAAACTGCAAAAGTAGTTATAGGATACATAATGCAGAGATATGCAGCCAGGTTAGGGATTTGGGGCTAAATTCTAAAACACCATGAAGCCAGTGAGAGGTTTTAGATAGGACAGGAATATGATCAGCTTTCTGTATTGAGAAGATCACTCTAGATAGTATTTGGGATGTGGATGGGAGTGGGAAGAAGAGTGAATGTAGGGAGACTAGTTAGGAAGGTATTACCAATGTTTAGGCAGGAGATGATGGTAACTGGCCTAGGATGTTGGCAATGAATGTGGAGAACATGGGAAGTTTTGAGAAGTATTTAGAAAGCAAAATTGACAGTCATGGTTAACTATAAGTGGTTTGCTTGGCAGTAATTTCAGAAAAGAAAAATATTATTCTCACAATGCCTGAGAGGTAGCAATTTAGAATGGGAAAAGCCTGGGATATGATTCATTTTTCAGCTCTGCTCCTTATGAGCTGTAATCTTGGACTTGTTATTTAACCCCTCTGAGCTTTAATTTCTTTGTTTATAAGTAACCCAAGTTAATGTCGCTCTATAAACTCAGGTGTGCAAGAAATATCTTGACTTTCTTTAAATCAACCATCTGACTTTGGTTCCCCATTTCACCTGACTTGTGGGAAATTCAATCTTAGTTATTCCTGGGGCTACTTCTGCTGTGGCTGGGCAAAGGTCCTGGGGTGTTATGTAGTGCCGAGGCATCAGGGAGGCGTTGAGTTATCAGATAACAGTCTATCCTAGTTACTATCAAGCCACCCATTGTTTCAGAGTCAGGGCTCTGCCACTTTCGTACCTTGTGGGGAGAAAAGGAATCTTTGGTAAAGCCCAGAGGTCATTTGCCAAAGGTCAGACTTCTAAGGGTACCACCAACCCCATAGGCCTCCCAGGACCTTGGGCCTGCCAGAAAATGAAATGCAGCTACCCAGTCCTTTCAGGCAGGGCTGAGAAAGACTAGTGGTGTGTAGCCAAGACAAACTACCTAACCTGGAGTCCAGAAGGTGGTCTGGGACCCAAATATAAACTAATGGAAAGATTTTAAGCTGGTTCATCCTTGCTGGGGGGGGCCCCCAATTCTTTTCTAATAGGCGGAACAAACCTTTGCTGGCCATTCTTGGAGGACTCACGTACCTTCCATCTGGGAATCTTTTCTTTCCATCGCTTGACTTCTCAAAGGCACCCTCTTCTTTCAATCTCTTTTGGAGACCTCAACTACTATCCCCATTAATAATCTCACTATGGGTAGAACAATACCTTCTCAGGGTGACTGGGAGGGTAACATGGGTAAATCCAACTAAAAGTCTGACATTGTCATTCTCCTTCCCTTAAGATCCTGGAAAGGTGATAAGTTTCAAAAAACAGGGAAAAAAAAGTTCAAGACAGAACAAGGAACTGAAGATAGTATCTAGAAGGGCAGAAGGAAGTTATAACTCAGCTAACACAGTGATCACAAGGACATAGTATTGTAGGACAGAACCACAAGAACCAAGTGAACAGGATCCTGTTAAGGCTGAGGTTAATTTCTACCAGTCAGTGAAGCAGCAGTTGTTAAAAGAGGAAGTTGAGTAAGGACTGAGTCCGGATGCACAGAGGGTCAATCCTGACAGGAAACATGAGAAGCCAAGGTGGGGTAAGGAAGAAGGAAGAGCAGGGCTGGGTAATTTCTCCCCAGTATCACTTTCCTTGTGTCTCTAAGTACAGTAGTCTCTTTCCACACTCCAATATCTAGTCAGATTTTTCTCCCCAGCAGTTTAAACCCAGCATTTATAGTCAGGGAGGAAAATTATATCCTTAGGTTGTTTTCAGACCTTTTTAGACTTGTTTTCGATTCTGGATGTTCTGGTCAATTCTCAGGTCTCTACCTGGAAGTTGGAGACAGAACTGCCAGGGGCTAGAGGACCACACACCAAGGTGAGAGCTGGGCCTGGGGAATTAACCGAGACGCAGGGGCTGGCCTCCACACCCTCCACTCTAGCCATAATGAGCCACTGTGTCAGGATAATATTTTTAAAATACTATCTTATAATCTTCCTTTCCCTCTCCCCACCCCTTCCCCATCCACAATATTTTCCTTTCTCCCTATTCAAGAAAAAATCAGAAATATCATTAAGTCTCCTGGCTTTTGTTTCCAAAACCCTAACCCCATTGAGATTAAGCTAAGTGTCCCTGAGTGAAACATCAAAAGAAAGAAGTATGACAATTAAGAATGCATTTAGGGGCCGCCCGGTGGCGCAGCGGTTTCGTCCGCGCTTGGCAGCCCGGGGTTCGCGGGTTCGGATCCTGGGCGCCCGCCGACGCACTGCTTGTCAGCCACGCCGTGGCGGCGTCCCATATAAAGTAGAGGAAGATGGGCACGGATGTTAGCCCAGGGCCAGTCTTCCTCAGCAAAAAGAGGAGGATTGGCAACAGATGTTAGCTCAGGGCTGGTCTTCCTCACAAAAAAAATAAAGAATGCATTTAGCCCAACAAACAGTGGTTTAATAAAAAGGAGTTTCCTTGTATCACACAACAGGAAGTTCCAAGGTAGGGCTTTGCTTTTTGGGTTCAGAGGCTCTTTGATATCAAGAGTTCAGGGTCCGCATCTCTGAATTCTGTCCGCCTTCCCATCACGGCTGTGAGACGGCTGTAGCAGCTCCCAGCAGCACATCATCTCACAACCATTTCAACAGGGGAAGCAAGACGGGTGTAGCAGATGCTGTTAGTACCCCACTCATTCCCAACGGCATGTACCATTTGCATGAATGCAGGTTCAACCTCAAACTGTAAGAACCCACTACCCCCCCCCCCCCACACACACACCTTGCCCAAGACACGTCCCCACTCCCCTACCAACATTTCCCGCGAACATCTCCCAAACAAACTACTGACGCTCAAATCCTTGTTTCAGAGTCTAATCCTAGGGGAACCCAAACTAGGGCAGGGGAGAGTGACAGCAGCAACAGCGACTGTCCCTTCCCGCGGCTCTCGTGTGATGGAGACCCAGGATTTTCCCAGAAGCCCTCTGCAGACTCCCTTGACAGCCTATTGGCCCAAACTGGGTCAGGTGGGCTCCCTGCCCTCGGCCCTCGGAGAGGGTGGCAGAGCCGCGCCTGGTGGAAGATGGGCGGGACACAGGGGCTCGGCTGGGGCTGTGGGGTTAACCGGTGTATTAGTTTGGATTAAGCTCAGTGACAAGGGGCGGAAAACCCCAAACAAGAGTGGCTTAAACAAGAGAGAAGTGTATTTCACTCTCTCACATAAGAACTGAGAAGTGGTCGCTGCATGTTGGTTAGGGGACCCAGTTTTTATTTCGTTGCTCCACTACGCATGGCTTCCAGTCACAAAATCACCACGTGGTCCAGAACAGCTTTCCTTTGTGGCAGGCACTGTTCTAAAACTCTCGTGTGCATTATTTCATGTGCAGTAGTCCTCTTAACCCTATGAGGTATGTGCCTTTATTACCTCCATTTTATAGATAAGGAAACGGAGGTATGGAGAGATTAAGTAAACTTGCCTGCTACTACGTGCCAGAGCCAAGGGCAATCTGGATCCACAGTTTATGTTCTTAAACCACATTTTTAAGATAGTATCTTCCTATCCAGGATCGTCGCTATCTCTGCATTGATTTATATCTTCTTTAATCCCTTGTACATCTTTTATTAAACTTATTACTAGGATCTCTATTTTGCTATTGTTAATGGTATTATTTTGCAAATTAAATTTATTTGTGGCTGGTGTATCTAAATATAATTGATAATTTTTATATTGGCTTTATATCCAGCCATCCTACTAAACTCATTAATTATAATTTGTTTGAAGAATCTTGGGTTCTCTATGTGAATGTTTATATCATCTGTGAATAAAACCAATTTCGTTTCTTCCTTTTCAGTCCTAATGCTTGTCTTCCTTCCCTCCTTCCCTCCCTCCCTCCCTTGCCCCCTTCCTTCCTTCCTTCTCTCCTTTCCTCCCTCCCTCCCTTCCTTGTCTTAACTGTACTGGCTAAAATTCCTAGTACAGCGTAGAATAGAAGTAATAATAGTGAGCGTCTTTTTCTTGTTCCCAATTTTTAAGGAGAAAATTTCTGATATTTTGTTACTAAGAATGATTTTGGCTGTAGGTTTTTTATAGATATTTTTTATCTGGTTAAAGAAATTCCTCTCTATTCCTGGTTTGCCAAGGGTTTTTTCATGAATGCTTTTTCTACAACTATTGAGAATATATGACTTTTCTTCTTGAATCTATTAATGTAATGAATTACATTTATGAAACTTTTCGTGTTAGACGAAACTTGTATTCCAGGGATAAACTAAACTTAGTTATGGTGTATTATCTTTTCTACACATTGCTGGATTGAGTTTACTAATATTTTATTTAGAGTTTCACACTTATGTTCATGCGTGAGATTGTAATTTTTCCCTTCTTGTACTATCATATCTAGTTTAGGTAGCAACTAGTGCACTAGCCACATTCTATGTGCACTAGCCACATAGAATGAATTGAGGAGTGTTTCTTCCTTTTGTATTCTTTGGAAAATTTATTTTAAATTGAAATTATCTGTCCCTTGAAAGCTTAGTAAAATTTTCTTTTAGGTATGGTGATTTGTTTTAATTTTTAAGCATTGTCTTAACTTTTTATTTTTAAATAATTTCAGCTTATAGAAAAGTTACAAGTACACTACAAAGAACTCCCATATATCCTTTCCCCAGATTCCCCAATTGTTAACATTTTATCATGTTTGCCTTATTATTCTCTTTGTATTATGTACATATTTTTCTGAACAATTTGAGAATAAGTTGCAGACATGAAATTCCATTACCTTAATATTTTAGTGTATATTTCCTAAAGACAAAAACACTCTCCTACATAATCACATACAGCCAACAAAATAAATTAACACAGATGTTATATTTCCATCTGTTCATAGACCACATTCAAATTTCATTGATAGTCCCAAACATGTCCTTTTTAGGTCTGGGATTCTATCCAAGGTCAAAATTGCACTTAGTTGTTATGTCTCTTTAGTCTTTTCAATCTGGAACAATTTGTCCTTCATGATCTTGACATTTTTGAAAAGAACCGTCCGATTACTTTGTATATTGTGCCAAAATCTGGGCTTGCCTGATGATTCCTCATGATTAGATTCAAGCTAGGTATTGTTGGCAAAAAAACGCACAAGTGATGCTCTGTTCTCAATGTAACATCAAAAAGCACATAATGTTGATTTGTTCCATTACTGATGATGTCAACTTTTATCACTTGGATAAGTTAATGTCTCCCATGTTTTCCCACTATAAAGTTAATTGGTAAATATTTTATACTATTCATTAATAAGTAATCAATGGCTATTTGTGAAGAGATACTTTAGACTATATAAAAATCTTGTTCCTCATCCAACCTGCAGCCATAAATTATAGGATTTATTGATGATTCTTGTGTGAATCATTTATTACTATCGTAGTGATTGCCAATTGGTGATTTTCTAATTCTGTCATTCCTTGTACATTTATTTGTTGGCATACTACTAAATGGGGGCATACTCCCCCATTTATCTATTCATTTATTTCTATCACAGTGGACTCATGGATCCTTGTTGTAGTCAATAGATTATAATCTGATACAATGGCTTATACAAATCAAATTATTTTTATAGCACAGATCACTTGACAGTAACCCCTTAATACTGGTTTCTATGACCTTTTGACATGACCCCATCATTCTTTGAGCAATTCTTTACTTTTTGGCACGATAAGATATTCCAGACCCACTTGTAGTTTCTCTGCCACGGCCCTGGAATCAGTCATTTCTCAAGGAGCCCTGATTCCTTTTCAGGGAGAATGGATTTAGTTACTTTAGAAATGAAGCCCCGGGTGCTAGGTGTGTTCGTTGATTCTCTGGTCCCTCTTGGTGGACAGAGCTGGGAAATATATATAGGTACACACACATACACTTAAATCTATGTCTATTTCTAATATATCTATGTATATATTAAAAATCATGAGTTATATCAATAACTCTAAGTCCATTTCAGTGCCACAAAGTTTAGTGTGCCCTTCCTTTGTGTTCCATTTTGTCTACCCTGTACACATACTCAGGACTCAGGAGGTATTTCAGCTGGTTTGGTGGAACCCAGAGTTTCGGGCTCAAGGGGAAATCAGAGAGATTTAAAATAACTCACAAGGTATTGGGTGTCTGGGAGATTCCCAAGAGACTCAGGCCTCAAGGCTTGATTGCGACTACCATGGCAATACTAAGTGCTCAATAGTATATACTCTACAATATACATAATAACTGCTCAAGCAGTAGTCATGGATATTATTAATTATACACAGGATCAAGGAGGGGATATCAGGAATTTTTCTTCTGTCTCTTAGAAGTCCCAGTAGTATAGTCTAACTGTCTCATGCATGTCTTGTAGGTGAAAGAGACAATTCTGGTCCTAACTCCAAACAACTGGCTGATAAACGAACAGTAGAACACAACCTGTTCATAAGTTAGAGGCTGCTGGCACTTTTTCACTTGTTATTGTCATGACATGAAGCAATTGTGATGACCAGATATCTCAAATTTCAGGGGTATATATCCAGATTGTTGAGAAATGAGAATTTCCTTCTTATCTTGTAACCAGAAACAGAATTATAATTGTTCCTTTGTTAGCTCACAAGCAAATCAGAATGACTGAAGGTGGACTTTGCTTCTCGGTGACTGCCTGCTCCTCAGAGCAGAGCTCCATGAGGCGAAACCCAGAACCAAAAGAAGCCAACTGCAATGAAGCAAAGTTCTTCTGAATTTGAAAGAGACTGTTTCTTTGCATGACCAAGATTTCACTTCCTTAGAGTGAAAAACTCTAAGGCAGGTATAAAGAACACTTATTACTATAGATTGAATGAAGCTGCCTTTTTAAATTCCCTTTACTGGATTTTAAATGACCTGAAGCCAGACTGGAGCTACCAGCCTAAGCAATGCTATTTCTTTATAACAACAATACTAGCAACAACAACAATAATAAATATTATATAATATGTCATAAAATGCAATAATAGTAATAAAATATAATATGTATAATGTAAATAGTAGTAAAATGTCATTTGTCAAGGCTTTTCATAGGTGCACTAATTCTCTGAAAATACAAATAAATTCTTCTGGATAGATTTTTAAAAAGACACCTCTCTGAGTTTCAGTTGTCCCATCTTTAAAACAGAAATAAGAAGTCCTTATCTGCCCATCTCAAAGATTTGTTTAGAGAAGCAAATGAAATCATGCATGCTGAAGAGGTTTGTGGATAGTAAGCCACTGTACAAATGTAAAGCTGTAGTTATCAAGCTAAAAATTCACATTTTGGAAACAATAAAAATTATAATACTTAGAGAATGATATAATAACAGCAAACACTACATATGAGACATTATTTTGAGTGCTTTGTGTATATTAACTTATTTAATTTTCATAAAACTACCATTATTTTCCCCATTTTATTAATGAGAATATTGAATCATGGAGAGTTTAAGTAACTCACTCAAGGACGCAGAGCTAGATCCTTGTGTAAACAGAATTGGGTAAACAAACAAACAAAATAAGGTGACCTTCGGATGTGATGCAATCGGAAATACACAATATCTGCAGTATTCTTGCTAAAAGATTATACACAAAATGCTGCATTTCTTTATTTTCTTTAAATCAATCTAATTATTGTTGAGTCCTCATCACACCAAGCTGGTGAGAAGTTCAATCTCAGTCACTTCTGGGGCTCCCTTCCCTCCCACACTAAAGTCTGGAGAGCTCCAAGACATCTGGAAAACAATGGAAGACCTCAAAGTTCTAGGTCATATCCATTCCTTCAGTCACCACTCATATCCTCATTTCCAAGCTACATGGTTCCTGTCAAGTCGGGCCACCCTGTGAAGTGGGGATGGGAGACCAGGAATCACTGCAGAGGCTGGGGTCCTTGTGTCTGGGTCTTGCCTGCTTGGCCCCTATCACATTTGGGGCCTGTGGCCCACCTCTCCCAGGATCTATTCCAGATCCATCTTCCTTCTCCCTCCTGGATTCCTAGGATAATCTCTTCACAAAGGGCAGGAATAGCCATTTTCAAGTAGTTTCGTTCTTCAAGTCCTGTAAAAAAGCTGTAAAAAGACAGGACATTTAAGGAGTCAAACTACCTGCGTGGAGTGCCGGAGAGCGGAAATCAAGGAGAACAAAGCATAGTTTAATAACACCTTAAGAAATTATCCAGCCCCAAAACTAAGTGGTCCAATTGACACCTCAAGACCAGATCCTTGCTGGTTCTAACAGAACAGTGGTGAAAGTCCCTATAAGATGCTGCATGGTCCCTATCTTATATGGAGCAGTTCTAGCCACAGCCATGCCATACAACATAAGCACCAAATCTGAAAAATGATCCTACACATACAATTTTGATTGATTTATTTTCCAACTTGAAAGAACAACTAAGTAGAAGACTTCTAAATGTACCACCAACTAACCAGGTTCTCGCAAAACCCCTTTGGAGCAGAGACCAATGAGAAAAGGATAACTCTGCCTTTTTTCCCCCTTAAAGATCTTCCTCTGGTGGAAATCCTTCCATAGTTTCCCACCACAGAGTAAAAGCCAAAGTCCTTTCATTGATCTACAAGACTCTTTCTTCTACCCCCACATACCCTTGGTCAATGTTAGCTTTAAACCTTATCATTGAACGCATAGAGCCCCATCTGTGATGATCAGTGCCTTGATGTGGTCACAGTATTTTGGGGTCTCACGCACAAATTTGTGGCTCTAGAAATTTGCTTTTGTCTATAACCCAGAGTTAAGCGGACAGACTTAGGTTAACCACGATCATGTCTATTTGTTAATTTTACAATGGAGAGGACGTAACTTTCCAGTGAAGGGGACAGGTGTGTCCTCTATCCACCGTATTCCTTTTCTGCCTGGCAGGCAGAATTACTGGCCAGAAGGCTTCCTGGAAGAATGGAATCAGTGTGTGGATTGTAGGAGGATAGGGAGTGTCAGACTGAAGGTGTATTTATTTAATCCAGGAAGTGGACGCTCTCATGCACTTTCGGTGGGAATGCAGATTGGTATACCTTGGAGGGCAATTAAGTACAATCTATGAAACTTTAAAATGCATATACCCTCTGATATAATAATTTCACCAGCAAGAAAATAGTGTGGCTTTCATTTATTCAAAGGACTTATATCCAAAGATATTCACTGTAGCATTGTTTAGAAACAATCTAAATGTCCGTTACCGGGGGATTGGTTAAATAAAGAAATGGAATATCAGCTGATAAAAAGGAATGAGTTAGTTATAAACTGAAAAGGAATGACTTCCAAAGTGAATTTTTAACCACGTGCTTAAAAGTTATATACAGAAACTATCCCTATGCTTTTATATCCTAGGAGGAACATGTGAGAAATGGTAATAGTGGGCAGATGAGAAACCGCATGGGTCCATCCCTACCACTCAGGGGGCCACACCAGCTCAGGGGTCAGGTAGATGATATCTGCTTAGCATCGCCTGTGATAGGGAATAATGCAAAGCCCTTTGACTGGCCCTTGTCTCTTCAAGTCCAGAAATTTCCACCCCACTGCCAGAAAAAGAAATTAGGGCAGTGTGATTAGGTTAAGCAAACAAGCTGGGAAGCCAAACTATCTGGATTTGAATTCTATCTCCACTGCTCATAAATTGTGCAATCTTAGGCAAGTTATTGAACTTCCCTGTGATACAGTGTTCTTGTCTGAAAAATAAGGATCATAAACAGAACATACTCAGAGAGTTGTGAGAGGTTTAAATGAGTTAATATATGTAGGAAATTTAGTTTTTGAAACATAGCAATCACTAGAAAAAATGTGAGGTATTATTAGTATTATTGGACCCAGAAAGGGAAGGAAAGCAGTCTCCAACTCTGGCAATCTTGAGACAAGGACACTTGCTTTTTACTGTATAAATACTAGTAATGTTTGATTTTTTTTTTAAACCATGAGCATGATTTCCTTCAGGGGGAAAAAAGACTATTCTGCTGAATTGAAAAACAATCCAGGTCATGGTAGATTTGAATGAACTATCCGTCTCCACCCCAAGGTACACTGAGGCAGATCATTCATTCATTGGTGAGCATTAGGGTCAGGTTCCCTCTCCCCTCCATAGAACTGATTAAATGCACCCATATTTACCGTGCATATCATCTCCTTTTTGTTAATTCTTTCTTAAAGCACAATATAAATGATTAGGTTTGTCCTTTCTTGGTTATAATCACATCAGACCTCACTGGCCTGAGACTTCATCCAGATGATTGGATTTTGACTGTCTGGAAGCTCCGGTCTCACCTTCACAGCCTGGTTCAGACCTGAGTACTTCTCACCTGTCTCCCTGTCTTGAGGTCTCCTCCCTCAACTCCACCCCACACATTGATGAGCAAAGTCCTTCTCTGCTCACAAGGTTCATTGGCTCTGTCAGTTGCATATAGAATTAAGTGCTAATTAAAACCAAAATAAAATAACGAGTTGGGGGTTTCGTTTGTTTGACTATCTGATTGGCAAAAATTAAAAAGACAAAGAGTACCGATTTTGGTAAAGATGTTGAGAAAGAAGAATTCTCATACCGTGTTAGGGAGATTAACCATCTTTTCTGGGAATATGTATTAACATTTTTAATGTGCATATCCTTTGCCTCAGCATTTCACCTTCTGGAAATTTTACTTAAGAAAATAATCCAACTGTTCAAAGATGGTTGTACAAGGATTACATGTAGCTTTAAATGATAATAATAGAGGATTGGTTAATTACTTATGGTGTATTATACAATGGAATACTATGCACCCATTAAAATGATTATACGGATTTATATTTTTGACATGGAAAATATCTAGTATATAAAACAATGTTTGGCAGATGGTAGATATTCAATGTTTAATGAATGAATCACTATTTATAATATACTAGGTAAAAAAAGTTACAAAACAATTTATATGTTCTTATTTTTATCTTTAAAAAATATGTGTATCTTGTGTTACATTACATATATACATCAATCTCTCTCTTTTCTCTCTCCATCTATGATCTATCTATCTGTACTTTGCTATCTGAAAAAATCCTGAAAAGATACTGACAAAACAGTGGAGAGTAGAGTTGGAAGAAGCAGGGTTTTCACTTTCTATTGATTGAACTTGGGTACTGCTTAATTTTTTAAATTAATATATATCTATTTTATGATTTATTTCAATTTTGAAAGAACAAAACCACATTGTGTGGAATTCACAAATAAATAGGAATTCATGTGGATAATGGAAGTGTAAATTCCTACAGTCTTTACAAGGATAATTTGACATTGTGTTTCAGAATCCTTAAAAACGTGCATACCACATGATGCCACAGTCTCACCTGAAGGAATTTGTACTAAGGAAGCAAATAAAAATTCCCATTAAAATGCCTAATAATAGAAGGTAGTTAAATAAATTGTAATATATATATGATGGAATAATATGCAGCCAAAAAAATGTAATTATGTTTTTGAGATATTAAGAAAGAGTCCCCCACATTTCCTAGAACCATTTGCCCTCTGCACGTTCAGTATGTAGTAGTCGTTATCTCAGTGGAAGAGAAAAATATTTTAAGGTTCAAAAGTGTGAAGAAGCCAGTGTGAATAGATGAAAATGAGCTCAGACTGGACACTAGCCTTCTGTTCTCCCCCCTCATCCCCACCCTCCCCCCAACCCTGGGCAGAGAAAGGAGAGTGACATTTAATTGACTGAGATTTAATTTCTACTCCTAGATGGAAGGGGGTGTGTAAAAAATATTAAGTTCAATTATACAGAAGAATTTTAAAAGTTATAGTTCTTGCATAGCTGTGTTTGTATATAATATGATTGATTCTAAGATTTTTAAAAAGTAGGCATAAAAAAGATTGAAGAATATTTATAAAAATATTCACATAGTGAATTTTTTAAAATTTCTTCGTTTCTTTTTTTAAATTTATTTTTTATTGCAGTAACATTGGTTTATAACATTGTGTAAATTTCAGGTGTACATCATTATACTTCTATTTCTGCATAGATTACATCATGTTCACTACCCAGATACTAATTACAATCCATCACCCCACACATGTGCCTAGTCATCACTTTTGCTCTCCTGCCTCCCTGCTTCCCCTCTGGTAACCACCAATCTAATCTCTGTCTCTATGTGTTTGTTTGTTGTTATTTTTATCTTCTACTTATGAGTGACATGATACAGTTTTTGACCTTCTCCCTCTGACTTATTTCGCTTAGCCTAATACCATCAATGTCCATCCATGTTGTCACAAATGGCTGGATTTCATCATTTCTTATGGCTGAGTAGTATTCCATTGTGTATCTATACCACATCTTCTTTATCCATTTGTCCCTTGATGGGGACTTAGGTTGCTTCCAAGTCTTGGCTCTTGTGAACAATGCTGCAATGAACAGAGGGGTGCACATATCTTTACATATTGGCATTTTTGTGTCCTGTGGATAAATACCCAACAGTGGAATAGTTGGATCATATGGTAGTTCTATTCTTAATTTTTTGAGGAATCTCCATACTGTTTTCCACAGTGGCTGCACCAGTTTGCACTCCCACCAGCAGTGTATGAGAGTTCCTTTCTCTCCACATCCTCTCCAACACTTGTTATTTCCTGTCATGTTAATTATGGCCGTTCTGACAGGCGTGAGGTAATATCTCATTGTAGTTTTGATCTGCATTTCCCTGATAGTTAATGATGTTGAATATCTTTTCACGTGCCTGTTGGCCATCTGTATATCTTCTTTGGAGAAATGTCTGTTTAGGTCTTTTGCCCATTTTTTAATTGGGTTGTTAGTTTTTTTGTTGTTGAGATGTATGAGTTCTTTATATATTTTGGAGATTAACCCCTTATCAGATATATGGTTTGCAAATATCTTCTCCCCCTTATCAGATATATGGTTTGCAAATATCTTCTCCCAATTGTTCCGTTGTCTTTTCATTTTGTTGATGGCTTCCTTTGCTGTGCAGAAGCTTTTTATTTTTATTTATTTATTTATTTATTTTGTGAGGAAGACCAGCCCTGAGCTAACATCCGCTGTCGATCCTCCTCTTTTTGCTGAGGAAGACTGGCCCTGGGCTAACATCTGTGCCCATCTTCCTCTACTTTATATGGGACGCCGCCACGGCAGGGCTGACAGGCAGTGCGTCGGCAGGCGCCCGGGATCCGAGCCTGCGAACCCCGGGCTGCCAAGCGCGAACTTAATCGCTGTGCCACCGAGCGGCCCCCTTGTGCAGAAGCTTTTTAGTTTGATGTAGTCTCATTTGTTTATTTTTTCTATTGTTTCCTTTGCCCAGTCAGACATGGTACTTGAAAATATGTTGCTAAGACCAATGTCAAAGTGCGTACTCCCTATATTTTCTTCTAAAAGTTTCATGGTTTCAGGTCTTACATTCAAGTCTTTAATCCACTTTGAGTTAATTTTTGTGTATGGTGTAAGATAATGGTCTACTTTCATTTGTTTGCATGTGGCTGTCCAGTTTTCCCAACACCATTTGTTGAAGAGACTTTCCTTTGTCCGTTGTTTGTTCTTGGCTCCCTTGTTGAAAATTAGCTGTCCATAGATGTGTGGGTTTATTTCTGGGCTCTCAATTCTA
This sequence comes from Tapirus indicus, assembly GCA_031878705.1. Taxonomy (NCBI): domain Eukaryota; kingdom Metazoa; phylum Chordata; class Mammalia; order Perissodactyla; family Tapiridae; genus Tapirus; species Tapirus indicus. Next base: position 120,649,133 of record CM062917.1, on the reverse strand, counting down.
TTCCATTGATCTGTGTGTCTGTTTTTGTGCCGGTACCATGCTGTTTTGGTTACTATAGCTTTGTAGTATATTTTGAAATCAGGGAGTGTGATTCCTCCAGCTTTGTTCTTTTTTCTCAGGATTCCCTTAGCTATTTGGGGTATTTTGTTGTTCCATATAAATTTTAGGACGCTGTTCTATTTCTGTGAAAAATGTTGTTGGAACTTTGATAGGGATTGCATTGAATCTATAGATTGCTTTAGGAAGTATGGACATTTTAACTATGTTTTTTCTTCCAATCCAAGAGCACAGAGTATCTTTCCATTTCTTTGTGTCTTCTTCAATTTCTTTCAACAATGTTTTATAGTTTTCAGTGTACAGATCTTTCACCTCTTTGGTTAAGTTTATTCCTAGATATTTTATTCTTTTTGTTGCAATCATAAATGGGGTTGTATTTTTAATTTCTGTGTCTGCTACTTCATTGTTAGTGTATAGAAGCAGCTGATTTTTGTATGTTGATTTTGTATCCGGCAACTTTACCACATTCATTTATTATTTCTAAAAGTTTTTTGGTGGATTCTTTAGGGTTTTCTATATATAAAATCATGTTATCTGGTAATAATGACAGTTTCACATCTTCCTTTCCAATTTGTATCTCTTTTATTTCTTTTTCTTGCCTGATTGCTCTGGCCAGGACTTCCAATACTATGTTAAATAGGAATGGTGAAAGTGGGCATCCTTGTCTGGTTCCTGTTCTTAGACAGATAGCTTTCAGTTTTTCATCATTGAGGATGATATTAGCTGTGGGTTTGTCATATATGGACTTTATTATGTTGAGGTACTTCCCTTCTATACCCATTTTATTCAGAGTTTTTATCATAAATGGATGCCATATCTTATCAAATTCTTTCTCTGTACCTATTGAGGTGATCATGTGATTTTTATTCTTCATTTTATTAATGTGGTGTATCACATTGATTGATTTGTGGATGTTGAACCATCCCTGCATCCCTGGGATGAGTCCCACTTGATCATAGTATATGATCTTTTTAATGTATTGTGTTTGATTTGCTAGTATTTTCTTGAGGATTTTTGCATTGATGTTCACCAGTGATATTGGCCTGTAATTTTCTTAAAATTTCTTCATTTCTTTTTCAGAATGAATATGAATTGCCTTTGGAAATGGAAAATATAGTTCTGTTAGAAATGCTTCTGAACACTTTTCCAGTTTTACTTTTAATAACATATTGTAAATGTTAAGTTTCCACTTTGCTCTCTCTGTGAAGGTGTTTCTACTAATAGCTATTGATTTTGCCAAGCTTATCTTTTTCACTTTGTATTAAATCCAGTTTTCTGGGGATTTTTCTCTCAACTATGTTTATGTTTTTCCATGTTCTCATGGTGAAGGCAAAAGTAGGCACTGGAACCTGTTGTCATGGATGTAGATGACACTAAGTTGGCTTAAAAGTATGTGATGACAGGATAATGTAGAGTAATTATGTAGCCACTGAGACAAAGTGTCCTTTTTTAAAAAAAATTAACTCAGTGAAAGAAAATCTGACAGTGGTTTCCATAGAATGTTTTATGCTTTCATTGTTCTTTAATTAATTGTATGGCTATGAGGAGAGATGTCTGGTGGTATGAAGATCAAGCCTGGAGGTGACTCACACCCCTAGCCTGAATTCTGATCTTTGTTCTGTCACTAATTCACTGTGTCCAAGGCCCTATTAGCTCATTTCCAAAAGGGTTTAAAACAATGACTTGGTAAACCCTCCCAGTGTTCAGAATAGTGCCCTAAATCTAGCTTTCAAGATCTTTTTGCATGCAGGTTCTTAAGTCTTTCTCAGAGTATTATATATTCTGAAAATAATAAGGTATTTAACTTACAGATGATGAAATTGAGAAAAAGATAGATTAAAAGTTCACCAAGATCACTCAGCTGGGTCATGAGACAACAGAGATCAAAACCCACAATTTTCAGTCCCTGGAACACTACTCACTACAGGAACAGTACACAAGCAACAAACGTTTGTGAAGCCTCCCGACAAGCAGGCACGGTGACAGGTGTTCACTTAGGGCGCTTTTAATTTCCTTGCAGCCATGAGGGCCGAGGGAGAACTATTATTCTCACTAAACAGATGAGGAATGTGAGGCCCGAAAAGCATTTGTGACTTCCCCATGGGTCACAGTTAGTAAAGGGCAGATCTCAAGTATGAACCCGGGACTTCAAGTTCTATGTCAAATGTTTTTGAGTGGAGTTTTGAACAATCTATAAACATTAACATTATTAAAATGACATTGTCTGAAGATCAGAATCGTGACTACCTCTGGGGTGGGAGGTGAGGATTACCTGGAGGTGGCATGAATGAACTCTCTGGGAAGAAGGAAATATTCTCTGTCTTGATCTGGGTGATGGGCCTACAGTTGTCTAAATATGTAAAAAGTCATTGAGCTGTACACTTAAGATTTACGCATTTTATCATAGGTAAATTATATCTCAATAAAGTACTGTAAAATATCATTTACTGTCCAACAGCAACACCTGTTTTACATCATCGTCATCAGCGTGTATGTGCAAGTATTTGATGTGTTCTTTTTCACTTATTTTGAAAACGTTTTCCATGTTGTTTCATAATGTGCATATTAGTCATTTTAAAATGATGATGTTGACACTTTCAGGATTCTATTCTTTCACTTGATTCTTAAAGCCTCCCTGCAAGGTAGGAAAGACAGGCATTGTTTCACTCATCTAGTAAATAAAGGGAAATAAGACTCAGAGATATTAACTAATTTTACTTACTTATGATTTATTTTCAATCTGTTTCCAAAAAGCATTAGAGGTAGCAGTTAAGGGCCGTGTCCAAAGCCATGAAGAAGTATAGGTAGAACTAAGACTAACTCTGGGTTTGGTGCTCATTCTTTTGGGTCAGAAGTCCCCATGACTACCTTCCCTCTGCATCCGACAGCAGTGTGTCCTGGGGCTCAGTGCAACTGTCCACATGCCACCTGGACATCACACTGGCCTCTGGTTGTTTCAGGAAAGAAGATAAGAAAGAATATGCAGCACACTTGCACGCCTAAGGTTCCCTCCCCCTTTTTCAAATTACATAAACTATACATTTTAACTGTAGAAGAATCAGAAATACAGATTAGCCAAAAAATGCAAATTATAATCACTGAAACAGCAATGCTCAGACATAACCTCTCTTCATAGTTTGGTGTGCATCCTTTCAGGCTTTCCCCCATGTTGGTATATGCATAACTGTCTGTATTTTCTTTAGCTTAGCAGCATATCAGCAACATTTATCTGTGTTTATAAACATAAATCCGCATCATCATTTCAATGACTACGCAGTTCTCATGGTGTAACTAGGTGTTTCTCATGATGTCACTGACCCTCTATTTTTAGCAGCATAGGTTGTTTCTAATTTTTCTCTATTATAAATAATGCCTCTTCTGAATAATCTTAAATGTACATTTTTTTCTACTTGTTTTGATTATTTTCTTAGAACACATTTCTAGAAATAGAATTCCTAAGTCCAATTTCTAGTTTTTAAAAATTTGAAAATATTTTAAAATTACTTATACAAGTGTATTATATCAATAATAAAGACAATTCATAAAATAAAGTCATTTTAATTTCACCACCCTAACAAACTTTTCTGATTTTTTTGTTTCTCTTTTTAAGCCTTGTCCATAAACACAAATTATTTATATAGTTATAGCATACTTACCATTTTGTCTTCTTTTTAATTATTATAACTTATCTCCTATTTTTTATAATTTTCATTTTTAATAACTGTTTATCAACTTGAAATACTATCTTTATTTAACAATCTCTTATTGCTGGGCATTCTGATTGTTTTTAACTTTTCAATTTTATGCTACAATAAATATCAGGTGTATTTAGCTTTTTCTTTTTGAGAATGATTTCCTTATGTGTAATTTCTCCAAAGTGATATTACTGGGTTCAATAGCAACGTCATTTTTGGATCATAGTACGTTTTACCAAATTAATCCAAAGAAATAATCCCACTTTCCAAAATAACCAGTAATGAGTGCATGTACCAGAGTCTTCATAACTACACCAGCATTTCAAAATCTTGGTCAATTTCATAGTTGTAAAATTCTGTCTTGTTTTGGTTGCATTTCTTTGACTACTGTCAGGAGTGAGCATTTTCTTAGTGTTTGTTCAAAATAGTAGAACTGTTAAAAACATTGGTCTCAGAGCACAAAGGAGCTCTGCATTGAATCAACAGCAGGAAGCTTCTGTTTTCATTGTCGTGGATGCAGGTCTAATAACATTCTGTCTAGTTTTAGAAGTCCAGGATTGGCCTAAAGACATGTTCTTGGGTTAGTCCAGTGACCAACCACAGCTTCATGATGACATTGGGGCACACCAAGTGACCTTGCAAAGCAGGGCTCTGAGCACCTGGAGCTACGGCAGGGCCCAGTATCAGCATAATTAGAAGAGGCTATCAAGGGTCTAGGTTGGGCTTACCTAGTCCTCGTCTCTCTTGATTTACCTCTGCCTCAAGAACTGACCTGAACACCCACTCCCTACAAGACCTTCTCCAAAGACTCCGCATCATTTAGAGATGCCTATTAATGCCATCGACCACATCCCTTCCCGGCCATTTTTTCACCTACCTGCTTGGTTATACAGATTCTGCTCTGCTCCACCCTAGGGGGCACCATACCATATTGTCATACACCTATTCTTAACCACAAATCCAATCTCAAACTCAAAAACACAGTCAGGAACTCAAGTATTAAGGTGTGTATGTGGCCCCTACCTTGCAAGGAAATAAAAATCATTTGGAAAGTTTTTAAAATGCAGTCGTGAGTAGGAGTGTAGTTGATGTTGTATATTTGCTAATACTTTAGTATTTATATGATTGGTTTGTCACAGACATCATTCTCTCACTTGTCTGTGATTTGCCATTGTGATGGTTTAGTAGGCAGCAAAATGTCAATTTTTATCTTGTTTCTTTTTATTGTAAAAGTGATATGTGCAATGCAGAAAACACGGCAAAGCGAATATAGTTATTAGTTTGTTGCTCATTTACTATATGACAGGTCCTAGTGCTAAACATATGACCCCAATTTTTTCATTTAATCTTCACATCAATCTTATGAAGTTGGCGCTAACATTATTAACATTATCCCCATTTCATAGACAAGGAAACTATAGCATAGAGAGTTAAGGTTCACTAACTTGCCAAAAATTATATAGTTATTAACTGGCACAGCTAGGATTTTTAATTCCAAAGCCTATTGATTAGGCTCTCCCATGAGGAAACACCCCCTACTCTACCTGCCCCACCAAAAAATTCTCCTACAATCTCACCTCCAAGTGACAATCACAACTAAAATTTCATGCATGCCCTTTTTCTTCCTTATTGCATATTACTTAGTATTACATATATTATATATAAATAGTGTAATGCTATATAAATATAGGTCTATATTAGCAGTGTATCCATAACATTTCCCAATTTCAATGTTCTTCATCAAAATTCTTTCAAATGGCTGCATTGAGTCCATAATATATCTGTGCCGTAGTTTACATTCCCCTTGTGTTTGACATTTTGTTAGTCATGTGCTATTTAAATTTCACTTTTATAAATCATTTAATAGTTCTATAGATGTAGGAGTTCAATAGTCAATTATTGAGTGAGTCACCAACCCCCTGAAGACAGATGAGGGTTAGTGCTTTAGTGTTTTCTCTCTCCTCTGTCTCAGCAGGCATCCTCAACCTTAACATAGTTTTATGGGTATAATGAAAAGCTTTTGGAGATGATATGGATGTTACTACTTCATTACTAAAGGGATAAACACTATAGGAGCCATCTAATGAGGTACCATTCCTCCTTAAAGGATTATTCACTTGCTTGATTTTCTCTTCTAGGTTTATTTAATTTTTCCCATGCTGGTGGTCTATCAGATTAGCAAAACTAGTTTCACCCAGTTTTCTAAGAGTTCTGTCTGTGAAAGACAAGGAAGACATCTGTATTAGTTATCTACTGCTGATAATAAATTACTCCAAAACTTAGCAGCTTAAAACAACACACATTTATTATCTCACATAGTTTCTGAGAGTCAAGGATCCAGGAGCGGCTTAACACAGTGGTTCTGAGAGTCTCTCACGAGGTTGCAGTCAAGCTATTGGCTGGAACCCGCTTCCAAGCTCACTCATGAGGCTGTTGGCAGCCCTCAGTTCCTCACTGGCTGCTGGCTGGAAGCTTCGATTCCTCACCAGGTGGGCCTCTCCATAGGCCTGCTCACCACATGGCAGCTTGCTTTCTCTGGAGCAAGTGATCTGAGGTTGGGGTGGGGTGGTGGAGAGCACCCAGACAAAAGCTGCCATCTTTTATAACCTAATCTTGGAAGTGACGTGCCATCTTTTCTGCTGTGTGGGAGAGAACTACCTAAAGGAGTGAATGCCAGGAGGCTGCGTCACCATCTTGGAGGCTGGCCACCACAGCACCTAACCAGCGCTTCCTGCCTCTGCAACTGGCTCATGCCTCCTGAAGATCAGTAGAAACAGGGGAACACAATTTCATTTTTAAACAATGAGTTTCCCACTCAGTCATTCTGGGAATTGTAAACTTACCCATGCTTTGCCAAGCCCTTTGTGGTTTGCAGAGGCATATGTTGCAGGGGTGGAAGTTTCCTTGCTCTCTTGGTGGCATTTAATTGGCATTTTGCCACATTCTCTGTTGTGCTATCTGACATCTGGACACTGTAAACGGTGCACTGTTGGTATTAGTTACTTCATTACAGGTTTGTATTTCCCTACCGAAGTAACTTAACTTTATATAAAATTCCACCAGCTCTCTACTTATAAGATTACTGGGTTTTTTTAAAATACTAAATGCTTTTTTTTTAACTCTGAAGGTTTCCGACTTTATTTTTACAATTATGACATCTTTTCATAGAGTCTTTGTTTTACTGTGGGGTCAAATTCACATACTCCAGCATATATTAGAAAAGAAACACACATAGCATTGCGGGTATTTGAATGACTGTAAGAATGCAACTATATAATTTACTCTAAAATTTGCCTATGCCTAAATAAAAGCAAAGGGCTTGGCAAAGCATGGGTAAGTTTACAATTCCCAGAATGACTGAGTGGGAAACTCATTGTTTAAAAATGAAATTGTGTTCCCCTGTTTCTACTGATCTTCAGGAGGCATGAGCCAGTTGCAGAGGCAGGAAGCGCTGGTTAGGTGCTGTGGTGGCCAGCCTCCAAGATGGTGACGCAGCCTCCTGGCATTCACTCCTTTAGGTAGTTCTCTCCCACACAGCAGAAAAGATGGCACGTCACTTCCAAGATTAGGTTATAAAAGATGGCAGCTTCTGTCTGGGTGCTCTCCACCACCCCACCCCAACGTCAGATCACTGTGGATAAAAAGTATTTACAATGAATATTCTACAAAAAGGGAAGAAATATCATGGAAAAAATACTACCACTTTTGTTTTCATCTTATATCATACGGTCCTAGGCATTCTGTTTCTCATAAAGGCTGCAAATGCCCAATACAGGATATTATTAACAGTGATGGTAATAATGCAATCTTGAGTAATTGCTCTTTACAGTTAAAGAGGAATTGTAAATAGAAACCAACATTTTATTTGCACAAAAACCTTAGTTTTCCCTTCTTTTGCTTACTAGGGTTTTTGTACAATTCAAGTATAACTGCATACTGTCCAAGGAAATACACCCCTTATTGCAAGACTCAAGGAATTCCTTCCTGGGCCTTTATGCAAATGAAGAAATGACTTCTGATTTCTTTTCAAACAATGAGCTGTCTTCATTCTGGAGTTTTGTCATATAGCCAGGAGTGTGCTGCTTTCTGCACTGGAATGTCTAGTAAGACAGTCCATTCCTCTGAAATCTGAAATGTCCACAGTCATCATCTACTTTTGGCCTTTCTTCCACCCTCCCATTCCTACTTACCCCCTTAACACTAATAACTTCATCGTCCCTCTGCTCCACCAAATCTCCCAGGTTGGGGACGCCTGCTGGTCTTCTGCTTTAGTCTCCTTCATCCTCCACATCCAGCCATCAGCAGGCCCAAGGGATCCCAACCCACCTGAGTCTAACTCAGATCTTCACTCCCTCTTCCCTCCACTGTAATGCAGTACACTGTTCTCACCATGTAATGTTCCTCTAACTCCAGATTCAGTCTGACCCCTCATGGTAGCACCGCTGACACAGTTCATGCCTCACCTCCTGCGATCGCAGTGCTCGAGTCCTCATTTATGATCATGGACACACAGCTTGGTGCTGCATTTCCTGTATGTTCTTTCCATAGACTAAACCATAGTCTCTTCAAAGAAAGAAGCATCAGGGGAATAGTAGTGGCCAGGGACTGTGGCAGACAGTTTGTGTATGTTCACCAGTGATCCGCAACCCGGAGGGTCTGTCCCCACCAGGAGAGAATTGACAATACTGGAGACATTTTTGGTTGTCAAAATGGAGGTGGTGCTCCTGGTATCTAGAGGATAGAGGCAAGGGATGCTATTTAACATACTACAATGTATGGAACAGCCTCCACCACTTAGAATTATCCGAGCCCGGATGTCAATAGTGCCAAGTTTGAGAAACCCTGATATACACCGTCTCATTTAGTCCTCACAAAAGCCCCACCAGGATATTATTATCCTCCTTTTCCAGAAAAGAGGCTTTTCCTTTCCCTCAGTTTCCTGGAAAAGGAAAAGTTTCCTGAGAAAATTTACTTGCCCTAGTTCCACTCTGTGGTGGAACAAGAATTTGCACTCTATTCTCTCAGCTAAGAAAGGCTATGCTCTTTTTTTCTACTTCCTCTTGCCTGAAGCAGGTGTCTACTGACTGCCAATCAGGAACAGTTGGTCCAGGACTGAGAGTGCTCTTGCTAGTGTTGCTCACACTACAGGTTCCCACCTCTTAGTGGTTGTACGTGAAATTAGTGGCGGTCTAGGACCAGCAAAATAATAATAATTATAATAATAATAAAAGGCAAAAAAGATTAGAAAATACATAGCTGTATTATTTTGTGGATATGTGGGGGGGGGTGAGTGTGTATACTACATCCTAATGTAAAATTTATTTATTAAGATTTACGGGGGCCGGCCCGGTGGCGCGGTTTAGTTTGCGCTTGGCAGCCCGGGGTTCGCCGGTTCGGATCCCAGGCGCCCGCCGACGCACTGCTTGCCAGCCATGCCATGGCGGCGTCCCATATAAAGTAGAGGAAGATGGGCACGGATGTTAGCCCAGGGCTGGTCTTCCTCAGCGAAAAGAGGAGGATTGGCAACGGATGTTAGCTCAGGGCTGGTCTTCCTCACACACAAAAAAAGATTTGCCATGAAAATGTTTGAGAAACCTGCTCTATATAGTTGCTGAGTTGTGGGTGTAATTCATTAAGAAATCTTTAGCCACGATCCCTGAGGATATATGATTTTCTGCATCCTCAAACCAACTTGATCCAACCCATGGGGGATAGGAAGGAAAAAGTGAAATTGGGTTAAGTATGTACTGGAGACACTATCTCCCCAGTAATCATTCATTCATCAAATATTTACTAAGCATCTGCTCTACCAGGGCCTATTCTAGGTGATAAAGTTCTAGTAGAAAGCAAAACAGTTAAGTTCTACTATAGTTTACATTCTGGTGGGGGAAAGCAGGCAACAGTCAGATAGATAGACTAAGAATAGAAATGACCCACCTATTACAGACTGCAGTCACTTTCAGAGCTGCCTTCTTCATGGACACTTCCTCCCCCAACATTCCAGTCAGCCATTCCATTCACAAGCTATACCCTGGTTTCTAATGGTTCCATTCATATGTCCCTTCAGAACAGTGCAGTGATCAATCTCAGCACACGCAGAATTTAGAAACAGGAAAAATTAAAGAAAGAGGAGAGCTGGGAATGAGTGAGAGATGGGATAACGTAATCCCCAAACCTTACTATTTTCTAGAGCTTTTAAAATACCATTAAGATGCTTGCTTCAGAACTGCCATCAGGAGATGACAATAAGTCACAGAGCTTTTAGCCCCCTAGTTAAAAATATTATAAATTTAAGCAATTTGTCCTTCCTCGCAATTTGTTTTCTTGAAGAGTGGATTTCTTTATAGCTTTTTGGGCGTCCATCTCATGTTTATAGATGATGACTCTTCCTGAACAATGGATTCTGTTTGTAGGAGCAAATGGGCTATGAATTATTGATATGGAGTCAATAAATAATCAGACTAGTGCTTTCTTTGTTGCTATGATACAGTAACACTGTGTGATATAGATGTACTGTTACATTAGAGACATTATTTGGCATTTTACAAGATGTCATATGCATACCCGAACTGCAACTGTCTAGGGCTGGAAGTGTCTGATTTGTGAAATGAGTTGAATTTTGGGCCAATGGCAGGTAAGGACATTGCAAAGAAGGTACCTATAAACTGAGGTGAAAACAGTGTTAGGCTCTGGGAGTATGTGGATGTGTGTGATGCTTGAACAGGTAACTGGTTGAGATTTTTATCCATATCTTTGTCAAATGGTTAATCAGAACCAGTTGTGTGTGTGCTAGGCAGAAAGGCTCAAACAGTGAACAAGACACAGTTCCTACCCCCTAGGAGCTTGTCACAGAAGACAGGCAAACAAACTAGCAATTATAATACCATGAGAAGTAAGAGGTGTGATGGGGTAGAGACAGGAAGCTAATGGCAGGAAGTCTAGCTCATAAATTTCTTTTTAGGGGAAAAATGTAAATTAGTAGGTAGAGGGTAATTGAAGGCAGAAAGAAGTAGGTAAGTAAAAGAAGGGAGAGCTCCCAGAATGGCAGGGCATATCTAAGACTGTCCGTGCACATTCTGAGACCTCCAGCCAACCAGAAAACCTGTAATTCCAACAGTAAAACTTAGTGTTTGAGTGTCGTTTTCAGGACACTGTTAAAGTGCACATGTATTCAAAAGATGGGGAAGGAGGGCAAAGTAGTTCTTTAGTTACCTATTTTACCTTGGAAAAATAGTATTTTGGGGGGTGGGTGAGGAATATATAACTTTATTTTTAACATAGTAATTAAATTCCACCACAGAATAAGGACACCATGGGATTCTTTCCTTATTGTCCATTTAATAAATACAAATGAATAAAAATACTTTCTTTCACAAGGAGACTGCCTTCTTCCTTCTACAGATCTCCTGGAAGCCCCCTGTGGGCACTTGCTGATGTAGCTACAACACCCATGCTCCAGCTTCAGCCTTGTCCACAGTCATGTCCACATCCACCCACACAAACCACTTTTTTCCACTCTATGGAGAGGGCTACATCTTGCTTAATATGCCTGCAAATACTACTTAGGTAGGGTTCTGAAAGGTATGAAATGGGACATGTGGGTTTGAAGAATGCTGTAGAAAAGAACTAAAACAGTAGTTTTAGGGTGTTTTTTTGAGGAAGACTAGCCCTTAGCTAACATCCGTTGCCAATCCTCCTCTTTTTGCTGAGGAAGACTGGCCCTGAGCTAACATCCGTGCCCATCGTCCTCTACTTTATATGTGAGACGCCTGCCACAGCATGCTTTGATGAGCTGTGCTTAGGTCTGCGCCCAGGATCTGAACCTGTGAACCCCGGGCCACCAAAGTGGAGCACGAACTTAAACACTATGCCACAGGCTGGCCCCTAAAACAGTAGTTTTAAACCAACTTTTGGTCTTGGAATTAACTATTTGAGAATATGTTGCAATTATGGACCATTTCCCCAGAAAGACACACACACACACACACACACATCACAAAGTTTTGCATTAAATTCATGGGGCCTCTGGCATCAGGTTAATAACTCCTGGTTTAAAGCATAGGTGTGGGTAGTGCCCAATGGAGTGCCATGGAGGAGACCCTGGGCAGCTGTAGAGGAACCAGCAAACGGGAAGGGAAGTCTCTGGAAGTGAGGAGGAGGGACTCAAATAGAAATCTCACTATTTTCTAAGCATTGGCCTTGGAAGGTAATGGTATACTATGATGAAAAGTAGCTATGCCATGCTGATAATGTAAGGTAAAGATTCTTAACCATTCTTGTAGAGAGAAGGTTTATCTACACACTGAACCCTATAGAACAGGGATTGGCAAACTACAGCTTTAGGGCCAAGTCAGCCTGTTTTGATATGGCCAGCTGCCTGTTTGTCTGTGACCCAAAAGCAAAGAATAGTTTTTACATTTTTAAAAAGTTGAAAAAATATGAACAAAAGAACATTTTATGACTTGTGAAAAGTATATGAAATTCAAATTTCAGTGTCAATAAATGGTTTTGTTGTAACACAGCCACAGTCATTCATCTATGGCTGCTTTCATACTACAGAGGCAGAGTTGATAGTTACAACAGAAATCATATGGCCCACAAATGTCTGAAATATGTATTCTGTGGTCCTTTGCAGGAAAAGTTTGCCAACCACTGCTTTAGAATAAAGCTAGTAGGCATCAACAGACCTAAGTGGTAATGTGAGTTACTTAGGACCAGTATCAATGAAATAATTGTTCTCATAAAAACATCCTTTAATTTCTTATACACCAGTTGGACAAGAGATAGATTTTTAAAAAGATCTCATGTAGTCACATTTATATTAATCCTTACAGAACATATCACTAAAGCTAAGACAATTTAAAATATGCAATAAGGAGTGATGTCAGCATCATGGCAGAGTGAGCTTTCCTTTTTAAACTCTCCCCCTTTGAGATACAACAAAAAGGACACTTGCATACCAACAGAAGATACTCATACAACACAAAGGACGTTTGAGAGACCCACACAGTGGTACATCTGAAGGTGGATATGCTGGAACCCCTGGAGGAAGTAGGAAGAAGTAAGGGGAAATCCTTCCCCTCTCCCTTTGATCAGTGACTCCAGACCATGTGGCTCCCGGGCTGGGGGGGGGGAAGGGAGGCCCTCTGCAGGAAAACCATTGCTCTCAAAGATCTCTCACAGCCCATGGGGAATTCCTACATGGAGGAGACTGAATGGTTGCAGGGGTGCCACCATCATCCAGGCACCCCAAGACAGCAGATAGCGAGGGAAGAATGAGAAGCCTCCAGGATTGGGCAGGTGAAAGAGAGAGCCCTTCCGCCTGCACACCTGGCAGTTCAGCACAACTGGTGGGCCAGAGGCCTCAGGGATCTCAGCAGGGTCAGAATACACAGCACTTGACCCTCACCCAGTGGTGGCAAGTGGAAACGGCAACCAGATATCTTCAGTATGAGAAAAAATAAGCAAACATCAGCAGGCACTATGCAAAAATATATTAAATCTCCAGACCAGAAGGAAAGTGACAAGCATCCAGAAATCAATCCTGAAGGCACAGAAATTTATAACCTAAATGACAGAGAATTCAAAATAGCTATCATAAAAAAGCTCAATGAATTACAAGAAAATACAGATCAACAATTCAATGACATCAGGAATGTCTTCACAAAAGAGGTTGAAACTATAAAGAAAAACCAATCAGAAATGTTGGAGATGAAAAACACAATGGAGGAGATAAAGGAAAATCTAGAATCTTTAAAGAACAGAGCTTACAATATGGAGGAAAGAATTAGCATTATTGAGGATAGGAATGCAGAAATGCTCCAGATAGAGGAGGAGAGAGAACCAAGACCAAAAAGAAATGAAGAAATCCTCCAAGAAATACCCGACTCAATTAGGAAATGCAACATAAGGATTATAGGTATCCCAGAGGGAGAAGAGAGGGAAAAAGGAGCAGAGAGCTTGTTCAGAGAAATAATAGCTGAGAACTTCCCAAACCTGGGGACGGAGCTGGAAATACCAGTGAATGAAGTCAATAGATCTCCTAACTATAGCAACATGAAAAGACCCTCTCCAAGGCACATAGCAGTAAAGCTGGCAAAAGTCAAAGACAAAGAAAAAATATTACAGGCAGCTAGACAAAAAAATAAAATAGCATACAAAGGAATTCCCATCAGGCTCTCAGCAGATTTCTCAACAAAAACTCTACAGGTTAGGAGAGACTGGAATGATATATTCAAAATTCTGAAAGACAAAAACTTTAGCCAAGAATATTCTACCCAGCAAAAATATCCTTCAGATATGATGGAGAAATAATAACTTGCCCAGATAAACAAAAGCTAAGGGAGTTCATTGCCTCAAGACCCCCACTACAAGAAATGCTTAAGAAGGCCCTCATCCCTGAAAAAAAAAGAGAAAGTGGATACAAAGCTTTGAGCAAGGAGAAAAATAGGTATACAAAACCAGAAAAATCACAGCTCTCTATCAGAATAGGTTAGTAAACACTTAATTACAAACATCAAGATTAAGGGAGGGAAAACACCAAAAATAAATATAACCTCACACTCACAACACAAGATGGAGTAAGTTGTGACAATAATAACTTAGAAGGGGAAGAGGAAAGAGATCGAATCGACTTAGTCCAAGGAAATAAGAGACAATCAGAAAATGGACTATCTCATCCACGAGATTTTTTATACAAACCTCGTGGTAACCACTAAACAAATAATCAGAACAGAATCACATACAAAAAATAAGGAGAAAACTAGACAATCATCACACGTAACTACCAAACTGAATTGGAAGTCCACAGCACATGGGACGAGAAACAAAGCAAATGCAAAAGAACAGGAAAATGAGTGATAAAATAGCAACGTTAAGCCCTCATATATCAATAATCACTCTAAATGTAAATGGATTGAATTCTCCAATCAAAAGACACAGAGTGGCAGGATGGATTAAAAAACAAGACCCAACAATATGCTGCCTCCAGGAAACACATCTCAGATCTAAAGACAAACACAAACTAAGAGTGAAAGGATGGAAGACAATACTCCAAGCTAATGCAAACAAAAGAAAGCAGGTGTTGCCATACTTATATCAGACAAAGTAGACTTCAAGATAAAAAGGGTAACGAGAGGCAAACAGGGGCAATATATAATGATAAAAGGGACACTCCACCAAGAAGACATATCACACACACACACACATTATATATATATATATATATATATATACACACCCAACACAGAAGCACCAAAGTACATAAAGCAACTATTAACAAACCTAAAAGGAGATATCAACAACACAATAATAGTAGGGGATCTTAACACCCCACTTACATCAATGGATAGATCATCCAGACAAAAAGTCAATAAGGAAATAGTGGACTTAAATGCACAACTAGACGAGATGGACTTAATAGATATATACAGAGCACTCCACCCAAAAACAGCAGATTACACATTCTTCTCAAGCACACATGGAACATTCTCAAGGATAGACCATATGTTGGGAAACAAGGCAAGCCTCTATAAATTTAAGAAGATTGAAATCATAAAAAGCATCTTTCCTGACCATAATGCTATGAAACTAGAAGTAAACTACAAGAAAAAAACTGGGAAAGTGACAAAAACATGGAGACTAAACAACATGCTACTGAACAACCAATGGATCATTGATGAAATTAAAGGAGAAATCAAAAAATATCTGGAGACAAACAAAAATGAAAATACACCATATCAGCTCATATGGGATGCAGTAAAAGCAGTCCTGAGAGGGAAACTCATAGTAATTCAGACCCACCTTCACAAACAAGAAAAACCCCAAATAAGCAACCTTAAACTACATCTAACAGAACTAGAAAAAGAAGAACAAAGCCCAAAGTCAGCAGAAGGAGGGAAATAATAAAAATTAGAGTAGAAATAAATGAAATTGAAACAAAAAAAAAAAAACTAGTAGAAATGATCAATGAAACAAATAGTTGGTTCCTTGAGAAGATAAATAAAGTTGACAAACCCTTAGCCAGACTCACTAAGAAAAAAAGAGAGAAGTCTCAAATAAATAAAATTAGAAATGAAAGAGGAGAAATTACAACAGATACCACAGAAATACAAAGGATTATAAGAGAATACTATGAAAAACTATATGCCAACAAGTTGGATAATCTAGAAGAAATGGATAAATTCTTAGACTCATACAACCTCCCAAAACTGAATCAAGAAGAAATAGAGAATCTGAATAGACCAATCACAAGTAAAGAGATTGAAACAGTAATCAAAAATCTCCCCAAAAGTAAAAGTCTAAGACCAGATGGCTTCTCTGGAGAATTTTACCAAACATTCAAAGATTTAATATCCATCCTTCTCAAACTTTTCCGAAAAATAGAGGAAGGTGGAACATTTTCTAACACGTTCTACGAGGCTAACATCACCCTGATAACAACGCCAGACAAAGACAATATAAAGAAGCAAAACTACAGGCCAATAACGCTGATGAACAAAAATCTTCAATAAAATATTGGCAAACCAAATACAGCAATACGTTAAAAAGATCATACACCATGACCAAGTGGGATTTATATCGGGACACAGGGATGGTTCAACATCCACAAATCAATCAATGTGATACACCACATCAACAAAATAAAGAATAAAAACCACATGATCATCTCAATTGATGCAGAAAAGGCATTTGACATGATCCAACATCCATTTATGATAAAAACCCTCAACAAAAATGGGTATAGAAGGAAGTACCTCAACATAATAAAGGCCATATATGACAAACCCACAGCCAACATCATACTCAATGGGGAAAAGCTGAAAGCCATTCCTCTGAGAACAGGAGCGAGACAAGGGTGCCCACTCTCACCACTCTTATTCAATATAGTACTGGAGGTTTTGGCCAGAGCAATTAGGCAAGAAAAAGTAATAAAAGGACTCCAAATAGACAATGAAGAAGTGAAACTCTCACTATTTGCAGATGACGTGATCTTATATATAGAAAACCCTAAAGAATCCTTCAGAACACTGTTAGAAATAAACAACTACAGCAAAGTTGCAGGGTACAAAATCAACTTACAAAAATCAGTTGCATTTTTATACTGTAATAACGAAGTAATGGAAAGAGAACTCAAGAACACAATCCCATTTACAATCGCAACAAAAAGAATAAAATATGTGGGAACAAATTAAACCAAGGAGGTGAAAGACCTATACAATGAAAACTATAAGACACTTTTGAAAGAAATTGATGATGACATAAAGAAATGGAAAAATATCCCATGCACGTGGATTGGAAGAATAAATATAGTTAAAATGTCCATACTACTTAAAGCAATCTACAGATTCAATGCAATCCCAAGCAGAATCCCAGTGACATTCTTCACAGAAATAGAACAAAGAATCCTAAAATTTATATGGGGCAACAAAAGACCCCAAATAGCTAAAGCAATCCTGAGAAAAAAGAACAGAGCTGGAGGCATCATAATCCCTGACTTCAAAATATACTGCAAAGCTATAGTAACCAAAATGGCATGATACTGGTACAAAAATGGACACACAGATCAATGGAACAGAATTAAAAGCCCAGAAATAAAACCACACATCTACGAACAGCTAATCTTCGACAAAGGAGCTAAGAACATACAGTGGAGAAAGGAAAGTCTCTTCAATAAATGGTGCTGGGAAGATTGGACAGCCACATGCAAAAGAAGGAAAGTAGACCATCTTCCATCGCCATACACAAAAATTAACTCAAAATGGATCAAAGACCTGAAAGTGAGACCTGAAACTATAAAACTCATGGAAGAAAATATAGGCAGTACACTCTTTGACATCGGTCATAAAGGGATCTTTTCGAATTCCATGTCTACTCGGACAAGGGAAAGAAAAGAAAAAATAAACAAGTGGGACTTCATCAGATTAAAGAGCTTCTACAAGGCAAAGGAAACTGGAATCAAAATGAATAGACAACCCACCAGCTGGGAGAAAATATTTGCAAATCACATATCCGACAAGGGGTTAATCTGCATAATATATAAAGAACTCACACAACTGAACAACAAGAAAACAAAAAACCCGATCAAAGAATGGGCAGAGGATATGAACAGATACTTTTCCAAGGAAGATAAACAGATGGCCAAAAGGCACATGAGAAGATGTTCAACATCACTAATCATCAGGGAAATGCAAACCAAAACTACACTAAGATATAATCTTACACCCATTAGAATGCCTATAATCATCAAGACAAAAAACAACAAATGTTGGAGAGGTTGTGGAGAAGCGGGAACCCTAATTCACTGCTGGTGGGAATGCAACCTGCTGCAGCCTCTATGGAAAGCAGTATGGAGATTCCTCAAAAAATTTAAAATAGAAATACCTTATGACCCAGCTATCCCACTACTGGGTATCTACCCAACAAACCTGAAATCAACAATCCATAGAAGCTTATGCACCGCTATGTTCATTGCAGCATTATTCGCTATAGCCAAGAAGTGGAAGCAACCCACATGTCCCTCGACTGATGATTGGATGAAGAAGACGTGGTATATATATGCAATGGAATACTACTCAGCCATGAAAGAAGACAAAATTGTCCCATTTGCAACAACATGGATGGACCTGGAGGGTATTATGTTAAGTGAAACAAACCAGAGGGAGAAAGACAAACACCATATGATTTCACACATATGTGAAATATAAACCAACACTCAGACAGAGAGAACTGATTGGTGGTTACCAGGGGCAAGGGGGTTGGGGGTGGGCACAAGGGGTGAAGGGATGCATTTGTATGGTGACTGACAAACAATAAGGTAAAACTAAAATTTCACAATGTTGTAAACTATTAAGACATCAATAAAAAATTAAAATAAATGCAATAAATCTACATATGAACTATTAATCTAGGGTGATTCCTTATTTAAAATGGAAAACAAGTGATGTAAAAATTAAGATATAGTTTTATAGTTAACCCACTCCACCTGCTACCCGCTTACTGGAATTGTCTGTTCACTGCTTGGTATATATAGCCATTCTGCCAGACTTCAGTGCAGCTGTATTTATTTTAGCATCTCTAGCATCTTCTATGCTACAAATCCGAGCACTGTGACAATCACGTTTTGTTTTGTTTTTTCTTCTAAAATTTAGTTGACCACTTTAGTACCACTTTAGTTAGTTCTTTCAATGAACATGAAATGTGAGGCCTCTCGGGAAAATTTCCATCAAAGTCTAAGGACCATTTTATGATTTACAATCTTATAACTAGAGTCTTTATCCTAAAGATATTTGTTTCCCGTGTTTGGGAATTAAACTGCTGGCTCACTGCTGCACAGGAACAAGTTGGTAATAACAGTTAACTTGACATGTTAGGAGAAATTATTCTAAAAATTCACCAGTTTGTTTTAGTAATTTATTTTAGGATTTTTCTTTGGGTTATTTTAGAGATTGCTTTGCATTTTGGTTTTTGGATTTCTTTTCGGGGTGGGGAGGAGAAAACAGTACAAATCAATCAGTAAACAAATAGTAAAAGATAGGTTATTTTAAAAATTTCTGTTGAAATTTGGAAAGTCTGCCAAAGTTCAGGAATTATTTGGAAGGAGCATTTCATCCTGATTTATTTCTCTTGACTGGCACTCAGGTTTCCAGTCTGTAGGAAATCACTGCAACCCCAGGAGAGTTGGAACAATCTAAAGGGGGCCTCAAATGACTTAACCTGGGGGTCAAAGTAATGAATCCCAGAGTCAATAGCCAAGGGTGTGGCTGAGAATGTGAAATAAAATTCAGAGTCCTTTTGTCAGCACTCACACATAGCATCTGGTTTCTCTGTGGGATAAGCCACCAGACAGCACAAACTACGTTTCCCCAATAGTTGACTAGGAAATCTGCCTATAAGAACGTCTCTCATCCCTAGCTCAGCTATGTGGAGGGCATTCCAAGATCCAAGCATTTACCCAATTCAGGTCACTGTGTGCCAAACACTTTTTAAATCATCCTGTTAATTCTATGAGATGGATAATATCATGACTATTTTATAGATGTGACACCACACAAGTGTGAGGAAGGGATGACATAGAGGCAAGAGTAGGACAGAAGGTTTCAAGGAGGTGACAGAAAATGATGGCGTGATCAAATCGAAGTGTTTATGAAGGAGAAAAATAAGAGGCATGACTTTTTAAAGTATTTTTTCAGCTAAGAGCCTTCTCATGCCTCGGCTTTTTCTGTTTTTAAAAAACAGCTTTATTGAGATATAATTTACATATAATACAATTCATCCACTTAAAGTGTACAGTTCAATGGCTTTGACTATATTCACAGGGTTTGTGCAAGCAGAGGCCTAGCTCTCAAACATGGCATATTCTTTCTTTTGGCTGGCTGAACAAGGTGTCACAGTTGCATGTCTGTTTTATTCAAACCTATATTTTCAGGCCAATCTGATTGAGCGTTCTCATCAGTATCCATCTTAAAATGTAAACACTATCAGGAAGCGAAGTATATCTGTCTGAAATAGACCGGGGTCCAACACCTAGGACAGTACCAAGCAAGAGCAGAGCAAATGGTCAACACTTATTTCATAATAATTGTATCATTTTTAATTTGAGCCTGTTTGTTGGAAGGAATGATAGTAATTTCCATCATGGATTTAACTCATCCCTGAAGATGAACATGTCCTCACAATCTCTGAGTTCCTCTCACTTCTCCTCTTTCCTCCCACTTCTTTCAGGTCAAAATAGCAAAATAGGACCATTCTAGTCCACTTTTCTTGGAATATATATGCTGAATAGGAAATGCACATTTGCTGCTGAAGACAGATACCTATGCTTTTAGTTAGACAAATGAGAAAAAATGAAGGAGAAATTATCAACAGTTTAGAAAGCAATAATAAACACAGGGAAGCTATTGCAAATTATGTGGGGTAAATTAAAGTAGGCTTTATGATTTTGAAAAAAAAAAAAAAGAGTGTACATTCCCAGATCTATTTTATTAATTCAGGCACTTGACTCACCCAAACTACAGCACTTTAGATTTTAAAATACATAATTTTGCCTTTTCCAGCTTTAATATGTGATCCATATACTGAGCTTGCTTTATTTTAGGGGTGTACTCTTCTTTTGCCAGATCCTTTCTGAATTTTTGAATGGTAGAAACACTATATTTCAAGCTCAAGTTTAAATCCATGGCACTCCCTCCCTCCATCACTCCCTTCCTCAAATTGATACCAGGCCTCTTCTAGGTGCTGGGAATACAGCAGTGAAAAAGACAAATGCTTGCTTCCATGACGCTAACATTCTAGAAGAAGGAGAAAGCAAAAGGTTCAGAGTCATTCTCTGCCTTCATTTGCATAACAACCCCTTTAAAGAGATCAGTATCCTATTCATTTATGATAATATAAGAGCAAAGTGTACCTTAAAAATCCTCTCCTGTTAGATGTAATGCTCTGGTTTTGTAAAGTTTGCTGAGCATGACTTTCTGTGGAGAACAACTGGGATATCAGAGTCAATCTGAGGTTTTCATTGTGTTGCCACTCTGTATAACAAACTGCAGGAAAGCTACAGCATTTCCCCTGCAAAATCTCCAAACTTTTATCCCTTCCAATACATCAGAGATAAGTTTCTATTACTCAGAAAGTTTTCCTGGTGTAGAGGAATCAGATATCCACGGAAGCTAAACAGAGATGAGAGGAGTGAGAAGGTATAACAGGAACCTCACCGTGAACTATTTGCTAGAAAAATGAATTCACTTTAAAGTGAGTCCATCTTGAGTTCTATCCAAAGGTATTCAGTTACTGAAATACCAAAAAGGCCTCGTTAAGTGGTGGCATGGATCCTGAATGTAATATGTATCTTCTTTGGTTTGTTAATCTCATTCCTCAGTGCCCACTCTCATCTAGACTTTCCCCCTGAATATCTGCCCCTCATTTTTCTCCCCACTTGATTTTCTCCTAATGCTCCTCATCAAAATGGCTTAGAGCTTTGAGACACTAAAAGTGATTTTGGAGATAAAAAAATATTAGCTTAATATACTAGGATGACCAATTCAGGATATTAAATTAGGGTGTTACTAGCATCCAATAAATGCATTGGGGGAATAGGTAAGAGTTAGTAGGTACCATTGAGCTTGATCCTTATAGTAGACACTATGCATTCATGGAGCCCCAAGAGTAGCTTTAAATATCAGTGTCCTGCTCTCCCAAGTCAGTTTTTTCCCCAATACTTAAATTTAAGGAAAAGGGCAGATTTCAATCTTTGTTTGAAAAGAAGTGAGGAGTTGGTAGGAAGTCCTACAATGTTCCAGGACATTGAAAATATTCACATTAGATGTTTTCTAAGAAGCAAGGAGAAAGAGTATTTTAAGAAGGCATTTTCAAATTGGCTGAAATTCTTTGTATTAGTTATACATTTTCTTTATATAAAACATCCACCTTTTTCTGGAAAGCACTCTTCTGGTGATTGATCCAACCATATTGCTCCACATATCTGTTTACAGTGGATAATTCCAGGGAAGGCATTTGACCCAAGTCAGTTCTAGGTGTTTTTCATGTTTCTCATTTAACTCTGAAAGTTCCTTGAGATAAATACCATCATTATCATCCTCCCAGTCTTATAGATAAGAATACTGAGGCATAGGGAGGTTAAGTAACTACAATAAATAGCTGAGCTGGGATTCAAACCCATGGGGTCAAACTCCAGAGCCAGTGCTCTAAACCACTTTGTTATTCTGTCTCTAGGCCAGTGAGTAATTTCCCTTATCAAGACAAGTTTGAGTTGGGTATCTCCCACTTTCAGCCAAATTATGTAATATGTATTGTAGATATACTAAGTAATACACTAATCAAAGGAATACTTCAATCTAAGTATGTCAAAGACGCCTTAATATCTTCCACCTCAAACTTGTTTCTCTTCCCTTTCTCACTAAATGACATTTTTATCTCTCCAAGATGAAATGAAATCTTGGAGTCATTCTGGATATCTTTCTTTGTAACCTTCACATCACTTCATTTTATATTCCAAATCACTTTATTTTACAAACACATATTGGGCAGTTACTATGGACAAAACCCTATCTTCAAACTGAAACTGAACACAAACTCAGGTTCGTTTACCTGACATACAGCAAAGCCAATCATGGAAACGTCGGGATTGTAGCAAAGAAAGGTTTATTATAAAAAGGCAGCCAGACGTGGAGATGGGAGTAAAACTCAAATCCACCTCCCTGAAGGACAAAAGTTAGTTAGGAGTTTTCATCTTGGATTTTGGGTAGAGGAGGGAGGAGGGCATTAGGGGCTGAAGTTTTAAGAGTCCTCTGTGCAGATGTGACTGTCTTTCACATTTCTTCATGGGTTGCATGTGCGAATTCGGGGTGGGGGAAGGTTCTATGCGTTGCATGTGGTGGATTTTTAGCCTGTGACGTCTAAAGTTTACCATTGGTCATTCTAGCTTCTCAATGCACCTGCCCAATGTTTAGGCAGGCAGGGGGCTGTCAGCAAGCTGCTCTCTTATCAGAGGTCTTCCTTTTGTTTTGCAATACAAGCTTAGAAACTTTGGTTACTTTGTTTCCCATGTCAGCCACCCATGTGAGTATGAGGCTCGGTTTCAAAACCAGTCCTCTTCTCTTTATTCCCACAGCTAATGTTCTAGTTCATACAGATGGCCTTGACTTTCTTTAACCTTTTTGTGCCCTAGTTTCCTCACCTGGGGTCAATCATACCTACCCCAGAGGGCTATTTTGAGGATTAAATGAGATAAAGTATGAAAAACACTTAGCACAATATTCAACAACTGTTAGGTATTTCTTCTAGGAACTAAATTCTTCCATGCACTCATTATGTTTGCTTGTACAGCAAAACCATGAGCTGTGATGGGAAAATAAAGACTCCAAATGAATACGATTTCATATTCTTGTACTTCTCTGGGTGACCTATATGATTGACTGCAGAAATCTTCCAACATAATATAAATTCTTATAACACACACAAAACCCCACCCAAAAACTCAACAACCCTTTCCCCTCTCCTTAATTATTCTCTATTAGCAGATAAGTTAGTAATTGTCATTTATCTGAAAAGTTCAGCATATTCATAGGAGATACTATGTTCAGAAGAGGGATCAAACTATGGAGTATTAACAAGATAGATTGGCACCTACTACAACTTCCTTGATTACGCCAAATCAATTACAGTCATGAGTTGCATAACAACATTTTGGTCAACAATGAATTGCATAGACGACGGTGGTCCCATAAGATTATAATGATGTCGTAGCCCTCATAACGCTGTAGTGCAATACATTACTCGTGTTTGTGGTGATGCTGGTGTAAACAAACCTCCTGTGCTGCCAGTTGTATGAAAGTACAGCACATACAATTATGTACAGTACATAATACTTGACAATGATAATAAACGACTATGTTACTGGTTTATGTATTTACTATACTATTTGTCTTTATTTTAGAGTGTACTCTTTCTACTTATTAAAAAAAAGTTTACTGTAATACAGTATGCCATGTTGCACTGGCAGCAGCCTCATATATCTCATGTTTACTGTGTCTCTTTGTTGCATCATTTTCTCTTGTGCTTGATTTAATCTCATGCTGTTTTCTTCATGATGGCCCCTAAGCATACAGAATCCACTGCTAATGTTGCCAGTAAGAGACCATGTTGAGTGATTCACCTGGAAACAAAATTAAAAGTGATTAAGGACTAAGAAGTTGGAAAATAAGTGATTGTTATTCCTTGCCACTCAGGCATGTCCCATTCCACCATAGCTGTGATCTTCAAGAACAAGAACAAAGTGATGGAAGCTGTTAGAGGATCTGTTTTGCTGAAGTCAATGAGACTAACAAAACTTCGAGGAGGGCCTGTACAGACATGGAGAAAGTTCTAAGAACCTGGGTTGAAGATCAGAAGCATATCTTGATTCTATTCCATTGATCTGAGTGTCTGTTTTTGTGCCAGTACCATGCTGTTTTGGTTACTATAGCTTTGTAGTATATTTTGAAATCAGGGAGTGTGATTCCTCCAGCTTTGTTCTTTTTTTTCCTCAGGATTCCCTTAGCTATTTGGGGTTTTTTGTTGCTCCATATAACTTTTAGGATTCTTTGTTCTATTTCTGTGAAAAATGTTGTTGGAACTTTGATAGGGATTGCATTGAATCGATTGCTTTAGGAAGTATAGACATTTTAACTATGTTATTTCTTCCAATCCAAGAGCACAGAGTATCTTTCCATTTCTTTGTGTCTTCTTCAGTTTCTTTCAACAATGTTTTATAATTTTCAGTGTACAGATCTTTCACCTCTTTGGTTAAGTTTATTCCTAGGTATTTTATTCTTTTTGTTGCAATCATAAATGGGGTTGTATTTTTAGTTTCTGTGTCTGCTACTTCATTGTTAGTGTATAGAAGCAGCTGATTTTTGTATGTTGATTTTGTATCTGGCAACTTTACCACATTCATTTATTATTTCTAAAAGTTTTTTGGTGGATTCTTTAGGGTTTTCTATATATAAAATCATGTTATCTGGTAATAATGACAGTTTCACATCTTCCTTTCCAATTTGTATCTCTTTTATTTCTTTTTCTTGCCTGATTGCTCTGGCCAGGACTTCCAATACTATGTTAAATAGGAATGGTGAAAGTGGGCATCCTTGTCTGGTTCCTGTTCTTAGAGGGATAGCTTTCAGTTTTTCATCATTGAGGATGATATTAGCTGTGGGTTTGTCATATATGGACTTTATTATGTTGAGGTACTTCCCTTCTATACCCATTTTATTCAGAGTTTTTATCATAAATGATGCTGTATCTTGTCAAATGTTTTCGCTGCATCTCTTGAGATGATCACGTGATTTTTATTCTTCATTTTATCAACGTGGTGTATCACATTGATTGATTTGTGGATGTTGAACCATCCCTGCATCCCTGAAATGAATCCCACTTGATCATAGTGTATGATCTTTTTACTGTATTGTTGTATTCGATTTGCTAGTATTTTGTTGAGGATTTTTACATCAATGTTCACCAGTAATATTAGCCTGTAACTTTTTTTTTGTGTTGTCCTTGTCTGGTTTTGGTATCAGGGAAATGTTGGCTTCATTGAATGAGTTAGGAAGCTTCCCCTCCTCTTCAGTTTTTTGGAAGAGTTTGAGAAGGATAGGTATTAAGTCTTCTTTGAATGTTTGGTAGAATTCACCAGGGAAGCCATCTGGTCCTGGACTTTTATTTTTTGGGAGGTTTTTGATTATTGATCTCCTTACTGATGATTGGTCTATTCAAATTCTCTATTTCTTCTTGATTTAGTTTTGGAAGGTTGTATGATTCTAAGAATTTATCCATTTCTTTTAGATTGTCCGATTTGATGGCATATAGCTTTTCATAGTACTCTCTTATAATCTTTTGTATTTCTGAGGTGTCTGTTGTAATTTCTCCTCTTTCATTTCTGATTTTACTTATCTGAGTCTTCTCTCTTTTTTTCTTGGTGACTCTAGCTAAATGTTTGTCAATTTTGTTTATCTTTTCAAAGAACCAGCTCTTGGTTTTATTGATTTTTTTCTATTGTTTTTTGTTGCTATTTCATTTATTTCTACTCTGATTTTTATGATTCCCCTCCTTCTACTGGTTTGGGGCTTTGTTTGTTCTTTTCCCCGTCACTTTAGGTGCACTGTTAGACTGTTAGATTTTTCTTGTTTGTTGAGATAGGCTTGTATTGCTATAAACTTCCCTCTTAGAACCACTTTTACTGTATCCCATAAATTCTGGCATGTTGCATTTTCATTTTCATTTGTCTCCAGGTATTTTTTTGATATCTCATTTGATTTCTTCATTGACGCAATCGTTGTTCAGTAGCATTTTGTTTAATCTACTCAGCCATACAAATGATGAAATCCAGCCATTTGTGACAACATGGATGGACATTGAGGGTATTATGCTAAGCTAAATAAGTCAGAGGGAGAAGGTAAAAAACCGTATGCTCTCACTCATAAGTAGAAGATAAAAACAACAACAAACAAACACATGGAGATAGAGACTTGGATTTGTGGTTACCAGAGGGGAAGCGGGGAGGGAAGAGGGCTAAAGGGATGATTAGACACATGGTGGTGGTGATGGATTGTAATTAGTATTTGGGTGGTGAACATGATGTAATCTATGCAGAAATAGAAGTATAATGATGTACACCTGAAATTAATACGATGTTATAAGCCAATGTTACTGCAATTAAAAAAACAACAACAAAAAGAAGCATATCCCTCTCAGCACCATTACAATCACAGTCAAAGCAAAAAATTTGTTTGTGATGTTGAAAGAAAAGGCTGGACCCAACTACGATATTGAGTTTACTGCTAGCTCTGGGTGGTTTCAACGATTCAAGAATCGTTATTCATTACATAATGTGAAAATAAGTGATGAGTCTGTGAGTGCTAATGTGAAAGCAGCTGAAAAATTTTTGGAAACTCTAGATAAGCTGATTGTGGAGGAAAATCACTTGCCAGAGTAAATATTCAATGTGGATGCAACCTCCCTATTCTAGAAATGGATGCCTGAAAGGACTTTCACCCAAAAAGGAGGCCAAATCAATGCCAGGTTTCAAGGCTTTTAAGGACAGGATAACAGTCTTGCTTGGGGACAATGTTGCAGGCTACAGATTGAAACCCTTTGTGACCTGACACAGTGAGAACCCCAGGGCCTTCAAGCATATCAGTAAGCACACACACCAGTGCACTACAGGAGCAATAAGAAGTCCTGGATGACCCAGCTCCTCTTCCAAGATGTCCCCCTAAACTGGTATGCCAGTGAAATGGAGAAGTACTGTTTGGAAAATAACATACCTTTCAAGATTTTGCTTATTATTGATAATGTTCCCAAATATCCTCCTTTTATTGGTGATCTTCGTCCCAATATCAAAGCGGTATTTGTCCCTACAGACACCACCTCTTTGATCTAACCAATGGATCGAGGAGTTATAGCAGCTTTTAAGGCTACTACCTGAGGAGGACCTTTGCCCAGGCTATTGCTGCAACTGAGGAAGACACCGAGAAGACATTGATGCAATTCTGGAAGGATTACAACATCTATGACTGCATCAAGAACCTTGCTTGGGCTTTGGGTATGTCACCAAAG
Organism: Tapirus indicus; assembly: GCA_031878705.1. Taxonomy (NCBI): domain Eukaryota; kingdom Metazoa; phylum Chordata; class Mammalia; order Perissodactyla; family Tapiridae; genus Tapirus; species Tapirus indicus. The sequence continues at coordinate 120,621,276 of CM062917.1, read as the reverse complement.
AGTGTATCAACGGCATCTGGAAGAAGACACTCAAGAGGTTTGTCCATCACTTCTAAGGATTTGCCAAAGATGAGGAGGTTGCAAAAATCAACAAGGCTGTGGTTGACATGGCAAACAACTTTAGCCTCGGTGTGCATAAGGATGACATTGACCTTTTAGAGGTAGTTCCTCAGGAATTGACTAATGAGGAGTTGCTGGAACTGGAACAGGAATACATAGCTGAAAAAGAGGCAAGAGAAAAAGAAACCACAGAAGAGAAAGGAGAACATTCAAGAAAATTCACAGCAAAGGGTTTTAACAGAAGGTTTTGCAGACCTCAACAAGCTCCTTCAAAAGTTTGAAAACATAGACCCCCAACACCAAAAGGTTTTCATTGAGAGAGAGGAATGGGGCCAATCCAGTGGCGCAGTGGTTTAGTTCGCGCTTGGCAGCCCGGGGTTCGCGGGTTCGGATCCCGGGCGCCTGCTGACGCACCGCCTGTCAGCCCTGCCATGGTGGCGTCCCATATAAAGTAGAGGAAGATGGGCACGGATGTTAGCCCAGGGCCAGTCCTTCTCAGCAAAAAGAGGAGGATTAGCAACCAATTAGCAACCAGCTCAGGGCTGGTCTTCCTCACAAAAAAAAAAGAGAGAGGAATGGTCTTGGTACATTATCTGTTTACAAGCAAATCTATGATTAAAAAGATAAACCAAGCAAAGCACCATGGATGTATTTCTGAAGAGTGATATCCCCTCAAGAAAAGCCTCAAGCAGGTCTTTCAGGAGGTATTCCAGAAGAAGGCATTATTATCATAGATGACAGCTCAGTGTGTGTTATTGCCCTTGAAAAACTTCCAGTGTGACAAGATGTGGAGATGAAAGACAGTGATATTGATGATCTTGACCCTGTGTAGGCCTAGGCTAGTTATGTGTTTGTGTCCTACTTTTTAACAAAAAAGTTTAAGAAGTAAAATAAATAAATAAAAAAATTTAAAAATAGACAAAAGCTTATAGACTAAGGATATAAAGAAAATATTTTTGTACAGCTGTACAATGTCTTTGTGTTTTAAGCTGTCAGTACTAAAGAGTCAAAAAGCTGAAAAAATTAAAAAGTTTATAAAGTAATAAAGTTTAGGTAAGCTGCTTATTGAAGAAAATTTTTTTAAAATAAATTTAGTGTAGCCTAAGTGTACAGTGTTTATAGAGTCTACAGGAGTGTACAGTGGTGTCCTGGGCCTTCACATTCACTCTCCACTCACTCACTCACTCACCCAGAGCAGCTTCCAGTCCTGCAAGCTCCATTCATGGGAAGTGCCCTATACAGGTGTCCCATTTTTCATCTGTTATACTATGTTTTTACTATACCTTTTCTATGTTTAGATACAAAAATACCATTATATTACAATTGCCTACAGCATTCAGTACAGTACATGCTGTGCAGGTTTGTAGCCTAGGAGCAATAGGCTATACTATATAGCCTAGGTGTGTAGTTGGCTACACTATCTAGGTTTGTGTAAGTACACTCTATCATGTTTGCGCAACAATGAAATCACCTAACGCATTTCTCAGAATGTATCCCCATCATTAAATGATGGATGAATGTACTAGAGCTTTAAGTTATTAAAGTTGCTCCCCTTGTTCGGTGAATATATAAATTCATTTATTCAATAAGATAAAAGGGTCTATGTATTATATAGGTTACATACAAATAAACACACTATTCATGTTCCACTTCAAATTGGAGATTCTTATCTTTTGCTTGATACCCAATTTTCATATTGGTTTAATAAAACATAAAATAATGCATATTGTAAAGATCAAATATAACATAAGACAGTCATTCAGCTTTATCTCTTAAAACACACACAAAGACATTTTAACGTAAAATTAAGCACTTGTCTTCATCAGCCTTCTAGGGGAATGTAGCCAATACATGAGTACAGCTAGGAGCCTGTGGGTGGGGTGTTTAAAACAAACAAAACAAACCTGAGTTGTTCTTTTTGTGACAGAAATAGAAAAGGAAAATATAATGATCAAGCTCACTCATGATTTCCTCACATTTTCCTTTCCAACAAGTATCTTCATTGCATAGTTAAGGTTTAAGAACTGGAAAGGAGAGGGAGACAATACTTTTAACTGTCTGAAGAGTTACCCTGAAGGACTGATTTTCCTACATTTCAACTACTGTCCGTGGTATGTACTACATGAACACCCTGGGCAGTATTGGGTCCTGTCAGAATTACCAAGAACCAGCTCTTGGGCATACAAACAAGGGATATTCGTTTGTTTTCAAAAACAAAAGGAAAGCACAGGGAGGTGGGAAAAAGTAGTGAGGGGTCACAATATTAAAACTTCAGAGGTTTTAAAAGTAGCTTATGGGTAATAAACTCCAGGTTCAAGTGTCCCCTTCTGTTCTCCAGTGTTAACCTCAAGAAATCCTACCAAACCACTACTACTCCAGATAAACCGATTCCAGGCCCTTTATGAAAAAGAAAAACTTGTTTTATCTGTTGACCATTTTTTTTGGTAGAGGTATATGATTATTTTCTTTGATCCATAGCATTAAGGAAACTTTGCTACCTACACATCTGACTTCTTTGCAGAGGTACTGATGTCCATCCTGGGGAAAAAAAAAAAAAATCAGAAACCTTCGTCACAATATCCAACAAAATCGCAGATTAAAGACTTAATAAATATGATAATGAAAATAGAAGAAAATTTAAAAGAATATCCACATAACTTCAACTTTAGGATTGGAGAGTTGTTTTCAAACAAGACAGGAAATCCAGAAGACATGAAGACTGACAAGAGTTGATCACATGAAAATTAAAAAATATGATATGACATAAATCACGTCAAAATACAAACACTGTGAGAAAATATTTGCAACACAAAAAACTTAATATGTTAATATTCTTACTACAAAAGGAACTCCTACCAATTAAAAAAATTTATAAAGTTGGCAATTAATTTATAGATGAAGAAATGCAAATAGTCATTAAACGTGAAAAAGAATGCTCAACATCACAGACATGCAAATTAAAACAAAATGCCTAGGACTGGCTCAAAATAAGATCAGTATTACTAATTTGCAGTACAAGTGAGGATATGGGGTGATGGCTACTGATCAGAGTAAATCAATGCAAGCTTGACTTCACTAATTTCTGGGAATCCACCTGTATCTGCTTAAATATCACTATACATTATAAGAATGTTCACTGCATTAATGTAATAGCAAAAAACTACAAACTGCGTACTCATAGCTACAGCAGTGGTTAATTTAGGGAACGTCTATACAACAGTCCACTCCGCCCCTATTAAAAATAATAAAATAGGGGCCAGCCCAGTGGCGCAGCAGTTTAGTTCACGCTTGGCAGCCCGGGGTTTGCGGGTTCGGATCCCGGGCGCCTGCCGACACGCTGCTTGTCAGCCTTGCCGTGCGGGCATCCCATATAAAGTAGAGGAAGATGGGCACGGATGTTAGCCCAGGGCCAGTCTTCCTCAGCAAGAAAAAAAAAAGGAGGATTAGCAACCGACGTTAGCTTAGGGCTGGTCTTCCTCACACACACACAAAAATATTTTGATTACCAAAAACAAGGCACTGTTGGGGCCAGCCCAGTGGTGTAGCGGTTAAGTCCATGCGCTCTGCTTCAGCGGCCTGGGGGTTCGCAGGTTCAGATCGTGGGTGCAGTCACGCCGCTCGTCAGCCATACTGTGGCGGCATCCCATATAAAGCAGAGAAAGATGGGCACAGATGTTAGCCCAGGGCCAGCTTCCCTCATTAAAAAAGAGGATTGGCAACGGATGTTAGCTCAGGGCTGGTCCTCCTCACAAAAAAACACGGCACTAAGTGCCTCACATGCATATATTTCATCTTTACAGAAACCCTTGATTTATCTTATAGATGAGGAAACTGAGGCACAGAGAGGTTAAAAAACTTGAGACTGCTACGCTGCTGGTTTTGAAAATGGAAGGGGCTAGGATCCAAGGAATGTAGACAGACTCTAGAACAGAAAAAGACAAGGAAACACACTTCTGCCATCACATACCTTGACTTTAGCCCAGTAAGACTAATTTCAGATTTCTGATCTCTGGAACTGTTTAGATAATAAATTTTGTGTTGTTTTCAGCCATTAAGGTTGTGGCAATTTTTTACAGCACCATTAAGAACCTAATACATCATAAGGGATATTAAAAGTAATACATGGACAACATACTGTTTCTAAAAATGCCCTTACTGAAGTTTAATGTAGGGCCATCAATTTCTGTTATGAACAGAAGGTTCTGTATCTATGACTCCATCGTTGAGAGCCCTGCTAGGTCTATAAAGAGATAAATAATAAACAAGTTAGTATAGATTTGATTTTTTAAAATTTAATTTTATTTTTTGAGGTATAGTTGACATCAACATATTAATTTCAGGCGTACGATTCAATATTTCTATACATTGCAAAATGATTTCCTTTTTCTTTATGGATTTTGGAAATTAGAAATCTAAATCAAAAGATCAGTCCTATTAGAATACCTAATGTTTTTTAGATGGCAGTTTCAAAAAACCAGGTTCTAAGTATCAAAACTTCACTTGACTAAAGTAAATTCCTTTTAGGCATCACAAGAAACTAATTTTTATCTCCCCACAAGAAAACATTTTGTGGAAATGCATATTCTAGTTAAGTTTGAAACTCCTAAGCCCAAAGGATCTAAAACATGTACTCTAATGCCTGAGTGGTATACAAACGATTTATAAACAGGAAGATAATTCAATAAATGTGTGTGGGTGTTTCTACTCCCACTATAAAGGCAATCAAATAAAGAAAAAAAAGGTCTAATCACATAAAGGAATATAAAACTATTTATTGACCACTGTTTACCAGTATTTACAATAAAGTAAACAATATACAGTTGGATAACATTCTGATTACTACAAATTTACTGTTTTTCCTGGCTTCTGCTGAACCAGTTACCCAAATACTGGGAAGCTGGAGCCTACACATATGCAGTAAGTTGTGATAAAGAAAAAACATGCAGGTCGAGTTTAGATTACAGAAGTTTGTTCACCCATTTGTTTCAGCAGGTCCTAAATTGCCAGTATCTCTGACCCTCTGATTAGGTTTCCACGAACAAAGTATTACACATTCCATGAATCATGTCCTTTTAGTCATAGTCCAGGGATCAACTTATTGTAAAACGGTTCACTCGAGGAACCTTTAAATGTCCATTTAACTAAGACTTGCTTGCCTGATTAAAATACACCAGATTTGTCTAGTTTTCTCATTTGGGTGGGGAGGTTGTTGGTAATGATAAAATCTTCCTTTCAGGGTTTTGCAAATAAACTTGCATTTATATGACGGTAAATATGAATTCTGATATGGCTACTTTTAAATGTTCCAATTAATTACAAAATTAACTATTTAATTTGAAAGGTTAAGGCTTCGGGAAAAATTTGAATTCAACTTGAAGTGATTTGTTTCTTCAGTTGCTCAAAATGATGGCATCCCAGAAACATGGGCTAATCTATGGTTGTGAAATGCTGTTTTTGTTTTGATGAATGTTTAAAAAAAGAAAGAAAAGAAACCATTTATATACGTATTTTATGTATACACACAAAAAACCCTAAACAAACAAAAAACCCAGAACGGTTCTTAGGCATACATGAGTTAAACACAAATTCTGATTGAGTTATGCCTATGCAGATTTCCCCCAACATTTAGAAAAGCTCTTCTCTAATGCAGAGGAAGAAATACACCATGGTATCAAATGTTCTCTTCTGATAAAGGAAGCAACTACAGAAAGCTTTTATTTGTTCCAAGTAACCAGTGCTATAGATGCAAAATAACCCCCAACAACTCCCCCAATATTACTTCAAAACAAACATATCAACCTTGATTTTCATTAGAATGTAGTTATTTCTTCACACTAATAAATCAAAAAACCAAGACTGAGATTTTATATATATATATAAATATATATAAAAAGCAATGCAAACAATTATTGAGCTTCATCTTCTGGACAAGAATGCCAAGTTAGTCTCTCTTCATAAAAAGCAATTACAATTTGAGGACACTTCATATTTGCCTCTTTTGCCAGCACCAAGTCTGCCTCATCTGAATCTTTCCTGTAGTGAGGAAAAAAATATTCAGTTAAAAGTCTGAATTGTTTTTGTCAACTGAGACTCGTTCACTTAAATCATAATTCAATCACAAAAGGTATCTAAGTGCTTCACAAGGGTTATGTGGTAACTGTGGCTATGTTCCAATAAAACTTCATTTTCCAAAACAGACCACAGTTTGCCAATCTTTGCTTTAAAATATCCTTAGCAAAAGTAACTGGAATCATCCTTTCAGCAGATAATTACTCTCTACCCAATGAAAACTATTTATAAAACTTTTCCTATATAAGGCTTCACAAGTCTTTAAAAAACATGTCTGTCTATTTGTACTTTAAAATATATAAGCAATCACCTGCACACTTACCATTTCATGAGAAACATTAATTCTCCACTGCTGTCTGTGGCACCAATTATTCGTTCAGGATCAAGACCTCTGGCAAAGCCTCTCGGTTTATCAGCCTGTTTTAAAAGAGGTTAAATAATTATTTATATAACTGTTTCCACATTTTCCACATAGTAAACTAATAGTATTAACTTCTAATGTTTTCATGATATGTACCTTTGAAAAAACTTCCCAGTAGTGAAACAGAAATGACAAGAGTAAGAGCCCATATTTAGCACTAAAACACTTTGTAATTTCCATTAATTTTACAAGCAGAAAAAACAAATCTGGATGTCTAAAAGTATTCTCAATTGCAGTCAAGAAAATTCTTCATTGAAAGACATCAAGGGCAGAACTGTGTGCATGCACAGAAAAAAACTAACCCATTTATTTCTGGTAACTCTTATCAATTAATAATTGTAAATCCTTGAAAGTCAATATTTCAAATCACTTCTAGTAATTAGTCTAAATTACATATTTTTAAAGTGCACACAAAATAGTAATAAGCACTTTAAAACTCAGACTAATTAGTATTGTAATCAATCTGAATTACAGGAGACCTTATAAAATACTTAGCGTAACCAGTGGTTCTCAAAGAGTGGTCTGAGGATCACTGAGACCTTTTGGGATTATCTATTTATTGTCAAAGTCCCCTCTTTCCATTCATCTGTGACTTTATACCTCCACCAAACAACATTATCAGCAAACTAAATGCAGAAGCAGAACTGTCTTCTATTAAGCTAGACATTGAAGATTTGCAAAAATGTAAAATGCCACTCTTCTCATTTGAAGTTATTTGTCATTAAGTTATAAATAACACGTGACTAATTCTTAACAGAATACACAAATATTTCAGAAATTTCTAATTTCTAATACAGTTTAAGCAATGATAGTTATAACCCATATAAACAAAAGTTCTTTGGGATCCTCAGTAATTTTCTGGAGTGTAAAGGGGTCCTGAAACCAAAAAAGTTTGAGAACTTCGGAGATCAACAATTCCTTTCTCTCTACAAGACTTTCATATTAATATCCCATATCTCTGGAGTCAGATTGCTCGGGTTAGTTAGAATGAGGGCTCTAACATTGATTAGCTGTAACCTTTGTGGTTCAGGTTCATTATCTATAAAATAGGAAAAATTACGCTGCCTCAGATATTTCATAGTTTGTGAAATGCAAATAGTTATTTAGAACACTGACACATTGTAAGGGCTCGACATAGGATAACTACCGTCATTGAATATTGCTTGTGTTGAGCATGTGGTTGACTTTCAATTTATGTATACTGATTCTTAACATTACCTTTTTGCTATGCCCACAAAAGTATCCAAAACAAAATTTGTAGCCAAACTGTTTCTCATCAGTAAAATGGGGATAATACCTATAATCTTAATGGAGTTGTCAAGATTTAATGGACTATCTGTAAAGTACTTGGCATCTAGTTCAAACAATAAAATTTTAAATCTAAAGACCTTATCAATAAATCTGCATTGTTATGTTTAGTCCTCAAGCCTAGGTAATAATTCAGAAACAAGATCTTTTTCCAAATTGCCATGCTAAGCCTGTAAGCAGGGCAAGCATAACGTTTTTAAGTTGAGGGTAGAAGCAAGGAGTTATGTGATTTGCCAAAGCCACAGAAACATTCGTAAAGCAAAGACTAGATCAAAATACACATGTGGTGAATGAACTGATTATTCATGCCAATAAAACATACAAAATTTTTTATTATCAAAGATTATATACTTCAAAATGAAAGTATTGTTTGGGAATACTTTGGCAACACAAAGATCATATGCCAAAGTACTTTCTGGTGGTCAATGCCATTAATGGTTTACAATCAGGATGTGCTACGTGGATCGTTTTCACTGTATTATAAGGTATTTCAATGATCTTATCTTAGCGTTCTTTATATTTAAGACTGCCTGTCATGGATCACAGGAAATCGTCTGATCAGGGATCAAATCCATGAATCTACCCCAAAAAACACTTGCACAACAATTTAAGTGGTATCAGCATTTACTGCATGTTTATACAATGTAGGCTAAACCATGCCTATCCCTTTTGTCCTGAGTATTAAGCATTTAAAAAAGGCTTTTAAAGGATATTTTAGAAGTATCTGAGTTTTTAAAAGTAACTTAAAAATATTTTAAAAAATCAAGCATCAACCTTTTACAAAAAGCTAGTCTGGTGGGCAATATTTTGTACTCACAGCATCTCTTTTCTTCTTTGATTTGCTATCATCAGACTCACTGTCAGATAAAGATTTTCTTTTTGTACCATCTTTTTCTTTACCAGCTTTCTGAGAATTAAGAAATGCTTCAATTAACTCTGGACAGTCTAAATTTTCTTCAGGTTCCCAAGTATTGTCAGCACTGTGTTCAGTTAAAAAAAAAAAAGTTCATTCAGTTAAACATGGTTCATCACCATCATCTAGATCCATTTAATATATATCCGAAAAAATGTCCTCTGCACTGCAGATGCTAACCGTTTCCTCCCTATCCTCCACATACTTCTGAGAGAAACTTGCTTACACCTCCTTCTGCGTTTACTTTCACAGCCCCTACTAAGTGGGCAATCTGCTACATCACCTCCAAGTTAAGTGAACCCGACTTTAGCAGAGTAATTGGAGCTAGTATTCTTCCAAGTTAGGCAGACAACCCACTTGAGAATTTTTCTGGAAACTGTGAAAAATATGGGTTCCTGATTCCTACCCCAACCTACTTTATCAGATTAATCAGATCTGCCTAGGGTTGGGGCCTGCAATACCGTGTGAAAACGTAACTGTTCTGAGGCATCTTTAAATGTGAGGCAGTATTTTCAATTTCTGCTGGGTGCTCAGAAATAATATACAGCAGGGGATGGCTACCAAAAGTCAAATCCAGCCTTTTGCATGGCTGATAAACTAAGAATGTTTTTTACATTTTAAATTGGTTGGGAAAAAATTTCAAAATGAAATTGACATTAAATTTGAATCTCAGGGCCCATTAACAAAGTGTTATTAGAAGACAGGCATGCTCCTTTGTTTAACGTAGTCTCTTGCTGCTTTTGTACTACATTCGCAGAGTTAAGTAGCTGTGACAAAAGACCTATGGCATAAAGAACCTAAAGTATTTACCATATGATTCTTTAGGGAAAAAGTTTGCCAACCCCTGATATAAGGCTGAGATGACCATTTCTGTGTGTTTTTCAGAAGAGCTGGAATGAAAATCAGTATCAACTGCCAAATATGAAAATAAGATCATCCTACACTAATGATAAGCTTGCTAACTCTGTGTGCTCTGATCCAAGAAGCCTTTACAGAACAAGATAGAGTGAAATTAATCATTTGAGAGATGCTGGGAAAGGTGCCATTAACCTCTCCGTTACAACTTGGTCTGTTGATATCCTAAGACTCCAAAATTGGCAAATCTAAATTAGAGGGTAGAGGAGGACAAAAGAGCTGAAGTGGAGCCTCCATTCTGTAGTGTTTTTTTCATTATAGCCTTCTATTATTAACTAATACATTATATTACATATAGCAGGTACTCTTAAGTAGCCTTAAGTTTGGGGAGAAAGAAGTAGGAGTTAGTTTCCTAACGTTTTGATGGGTAGGATGTAGACAGATTTTAATGTCTCATGGGATTCTTTAAAAACCAAGAAATCTGTCTACCATATGAAGGTAATCAATTCTTTGGCAAATTAATTATATCTACTTTAAAAATAGTTCAGATTTATTTTTCCTTGGCTCTGCTACCTGTAGAAAATGCTTCTAGTGGTAAATTATGAACTTAGGATATATACTTAAGCTCAACTAAGGGTACCAGAAGGATAAAATAGGGAATCTAAATCTTACAGTCAACTCATAATTCCCAAATTGCTATGGAGGCGGCTTTAAATGTGAATGTTGGGGGAAGTAGTAGATAACAGATATTTGAAGCCTTGTAATCTGACTACCGTACTCCACATCTCCACCACGCTCAGAAAATTGCTGTCAATCTCCACCTATCCATCTTCAATAGTCACTGCCCATGGAGCCTTGCTCTTTTTGTGATATAAAGTAGAAGAATCCAAGTAGATTAGTACATGACAAACCTAAGTGTAAGAGTATAATTTCTGCATGTAAGTTACTTACAAGACATCTAACATTATAAAGAGTGATTACGAGAACAATTAGTAATAAGGGACACTAGGAACTAGGGAGCTTAAAAAATGCCCACTCTACTTGTTGGAGATTAGCATACAATAAACCTAGCATAGGACCTGGATTATGAGCACTTTTGTTTAAGATTCACTAATCTACGTTACATAGCTTCAATGTTTTTTAGTGCCCTCTGTATGTAGGGAAAACAATGTAGATTAGGTACTCTAATTAGTACAAAATTTAACTACATTAAAACGCATTACTTACATAGTAAACTGTACTCTGTAAGTCTATAAATTTGACTCTCCAAGATAATCAACTAAGCTGAAATCTGCTTGGTTACAACTTTGGGCTAAAAAAACTTGGCTCTTTTTAAACAGATCTTAAACAAGATACCCTGGATTAAAGGTGTCTTTAAATTTGAAGAAACCTATGTGCAAACTGGTAAAAGATCTCAGGCTAAAAAAAAGGTTTTAAACATCACTTAGGGGCAGCTAAATATACAATAAAAGGTTTCTTACTCTGTAAATCCCTTCCACTTCAGGAAATACTCCACCTTCCCATTCACTACGCGTCGATCCAGTACTTTTTCCACCACAAATTCTTCAGGCTCTGCCTCTTCGACTTTTTTACTCTTTCCATTCTGTTTCTTTCCCATTTTTTGCTAAAACAAAACAAAAGAAAAATTTAAGAAACAACTTTTTTGATTTTTGAGTACATTTTAAAGGCTAAATTGCTTGTTCGTTGCATCTGACATCTAAATTTTTACTTCTATATCCAAGGCAAACAACTTCTGAAAAGATAAAAGTCAATCAATAATCAATAAAATAAAGGCGTGCTTAATCCCATTGGTTTAGCTCAAGCCTATCACCCACTGCCCCTCACTGAAATAATACAATCGAAAACACTATCTGGAAAATACTGTTATCTTTTCCCAGTCTTATTTCTATCTAGTCTACAAGATCAAGTTTAATAGAGTTTTCACTCATTTTAACTACAACACAGCAACAAACAACTAGAAAGTATTAGAGAATGATACAGAGGAGAGTAAGTACCAGTGACAGGTCTTATTAAGTGAACCATAGACCCATTAAAACTACAGCCCCCAACACTAAGATCCCCTTTCCCAATTCAAACACCAATGTTAAAAGCCTCAACAATATGGGAAAAAAGGTAACTGCAGAATGAAAACACGGTTCAGAATCTTGTTGTCAACTGCAGGGTCAACCAAGGAGACCTTTTTAATAGGTTAAAAAGGACAGATTATTTTCCCATAATCTTTGTAGATAGTATTACTGACCACTTGGGACAAAGCTTTAATGCTGTCACTTCAAGAAGCCAAAATGCTGGATTATTTTTATTCTCTGTGAAAAAAATCCTTTCTTGGTTTCTCAAGAGAAAGAGTCTAAACTGGTAGCCAACGAAATTCACTTTAAACGAGCTTTCATGTTTTTTTCTTGTATAACACTATTTGAGAGAAGCTAGAGACCAGGCTTAACCTGCCATTTTCCAGTAACTCAGATTTGTTATGATTGAATATGGGTCAATTTTTAAAAACAGAAATGGTTAATTAGGAGAGACTAAGGGGGTAAAACCCCAGATATTATATTCATTTTAAAATCATTTCATCTTAAAATGGGTGGTGCTATTAAAAAAAGTCTTAATTGCCTAGTTACTAAAGTCATCCCTCAACATAGCATACAAGTTAACAATGCCTCAAAATTGCATACGAACATTAAAACCATGTATTCATTTGGAGGTATATACACAAAGAAATAAAAATCTTCTAGAATTTAAAAAAATGCAGCAAACATCTGATTTTGTTGGATACCATCTCCAAGTCATCCCTCATAATTTCCATTAATCAAAATACTTAGGTACCTCACCCAGATAGCTTTCTGCTTCTGTACAGTAAAAGGAAGGTAAGAATGGTAGTGGGAAGAGTGGAGAAAAACTGCTGTAGACAAAATCTTATTAGATACTAATTCTAGATGAAAAACAAAATAGCTTTGTCCATGAAGGTGAGAGATTAACAGAATAAAGAGGATGACAAAAATAAACACAAAATAAAAAGGATAAAAACACTAAGAACAACAAATTGGCATAAAAAATGAAGTATTTATTACTATGGCACTCATAAGCTAGTTCAGGTGCTCATCTGTTTCTTTTGAAAAGAAAATTCACTTACTTCACCATTTAAATTATAGCACACATCTCACGCTATTTTAAAATGAAAAGTCAAATGACAACTTTTAAAGTTGTCAATTTGTGATCCTTTACAAAAAGATAACATATTTAAATACAAGTTATAAACACTGAAAAAATGATGTGCAAAAGCAATTTAATTTTAACGCAATCATCTATTTGCTTGCTTTCTGTATCTATACTCATCTTCAAAACCTCATGAACAACTAGTTCCTTTCCCATCCAGTACTTGAAGGACACAAGTGACTGTAAAGTTAATGTATTATCTCTACTTTGGTTTACTGATTATGGAATTTGAAGGACAGTTCAATCTTGAGGGGGCACAGAAGATGCTATGTGCTTTTTCCACTGATGGCTTTGATAGGAATCATTTGTGCCACTGAGACTCACCAGATAGGCTTTATAGTTCATTTTCTTTCCCAGGATATTTGACTTAAATATCACAAACTAAGGATAGCACAAATTAATATCACCAGCTTGCCCTTTTTAGTGTGAAACTCAAAAGGAGAATATACAAACCAAAACCAAATGTTTCTGCTTTATTTAGATATTAACACTCACCTTTATGCTTTCGATTATTATTAACAGAATGTGTTAGAATTAAATGCTGTGGGAACCATAACTTCGAATTGTGATTTTTATGTGAATTCCCAGTTTTTTTTTAAACTTATAACTTGACATAGCTTTAACACATTTGCAGAACTTTTAATGAAGCTTGAGAATGCAAACTTTAGATTTAAGAAACTTCTAGAGAGAAAAAATTGCTCGAAAGATCGAGTCTTTTCTCCTTCCTGGACATACGTGATTCTGTTCAGTTTGTGTATTAACACCACAACACTGCAATGATTTAAATTTAAGGCCCATCTGTATTTTAGAATAAGCAAGTCTGAAATATGACAACGTGATGAAAGTGATTTGGAAGATGCACTGACTTTTTGCCCCAATCTAAGTGTACAAGGTACCTGTTCTTTACACTGGACAATACTGAAAATACTTGCTTTACCTAGAATTCAGTACAGTGATTTAGGGAATATTATGCCAATCAACAAGGCTTTGCTGCTCGTAAAGTTTTCTTCCACGTTACATACATTTGTGCATTTTTAATTTCAAGGTAAAAATACTCAGTAAAATTCATATTGTGCTATCCTCCCATGATTAGGTTTCTTGAAACGAATTAAAACACTATTAAGCCAAGTCAGTAAATATCTCAACGTAACGACTTCATTTTTGCCCCTAATTCTCCCCATAACAACACTGGGGAGAGAGAGGATGCATATAGATGTAAATTTCTGAACCACACAGATGCAGAGTTATAATTTTGGGGAAAAAAACTTTGAGTTAGATCCTTACATATTTTAGGTTTTCATTAACTTACCAATGTAGTTTTATTGGAGGCCATTTTTTATTGCAGACTTGAAGAGCTATTACTAGAAAAACGCATGACAGTTAAAAGGAAGTTTGACGACACAAAAAAGGTAGCTAAATACAAGTTTCCTTTGGATTCCAACCCCCACCTATGTAGCGCATATTACAAAATACGTATACTAATCCACAGAGAAGCAAATTTGAGCTCCTACGTAAGTTATTAGAACTTGCCTGAGACTATATTAGTGTTCTAACAAGATGGGTCTAGAAAACTCTACTGGGGACGCTGGTACTTGAGACAGCTTCACTGAGAATAGGAAATATTTTTTTTCAATTCAAATCCCATTTACACATACTCAGTATTGATTTTAAAAAATCGGACAACTACCTAAACTACCGTGAATTTTTTCTCTAGACCTCTTAAGAGTACAAAGAGACACCTATGTAATCCCAACTTGGTTTCTTCTTAGAAACCCTCCCTCTTCCCAATCACCAGTTAAAAAACCAAAGGAAAAACACACAGAGATGCTTCAGTCTCACTTCGTGCCACTCTGGAAAACAAATCATCCCTCCTGTATGTCCATCTGCTCCCCCTAAGCCCCAGGCACCACCCGGCTGAATTCGGCCTAAACGCTGGGCCCCCGCCCCCCACCCGGGAGCGCGGGCCTCGTGGTCAGCGCATCCGCGGGGAGAAACAAAGGCCGCGCGCGGGGGCTCAAGGGCACTGCGCCACGAGGCTCGCGCCTCCCCCCGCAGCAGCGGCCACATAACGGAGCACTCGCCGCGGCCTCCGGGAACCCGGCCGCGCGGATGCGGGAGAATGCACCGCCCTCCCTGGAGGCCCCAGGCGCCGACCAAGCCCGGGAGGGGGAGGAGGGCCCCTCATCGTGCTCCGGGATGGGGGAGGGGAGAGGGAAATGCGCTTTGTCTAGAAATAAGGCGGCTGTAGCCACAACTCTCTACCCTCGCGGGGACACTCGTTCCCCAATTTACAGGCGCCGGTGCAGCGCCAGGCCCGCCGAGGGGTCTCCGCTCGCCTCTCGGCTCCTTTCCACCAACAACCAACTCGGGGTCGGGCGGAAGCGGGGGCCGGGGGGGGGCAGCTGGGGCGCATGTGATATCTTAAGTACCACCACCGAGTGAGAGCTAGAGAGAAAGAAAGACACCGACTTCACCGCCTCCGAGCTGCTCCGGGTCCCGGGTCTGCGGCGTCTCCGGCCCTGCGCGCCTGCAGCTCCAGCCACATCCGAGGGGGAGGGGGCTGGGGAGCTGCGAGCCGGGCCGCCGCCGACGGGGGGGTGGGGTGGCACCGCCCACGCCGGGCGGCCGCCAGGGGCGGGGCGGGGGGGCGCGCGCCCGGCGGGGGGGAGGGGCCGCGCGGCGCCGCGCCCGCAGGGAACCCGTGCCGCGGGGGCGGGGGGACAGCGGTGGCGACAGCGGCACTTACCCTTCGTGGCGTGGTGCCTGGTGGTCCCCCGAGGGGAGGGAGAGGGAAGGAGGGGCGAGGGCGGTGAGCAGAGTCCTCTCGGCGGAGGCGTTTTTGCTTCTCAGCAGCAGCCACTGGCGCCAAAACCGAACTCCGCCCACTTCCTCGCCCCTGGGGGTGAGGGGGTGAAGACAAACTTGGGTGGTGGCAATCGGAAACTAAGAACTAGTGCCCCTTTCGAACCACCCTTTCCAAAGACTTCTTCTGAACCCGTGGGGTCAATCCTAAAGACGTCGGCCCGGGTTAGGTTCGTGGAGCATGAAGTGTAATTTGTTGACTAGAGTCGCTTCGGGTGTTTCCGGAAGGGGCCGAGTCAGTCCTCGGCGCAGGGGAAGTGGTGGGGGAGAAAAAAGGCAGGGGGAGGCTACAGATTTTTCTGGCGGGAGAACAGGGGCGGGGGCGGGGGGATTATCAAAGGCGGTGCTGCAGGGACCACCTCCCGGGCTGAGGGGGCTGGACCTCAGAGTCGCGGATTAAGCTCCTCCCGATAGCGTTAATTTCAAACTGCGCGACCGTTTCTTACCTGCCCTGCGCTAAGGCGGGGCCTGGACCCAATTCGGAGAGAGGCAAATACGCAAGACTCGAGCCTTCCCAAATTCAGTGAGCCTATTTACGCAAGTGACGTCAAGCACCACCACTGGCCGCAAGGGGGAGGAGTACGTACTTGGCGCAAGGGGGACGTAGAGCGTTCCCGCCATTGGCGGCGGTTAGGGCGTTTACGCAACGGCCTGACGTAGGGGAAGACGCGTTAGTCGGGGGGAAGGTTCTAGAAAAGCGGCGGCAGCGGCTCTAGCGGCAGTAGCAGCAGCGCCGGGTCCTGTGCGGAGGTGCTCTTAGCGGTGTTGTTTCTCGAGCAGCGGCAGTTCTCACTACAGCGCCAGGACGAGTCCGGTCCGTGTTCGTCCGCGGAGATCTCTCTCATCTCGCTCGGCTGCGGGAAATCGGGCTGAAGCGACTGAGTCCGCGATGGAGGTAACGGGTTTGAAATCAATGAGTTATTGGAAAGGGCATGGCGAGGCCGTTGGCGCCTCGGTGGAAGTCGGCCCCCCCGCCTCCGAGGGAGAGCGGCAGTGAAGTCGGGCCACTTCAGAAGCGGGTGGTCCCAGGATATTTTCGAAGAGGGTCGTTAGTGGAGGCCTGATTGTACAGCACCTTCCCCACCCTCAGCCTCTCGGCGCCATTTCCCTTTGCTGGGGGTGGGGGATGGGGAACTTCCACATGGCGGACGCGGCCCACTGTAGTGAAAGCGGGGCGCCGAGGCGGGAGTTCTTATTCCCTTCTTAAAGCACGCCGACTGGGGGGCCCCGGCGGCCCCGCGTTTGAGCTTTTCTACGGGTTTCGGGTCCTCGTGAGCGAGGCTACGGAGCTTCCCCTCCCCCTCTCTCCCGGGAACCGGATTTGGCGGCCGCCATTTTCATTTTCCTCCTTCCTCGCAGCATTTTTCTTTTCAACCTCTGAATTTTGCTAGTTTGACTTCTTTACCGAAGAAGAGATGTGGTTAACTATTTTTCTTTCTTCTCGGGTTGTGTTCATGGCGTTTCGAGGCGAATTCCGAGGGTTTGGGGAGCTTGGATCTTTTAAAAGTCCTGCGCACCTCGTTAGAGGCTCCCTCCCTTCCCCTCGATGAAATGGCGCCATTGCGTCCAGAAGCCACAGCGAGACGCGGGGGGGGGGGGAGGGTCCTCCGGGGCCGGGGCGCACGGCGTCCGAGGAGGTAAAGCGACCGAGGGTGTGGGGCCCGGTTTTAAGGCGAGCCATCATAGAAAGAAGACATTTTGTTTTTCAGTTTTGTTTCTTTGATTAACGGTTTTGTCTGGCTCTGCAGTGCTGAAAAAGGCAGTTGAATCGTAGGAAGCTTTAGAAATAAAAAGTCAAAATTTGGATTCATCAGATTAGTACCGACTGTGTGGGTGGCAGCGGGGAAGGAGCTTATGGGGGAGGGATTTTCTCTGAAGGGTTCCCTTTAAATTATAGGCTTTATACGTGTTTTAAATAATATTTTTACTGGAAATTTTAACCTTTACTGGGTAAGGCCCCGGATCCTTGTAAGGGATAAACTAGAAATCGAGGAAAGTGAACAAAAAAATGACTTTATTCTTAGTGGTACTTAGGTTAAAACATGGGTCAGTCCTTCAATGCGTGTGTTGCTGTATACAGAACTGTTTTAGGCTAGGCCGCTCTGTATTTGAACTTTGTCACTTTTCTCATTTATGTTTACAATTGTGGTTGATCATTACATTGCTAAGCATAAGGTCTCAAGCGAAGGGGGGCTACCTGAGTATTTTCTTTGACCCTAAGCACGCTTATAAAATAACTTTGTAATCGATAGTGGACATCGGGTAAGTTTGGAAAAAAACAGAGGTAAGTAATGCGTTTTTGCCTTTTGTTAGTGATTTGTAAAATGTAGATACGCTTTTTTTTAATTTCCGTAATTTATTTGGGTTTTAAAAGGCGTGTTTACTATTTAGTATAAATAAAGTTAAGAATGCAAATATCAATATGACATGTAATCATTTTGACAACTTGTTACTTAAATTTCTCAGGAATTGGTTTGTTAATCTTAAAAATTTTTCAGAATCCTGAAAACAGTTAACTGTAGGAAAAATATCTCTAAATTGCTTCTTATTGTGTTTTTTGAGCTGTTGGGAGAATATCATGCATTGAAGGAGAAACCTCCATAGAACTGTGGGCTGAGAGTAGTAAATGCTATTTGCTGGGAATAAGTTATCTCCTCTTTTGAAAATTATATTTCACGTTTTAATATTTTGTAGCAGTTTGTCCTCGATATTATGACCTACTGCGTTTCTGAATATTTTTGAATTTTTAACCTAGTCACTTGAAAATTATAATGACCCATCCTCTAACTGACAGCCCCAAATACGGGGCTATTCATGCAACATAATTGCTCGCTGGTTTATAGGGATTAAAAGATTTTAGCTCAGGCTTTTTTTCTTTTTCACTTGCAAAATTAGAGATAACTTGTGCTGTGTAGTTTGCCGGGTGGCCATTAAGTTAAATATACACTTGAGCTTTGGGTTTTTTTTTTTTTTTTAATGAATTGGCGAAGTGTAAATGATGATATTATGATATATAACTACTGGGGAGTCATTTAAACATTTTTATGGTTTTTGAAAAGATGATTATCGTTAACTTATTGTATTTATGGTTATTAGCTGAGTAATCAGATTGTGTACTGTGATGTAAATACCAAATATGGGGGTGCCCACAAGAAATCAGTTATGTTAAAACTTTAAGCTTTAGACACCAGTGGTCATTAAAAAAAAGTCTGCCTTGGTCAGAAGAGAGGTAAATTTTAAGGTAGTTTTGGAATATATACTGAACGTGTAATTTTTTTTTTCCTCCTAATTGGGAGTCGGTATATGGGAAAGAATGATTTTTACCAGGTTTTTTTAGTGGGTTAGATGCATTAGAATCACCACCAGAGGGAGCAATGAAGGGAAAATAAATCTCGCTTTTCAGATAACTGAATCCTGAAATAAATGGTAAACTATGAGCTTTAAGTAAGGAACCAACAGTTTCTATGTTAAAAGTATTTAAACTGAGTTTATGAAAAGTTAACTTTAACTTCTGTGGGATGTAGGATTGAATGCAAATGTTAAGAATCCCTTAACCCTTCAGTTACCAGGGAATAGATTTGCTCCCTTCTTTTAAAAGTTGTTTTAAAAATTAAGTGATGTTAAATTTGTTTGAAGTAATTTAATGTCAAGTAGATTTAGATCAGGCATTAATGACTTTGAAACTTGTGTAGTTCAGCTGAGGCAATTTTTTTGGTGTAACACAACTAATATGCAGTTTAACATATGGTGTAAATTTGATGTAAGTTTTTTTTTTCCCCCCCAGAAAACTTTAGAAACTGTTCCTTTGGAGAGGAAAAAGGTACTCTGCCAGCAGGTCACCTCATATTTAAGAATTTAATTTCCTGCATACAAAGAGAAAATGTAAATAAAAATTGAAATGGTGTTTTCCTTTGCAGAGAGAAAAGGAACAGTTCCGTAAACTCTTTATTGGTGGCTTGAGCTTTGAAACTACAGAAGAAAGTTTGAGGAACTACTACGAGCAATGGGGAAAACTTACAGACTGTGTGGTACGTTAAATATAAAAGTGCCTACAGATAGTAGTCTCTTAGCTGTTGACCTTGTGTTTAAAATGTGAGTCATGGAAAAAAAATCACTTAAAGCAGTGTTCGTCATAAAAAATGCTACCAATTTATACTGCTAGTTCATAATGTAAGTAATGAGATCAATTGTTCAAGTTTCCCCTTTGCTTTTGTAGGTAATGAGAGATCCCGCAAGCAAAAGATCAAGAGGATTTGGTTTTGTAACTTTTTCATCCATGGCTGAGGTTGATGCGGCCATGGCTGCAAGACCTCATTCAATTGATGGGAGAGTGGTTGAGCCAAAACGTGCTGTTGCAAGAGAGGTGAGCAAAAAATAACTTCTTTGTGCAATAAATGTGAAGAAAATTCTGTCCCACCGAAAATTGGAATGTAATTTTTGAAAGAGCCAAGTTCTTTTTATCTAGTTCAAAAATTTTTTCTTTGTTTAAGCCGTGTTGGGTTTCTGTACTTTGATTTTCCTAGACTTAACAAAAGTATTGTTCAAAAGACTAGGTTCTTATTTATAAGCTATTGTTTTACCTGGTATTTTATCAGGGTAGAAGCCATCTGTGGTACCCAGATAGTGTGCTTTTAATCACATTTGTGATTTTCTTTATCAGGATGACTTGTTTTCTCTTACTGTTTCAGGAATCTGGAAAACCGGGGGCTCATGTAACTGTAAAGAAGCTATTTGTTGGTGGAATTAAAGAAGATACTGAGGAACATCATCTTAGAGATTACTTCGAGGAATATGGAAAAATTGATACCATTGAGATAATTACTGATAGGCAGTCTGGAAAGAAAAGAGGCTTTGGATTTGTTACTTTTGATGACCATGATCCTGTGGATAAGATTGTGTGTAAGTATCTATGAGCATTAGGTGTGTGACTGCTTCGTGTGTTAAATTTTGCGTATGTTAACATCTGTAATTTTAATAAAAGTTAAAGTTTAAAGTAATTTAATACGTTGGTTGCTACTTGTAGAATGCTCGTTTAATGGAGTCTCAACTTCTCATTCCAGTGCAGAAATACCATACCATCAATGGTCATAATGCAGAAGTAAGAAAGGCTTTGTCTAGACAAGAAATGCAAGAAGTTCAAAGTTCTAGAAGTGGAAGAGGAGGTAATCTCAATCCCATTTAAAGAAAAAAACATTTATTTGTATAAGTGCCTGTTAGTAACCAGGACATTTATTGTAGGCAACTTTGGTTTTGGAGATTCTCGTGGTGGTGGTGGAAATTTTGGGCCAGGACCTGGAAGTAACTTCAGAGGAGGATCCGGTAAGTTCAAGTTCTAACTGTTAGAATGGTGAAGGTGCTTGATTAAAAATGTGATTGTTTTGATTAGAATCAGCAAGTCCAGCCTAATCTTAGTTCTCTGCAAGGCTTTTTAAATAGGTTGTATCCTGGTAGGATGTTCTGATTTGGCCAGGCAAGAGGTAATAGTTTAAAAAGATACTTCTGGGGACGGCCTGGTGGCATAGTGGTTAAGTTCACAGATTTGGATCCTGGGTGTGGACCTATGTACTGTTTAACAAGCCACGCTGTGGCAGCGTCCCACATAATAAAGTAGAGGAAGATGAGCATGGATGTTAGCCCAGGGCCAATCTTCCTCAGCAAAAAGAGAATTGTCAACACCTGTTAGCTCAGGGCTGCTCTTCCTCACCAAAAAAAATAAAGACAATCAATTGTAGAGATCCTTTTACGGTTTCCAGTTTTTAAAAAAGAAGCTAAAATGACATTGTAACCACCTAAAAAATTACAAGGGTACTCCTGAATAGTGAGTGAAAATACCATAGAGGCTTATCTGTAGGCTTAAAAAGATCTGCATCTTGGTTAAATTTTTTGCTTTAGGCTTCAGATATTTTTATCTAAATTAATGTAAAGAGATGCCAACAGAAAAACTTCTGTTCCCATCCAATGTCACTCTTAAGTATAAAAAAATGGAGTCTCTTAAATTGAGACTTGTTAAGCTCAAGCCCCCAAATGAGGTAGTTATCCTGATAATGAGATTTAATTACAGATTTGTGTGTTTATTTTTAAGAATAAACATGTAACAGGAGTTTTCCAGCATAAGGGGGATGGTTCCTAATAACTCTCATCCAGAGATAACAAATAGGGAATATGGAGGAGAACAGGGTATAATAATGATCTTTTTCTACCCCTAATAGATGGATATGGAAGTGGTCGTGGATTTGGAGATGGCTATAATGGGTATGGAGGAGGACCTGGAGGTCAGTTTCTTCTGGGTTTCTGTTTATGTGACTTAAAGACTTAATCACACTGTATGTTGGTCTGGTTGAGTGTATTTGTGAAATTTTTCTCAATGTTTTACATTTTTTCTTTTTGAAAGGGCTTTGGTAATAGTGGTTCGATTGTATGACGACTTTACAATTACTTTATTTCTTAGCTGTTGTACAGCTTAAAGTTGGTATAAGTTGCAAAATCATTTGAGTGGATTTTAAATGAGAATTTAAAGATGGCATCACAATATTCCTTTGTTTCTTAAGCAAAAGAATTGGACATAGATGTGATTCTTTATATACTGTTTTCCTGGAGAAAATAGAATACTGAATATGACCAAGATCAACATTTAAGGGGAGTGTATATAAGGGCAATAGCTCTTACCAACATGATAAATCCCCCAGGAGAACATCCAAAAAGTCACTGAAGGAACTTTCCCAAAATACACAAGCATGCTCCTGGGTCCAGCTAAGGTTGTAAGCCACTATTATATCAAATGATATATTAGATGTATGTTTTGTTGGAGTACAGAAAAGGTTGATACTTGCTGACAAATGTTCTAATAAGAAAGGGACATTTAAAACACTGACTAGTGGTAGACCTGATTTCTGGCTTTGCCACTCATTAGGCAAGACTTAAGTTACTTAAGTTACGTTTCATGATTTCAACTTTGCTTTGAAATCCAAATATTCAGTGTTATGAGAAAGATGAGTTCTTGTATTTAAACTACAAATAATTTGAGACTACATGTACCAATTTAAGTTTTTGAATTACATGCAAGTTTGCTAATTTCTGGTCCTCCCCCCCATTTCTACTCAGAAATAGGCTTAGTGGGCATGTTATTTAAGAGACATGGTAATTCATAGGGAAACGTGAGTTGGGATCTTCTGGACCAGTAGGAGTATGTGGTTCTTCTACTTTCTCCCATTAGGCTTCTCCTTTTGTCTGCTCCCACAACCCTTACACAAAATATACATAGTATTTTGAGATGCTTTCAGGAGAACCTTTAATATCTTTAGAGTTGGAGGAAAGCTGTGGTATAACAGGTATTTCTCTATAAAGGTTTTATCCAGTTAGTTGTGGGTAGGTGCTCCCTGCCCTCAAATGTTTACCAGAGATACTCTATTCTGCCCTTGAGGCTATTCTACGAAAGATTTCATAGAATGAATATTTTACCTATAAAAAATAAGTGTTTTGGAAAGCTGGAAATGGGTGTGATAAGACAGTTCAAATGGCATTGAAAATATTAATTACTTAAAGGCTTATTTTATAATAGGTGGCAATTTTGGAGGTAGCCCTGGTTATGGAGGAGGAAGAGGAGGATATGGTGGTGGAGGACCTGGATATGGCAACCAGGGTGGGGGCTACGGAGGTGGTTATGACAACTATGGAGGAGGTAATAAATTCACCTGCAACCTTTATGTGGGATTTTGGATTGGAATTAATGACTTTTAACACGTGAGATTTTTCACTTTAATGTTGTCAATAGTTGTCTTTAAAAATCGTAGAATTGTAGATAGGCGTTGTGCATTTATTCTGATAATTTGGTTTTGTGGGAGATTTGTCCTAAATACTTAGCATGTATTGCTGGCTTAAAACGATTGATTGTATTCTGAGGTTCATTATGCAAAACTAGTATTGTAATTTTCTTTTATAGGAAATTATGGAAGTGGAAATTACAATGATTTTGGAAATTATAACCAGCAACCTTCTAATTACGGTCCAATGAAGAGTGGAAACTTTGGTGGTAGCAGGAACATGGGGGGACCATATGGTGGAGGTAATTTATTAGATTCTTTAAATTATTTTGTGTGATTGAAGGATTGGTCTTTAATGACTTCAAGGAAAGATACTATGCTAATTGTTTGGGTAACACTTCCACCATATACAGTCTTACTGAAATTAAAATTTTGTGGAAGCAAACAGTTGTAACATCAGTTTGGGGGATTGGTTGAGGTGGGATGTTCAGTGGTGTAAAATATTTAGGAGTTGGGAAAGGAGGTTAAATATTTCAGGTGGAGGTTTTTTTTCTTGGCTCATTTTCTTTTAAGAGAAAGACAAAATTGCTGAGCACATTACAAGTGGTATAAATTTGTATGAGTTGTCTCTTTGAAAGTTAATATAGTCAATAATCTCAAACCATTGTTTAAGTTACTCTTAAGAAAGTTTTTAGTAGGACCAAACAGATTTCTTTGCATTTTGTGCTTGGTATACTTTTTTTTTTAAATCCCTTTCTAACCTCAAATGGTTATCTTAGAGAATCCTCTAAAAGGATAGCATCATTAAAAGGTTTTTAATTTTAAAGGATGAAATTATGATACATATGAATCTGGATAATTTGTTTCCTAAGTAATTAGGTTAACTAGAAACAGTGGGTTATGATCTTGTTTTTAAAGAGTATAAGGCTATAAAGTAGAATCAACTATAGTATTAAGGTAATAATGGCAAATTGAAGTAAGTTGACTTTTTCTTGCTGTTCCAACAATTCTAGGAAACTATGGTCCAGGAGGCAGTGGAGGAAGTGGGGGTTATGGAGGAAGAAGCCGATATTGAGCTTCTTCCTATTTGCCATGGGTAAGTAGCTTTTGAGTTTTATGTTGTTATTGTCTTGGGAGACCTAGCTGCCAGGAGTAAAAGCTTTTTAGGATCATGTTATCTTTCCTTAAAATCTGGTTAGATGGATAATTTCATAACCTATTTTTTTTTTACTCTTTACTTCTGTTGAAACAGGCTTCACTGTATAAATAGGAGAGGATGAGAGCCCAGAGGTAACAGAACAGCTTCAGGTTATCGAAATAACAATGTTAAGGAAACTTATCTCAGTCATGCATAAATATGCAGTGATATGGCAGAAGACACCAGAGCAGATGCAGAGAGCCATTTTGTGAATGGATTGGATTATTTAATAACATTACCTTACTGTGGAGGAAGGATTGTAAAAAAAAAAAAAATGCCTTTGAGACAGTTTCTTAGCTTTTTAATTGTTGTTTCTTTCTAGTGGTCTTTGTAAGAGTGTAGAAGCATTCCTTCTTTGATAATGTTAAATTTGTAAGTTTCAGGTGACATGTGAAACCTTTTTTAAGATTTTTCTCAAAGTTTTGAAAAGCTATTAGCCAGGATCATGGTGTAATAAGACATAACGTTTTTCCTTTAAAAAAATTTAAGTGCGTGTGTAGAGTTAAGAAGCTGTTGTACATTTATGATTTAATAAAATAATTCTAAAGGAAATTGTGTAATTATAGACTTTTTATTTTAAATAAGTTAAGGAGTGGGTAGTATAATTAAGGTCCATTGCAAAGCTGTTGTTATATTTGTGTAAGATAAATGCTGGTCAGATATAAGTGTGTTGTTTGCAATTCATCAGGATTAAATTATCTAGATAACTTAAGGGATATCTCTGCAAGGAGAAACACCTTTTTAGATCTTTTAGATGCTGCTTCTTCAATGCAAGGAAAGGAAATAACCCCAGCGAGGTACTCTTCAGGGATACAGGTCTAGTACAAGAGAACTCTTGACGGCTACTAAGTTCAGCCAGTCTTAAAAAACTGTGCTGTTTCTACAAAGCTTTAACTACAGTAGTTTATAAGGATGCCAACGAAAGCTGAGGGTGTAGAGCAAAGTAGTTCTAAGCTTCAGTTAAACTTCTTTAGGTAAGATCTTATTTACTTTTCCTTTCTTAATTTTCCTCCCCAAAAGATAAACTAATACTCTTCAATGGTCTTTCAGTATAGTGGTTCTTATGTAGTTTAACATAGCTATAAATTGAGTTTAACACTTTATAAACTCAAGAGAATAATTTTATAAACCCTGTTTTCCAATCTGTCATTTACTTAAATTATTTTGGTTGTTTTTTCCCTTTTTTTCCTTCTTTCCCCCACCCCCCCCTCCCCCTCTATGAAGATTCAGGTGCTTAACATATCATTTTTTTCCCTGCTGGAATTTTAGCATTGATATGAACCATGGACAAGTATATTCTGCTGCCACAAAGACTGTAAAGTGCTTCATTTCAACAGCTGAGGCAAGCCAAGTGATCATTAATAAAGCTTTTCTTGGTTCCTTCAGTGGTGTTGGTAGTAAAATGGTAGGTAAAAGTTAGGCTGCAAGTTCAATGAATCATGAAATTTCCCATCATTACACCCTTGTGTATTCACATTTCTTGGATCAAGCATTTTGAGTGAACTAGAAGTTGTTATTAAAAATAAAGACATTGTGTTCTTCTGTTACATGTTCTGTTGATATGGTTGTTCTAGCTTTACATGCTTATCAGAATCAGGCTAAGAAGGTAGGGGCATAACAGTTGAATCTATATTTTCAGGTAATAGTTTATACTTTAATGAATAAAGTGTGTCTCTACATTATAAATCTTTTATGTATCCAGTGCTAAATACTTGAGTTTAAATGTGATAGTTCTTTCCAAATCCCCTACCGTATAGGAGAGATGTAGGTTGGCTGCTGAAATTCATTTCTTAAATGTCATCAGAGTTTGATTGCCTGGCTTTATTGCCTTTTCAGGAATGTGGCATATTAAATCAGGGCATATTCTACTGTATGCACCAGTGAGTCTTCTTTGATCCTAAGACCACCACTGAAGTTATTTAGGTTCTTTGGACAAACATGATAAACTTCTTCAGATACTTTTTTTTTCCTTTGGCAGGAAGGTGTCTTGCTGCAGGTAACTAATGAAGAAGTGGTCAACCACAGAATCTTCAAGAAATAAGAAATTCTGTACCATCTGAAAGTAGTTCTTGTTGGTGCCTTCATTTAAAAAAAGCACTCGTTAAGATTAAAGGGAAATGTTTTCTGATAAAAGACAAATTTCATTTAGTACAGGTTCTTAATATCAAACAATTACAAATTGAGTATTGTTTGTAAAAGAGTAACATCAAATTGGCTAGAGAGAAATGTATCATGTTTTAAATTAGGTTTTGTGAGTAGACAGATTAAAATTCTATTTTAAATATAAAGTTTATAAAATAAATACTTTTGTATTCAAATACTTGGTGTAATGTTTACACATAAAATGTGTGAATCTTGTTCTATAAACATTCAGTTGTCTAAAGGATTGCCATCCCCTAGACTTTTTAAAGCAGTTTCACAAAGCAATGCATATTGCCATTTTTCTTACACTATTGATAGACAAATGAGAAAAGCATTGTGGACATTATTGGCTGTCCTAATAAAATGCCATTCTTTATACACTGTATATTCAGCGTTTGAATACTGCTATAGTTTTCTGGCTTTATCTTGTATGTATAATATTGCTGGTGGCGTTTTTAAAATCATTACAGATTTTAACCAGCTAGAACGAAACAAATGAAGTGGCTATGCAAAGCACCGAGACATAAAATCTGTCATACTAGTTTCTCAAATGTCAATTAGCTCTTTTACACTTAGTGTCAGTGGTTGTCTTTTAAAGGGTTAAACATGGTCGATAAAATTTAATACTAAGCAGTGATTTTCTTACATGAAATAATGAGAGAAACCAGAAAAATAGCAGGAAAGAAACATAGTAAGGTGGACTTATTTTAACTACAGTTTCTTTTACTTTTGATAATGAGGTTATCTTACAGGTAAGTCAAACAAATGATGGTTGGGCAGAAGAGCTTTTGTGTACAAAATAGCTGCATCTGTCAATTATAAACTTTGCTTCAAATTTATTAGTAAACTAATTCTGAAGGTTTTAAAAATGTCTAGCTCAACAGAGAAGTTGAACTTGGAAGATGATAGATCAAGTTGATAATACACCACCACCTTACAATACCCAGCCCCTTAACCAGCACAAATAATAGGGATAAAATTAAATAATACATAAGCCAAAATGAACTGGCTTATTGAAACATGGTAATATTGAATATTCAACAAAGGCATTTTTCCCATGGGTGTATGTTGTATATTGAGCTGTTAATTTTTTTTCTAGAAGTTGAGATAAGGTAGTTTGTGTATAACCCTAGGGTATTCTAAAAGAAGGAAATGACTTCGTTTAGTATAGGATGATGTTATATTTTCTTCTCAGGCTTAGCCCTTATTGCTGCATAACACGTTACCTCAATACTTAAGAGCAGTTTAAAGATACAATAAACTTGTTACCTCACGCAGTATTTGGGTCAACAATTTGAAAGCAACTTCGGTGTGTGATTCTGGCTGAAGCTTAAGGTTGCAGTCGGGGAAAACATGACTGGGAAAATCTGCATCCAGAATGGCCGCCTGACAGGGTTGGAAGTGGAAGTTGGTGGCTATTTCCTTCCCCCTTAGCTATCCCAAGAGCAGCAAGAAGCAGCCTCAAAATAGGACCAGTGTTTAGAAGTCACACTGTCTTGTAGTCTGATGGTCGCATAATGTGGGAATGTTTTACTTGCGTGATTACCAAGAGGCAAGCATCATTGGGAGCCATCTTGGGCTGGCTCCCACACTGGAGTGTTTCTCTTGTGAAAGTTTTTCAAACTAACCTGCATGTAAGGTTTTCAGTAGCCCAGTTTGGTGTGTGAATATAAGGTAAATTTGTCCAAATGTCATGCTAACTGCTACTTGTACTAAATGTTGAAAGTGTTGAGAGCTCGCTCACGGAGGCTTTAAAAGAATCATGTCTCAGTTCCTTGGTAATGATAATAGTTAAAAAGTGTGTGGGTATGTGCCTTTGCAGAAGGTAGAACACATCGCTAATCTCAGTATACCTAAAGTTCATGTATATTGACTCAATTTTACTTAAACCAGTGATCTTTAAGGTTTGGAACTAATGTGTCTGGATGCTGACAGACCCCATACAATTTTAATGCCACACCACTAGTATTGGAACTAATGCTTTTGTTAGCTGTTACTGGGTGGTTTTTTTTTTTTTTTTTTATGGTAACGCACACCAGTGAGGTGAGGGAATTACCCAAGAAAGGCGTGAATTCAGTTCTTTGAAGAAGATTGGCAGTGGGTGACAGATCCAACTATTTAAACAAAAGTGTATTTTAAAAATATGTGATTAAATCCTAGTATAGTCAAGTGATGAAGTCCTAGGCACCTTAGGCTGATGTTTTTTATCCTGGGGCTTAGGTCAGTGGAAATTGAGCTGGCTTATGACCGACTGCTATATTCTAAAGGTCAGTGCTGAACAGCCTTGAAAGGGAACCCAAATAACCAGATGTTCTTGTTAAGCACACATTTCTTGGGGTTATGTTGACCAAGACACTAATCTCACCTATGAGGAAGTTCAACATAGCCTCCTGTTGATAGCTACCAAAAGGAAGTGTGAAGGTTTTAACTAGGAAAAGGACAAATGGGACTCAGCATCTGACTGATCACATTTCACTTTTAACTTGATTTTTCAACAAATTGTATGACGCTGGAGGAATCATTACAGAAATTATTTTATATAGGTAACGTGGGATTAGCTTTACATTGGGACCAATTCAAAATGTAATGTAGGTTCGGGCCAATCCACTAAATTCAGGGTGCCTACCAGAAAATTGTATTAAAAGAAGTTAAGGGCTAACTACAAACTACTAGATGAGTGAATAAACATTACTAATCTTAATTGTCTAGTTCTTACTGGTTCCCTTGAGGTTGGATTTTTGTGTTTTTAAACCCCATCCTAGATAACGTGGGAACACATAGGGGTCCATGGGCACTTAAACCTGGTTTTGATGGAATTGTTTCTCAAAGAAGTCTTTACTGGGTATCAGTGTCTTGTTCAGGTTATCTGAAGACTGCCATTTGAGGAATGGGTAAGAGACTTAAGCGAACAGATTAGTTCAGTGGTTATACTCAGTAAAATGCATACAGCTTTAGTTGGAACTTTGACCTTTTGAAAACGATTGGTTCCTAAGATTTTTCTACTTTGCTCATTCCTCTCAACTCCATGACAACCTGCATGTTATTTTAAGACTACTGAATTAGCAAAATAGTTGAGTCAATCAAATTTGGGGTATCAGTTTCTTAACGTGTAGGGAGTTGAGACTAAAGTCTTGGTGTGAGAGTCATCAGTGATAGAGTAAGCAGCTTAAATTACACACCCTGAATCCATTGTGATTTTTTTGTCCTGTGAGGTGATCATTGTCAGTAAACTAGCCCATGGCAAATTAGATCATCGTGAAACTGACACTTGGAAGTTTGATTCGTTGTCTTCGTTAACAATGCACCAAATACTTCACTAATTTAAACTGTTTCTAGTTTCAGCTTCAGTTACTGTGAATGTTTTTGAGCCCTTGCTCTCTACTACAGGCCTTTTTTCCTTGCCCATTTGATGCTCTACTGTATTTCACTGTGGTATTTACATTTTCAGGGATCTGGGGAGAATGCTGGCTGACAAGTAGGCCCTTGAAAATTGAATAAGGTTACTTGCAATTTTGAAACCTACAAGTAAATTGGTACTGAAGCATCTCACATTGTAGACTTGAAATAATTCCTATGGTAATGTGTCTGAAGCTGTAATCTAAATACCGAGTTAAGACATTTGAAGTGTATTCCTTTGCAAAAGACCAACCTGTCAACAGATTTGAGAAGAGCATTTTACTGGTGAAATCTAGGGCTTGAAAGAAATGCCTAGGCCCAATATAAAATGGAACAAAATTTATTACTATTTTGTAACCCAAGGTAATACCTTGACTTGTGATACTCTATGTAGGCAATGATTCTTATGGCAGAAACATCTGATAACTTTGATTCTCCTAATTTTGAAATTAAACTAACAGTATTCATGTTGATCTTGATGTTCCCAAAGCTTGACAATCTAGGGGGCAATTATCTTCAAAAAAATTATCCCTAGTTTACTGTTACAATAAACTCATTGAGTTTTCATTTCAAATGCCATTATTTCTAGAATTAATGACTGTTTTAGCTCATTTTCAAACCCTTTGTTTTCCTATTGTTTTTATCCACGTTATCTTTTTTGCCCATTTTAAGCATTTAAAAATCTGTCATATGGTTTCGGTATTTCCAGTTCTTTGGTTGTGAAGTCTGCTCATCTGTCGATGGTTCCCCTCATGTTGGGTTTGTGTTCTTGTATGGCTTGTAATGTTTTCACAGAGCTACGTGAGATTTTGAGACGTAAGTGTTCTAGATGTGAGGCCATACAGTCTGGCTTTACTGCCAGGGAGTTGGCGTCTCCCTATATGCAGTTGCTGTGTTCTATCTCTAGTTACAGGAGGAAGGCCTAAACCCTTCTGTGACTGGAGAGGTCTTTGCCTGCAGGCATTAAAGCCTAATGTGCTCTAATATTTTAAAGCCCCATTTTTGTTTTTGGCACCTTGGTTTTATTTCGTACAGTATTCTGTGTGTCTCCAAGGGGGTATTTCCTTTACCAGTTTAACATACTGTGTTAACTTCAATATGGCTTGAGTCTGATCAGTTTGTGCAAATTTTAAAAATTAATACTGCACTGCCCTCTTTGCTACATATTCACCGGTTTTCCTGAATTGTGGGTATTTTGGAGGAAAAACACCCCAAGTTAAACTTGCTTCGAATTTCTGTATAAAAGGGAAAAGTTAACTTTTATAAATTGAAATATAAAATTTATTTCCACAGGAAGGAAAAGTTATAATTTAAGTATTCATAAAAACCGAAGTAAAATACCTTTGGAAAAGCTCACTATACTTCAGTGCTAACAAAACGAAATGAAAATGTTAAGGCTACTTTGCATTTCAAGTCATAAAAAATGAAATTTTAAGATAATTACATCAACAGTGTTTGCTCTCTTTAAAGTGACCATCTTATTTGAAAAATGGCTACCAAAGTGACTGGATAGTCATAGCAAGTTTTCGTGTCACCTCTTATTTGTACCTACTGCTTATGAATCATGCATATAATGCAGTAGGAGGACTTCATGAAAAGTGGTTTCCCCCAAATTTCCTACAAGTCTGATCTTGAAGTCCTAAATTTTTGTCCACGCAAGCTTCAAAATGTAGCCTTAACTGAGTGATTCAAGTAGGAGTACGTACTTAAAAGATACAACACTTGAGCTGAACTTCAGTTTCTGAACATTACTGCTTTATGCAATATTAATGGAATCCGTCTTCAATTTCTTCTCTCTTTCTCTTTTGGTTTTCCTTTTTGTGGCCTGAAGTCACTAGTTCCTTGGGTACAATCAAAACACTTCCATCATGGCTGCACTGAAGAACATACTGGTTTGGATTGACTGGCCTACCTTCGTCATCTCTTAACCTACTAAAAACGTCATGATAAAGGTGGCGCAGTTTCTGTCTCATTATGTTAATTGCTTTGTTACACTGGGCTCGCTCTCTCTTAAGGGTTTCCTTCTTAGCTTGCAAGTTACATACATCATCTTCTAGGTTCAAAATTATGTCCAGTTTGCGCCTACGACAGTTCTGAGCTGCAACTTTATTTTTTCCTCTTCGTCTGATATCACGGATAAGCGACACTTGTAAATCTGTCAGATAGTGCCTGCTTAGCATGCTGTTGAAAGAATCAACAGGCATGCGGACAATTTCATCTACAGAAAAAGGAATATGCAGAGCTTTAGCACGCCGTTCATCACGGCTTAAGTTTCTCTCTGTGTCATTGAGGTACCTACTCCTTATTTTCTGTGGCTTTGCAGGCCATGAAAAAGGTTCAGAATTGGATTCTACAGTGCTTGGCTGTAAGTGGTAAGTGTGGTTATGAAATACATGTTGAAATGCAAGGTCCCCATGAAAACCAGAATCACTCCTATGAGCAGTAGGACAAAACTTACTGGGCTCTGGGTAGTAGCCTCCCACAGCTCCTTCTAAGTCATGGTGGGAAAGAGATTGAAGGTCACTATAACCTATGGCACCTTCACACACACAGTGAGAGGTATTAGACTTGGTGACAGAGGTGCTGTTGTGGCTTGAATTTAAAGAAAGCCCAGAATCAGAATCGGGTTCTTCAAAAAGCTGAGAAACTTCCATTGCATCAAAACCTTCTGTGGCCAAAGACATTAAATTTATCTCATCAAATATGTTTATATCAAGGTCATGTAGAAAGTCTTCACTTGTTAGATTCCTCATCTGACTGTCAACAAATGGAAGACATCCTGTCAAATTAGGTCCAGGAAGGGTCTGTTCAAGATCAGTGCTATGGGAATTTAACTGCAGAAATGGTTCTTGTGGCTGTGAAGTCCTTGCTACTTGACCTCTTCTAAATGTATTGTCAGGACACAGCAACATGGCCTCGTGGAGACTGACATCATGACTTACAGCCTGGCTAAAATTTACATTATAATACGCTGAAGAATTCATGCCATCATTGATACTTCCTGGAAGAATATCTCCCTGAGAGATGCCCTGAAAAAGGAAGGGAGAACACTTTAAATACACATAACCCTTTCAACAGCAGTCTAGTATCTAATACACTTCTTACCTCACTTTTGTCTTTTCCTCTATACAAACAGGGATATGCTGTTGGCTATGAATAACTTTCCCTATCAATGATAGACAATATAATGTGAGCCCAAATTGGAATATGCTATACTTGGAAGATTTATTCTTTGGATATCATTGAAATTTTAAAAAACTTGATTAGTATAAAAGATCTTGTTTTTTAATATTGTCTTACTGTAATTTACTGCTTTATCAGATGCAATTCTCATCCTAGTTACTGGCAACATTGTGGAGGGTCATGGGTAATAGCTACAGTGAAGTAATCTGGGGGGGGAGGGGGGGTCTTTTTTTAAAGCAAATCAGACCAGTATTATAAAGTACAATCAAGATACAAGTGCTGCCAGAAAAAATAAAGCTATGCCTTAGTTTGTTAAATGCTTACTGCCATTTTGATTCAATATGAATTACATAATTTGATTGAACTTTTGTTATTTGGAAGGAGGAACAGTATACATATTTGGTTCTCCAAAGTTGAAGTTTTCCATCAAAAGTAATCCTAAATCTGTGTTTAATAACATCCTAGATATTTACATAAGTATTTAAATTATGTCATCCAGGTAAAAAGGTTATATTTATTCACAGCAGAAAAAGTGCAGATATTTTCCTGCAAGGATAAAAGCCAAAGTTCCAATTACCTCCAGTGAATTTTCAGGCTGTGATGAAAGCAACTGAAATAAGTCTTCCAGAGAGAAAGATGTGTCTGTCCCATTTAGATGTGTCTAGAAAAACACAAAAGGTGCATCATTAATTTAAAAGACTAAATTGGCTGCCTGGGGCTTTAGGCTTAATCTTGAAAGGATAACCAGGTCATATCTCCATGCTGGATTTTTATCCTTATTTTAGAATTTTTACATTCAATTCTTTTTAGTACTCTATTTTATTATCCTTAAACAGAATCCTTTAATCCCAAACTCCTCCCCAATTCCTGCCCTAACCATCTTGCATATAACTTTTGGCTAGTATTTTCAGTTCCACCTTATTTTGCCCCTCAACAGCCAACCCTCCAAATTGGTTACAAAATTATGTCATCTTTACAGTCAAATACATATTTAGATTTACCAAAATGTTTTGTCAACTTCACTCATCAATGCTTCATCTTCTGCCTTCAGGGTTTAGTTTCTTTCTTGTTGAAATAACTCCTTTGATAATTCTTTTTAGAAAAGCTGTAACTATTTTGCTTTCCTGCTTAAGTGATAGTTATCTGGTAAGATTATCAGGTTTAATGTTTCCCTCAGTACTTTGTCTCATGGCATATATTACTATTAATATTTTTGCTATCGGTCATTTTATGGTAAATTCTTTTTTCCTCAGGTATTAAAAAATTTTTTTTCTTAGTCATTCTGTCTTGCCATTTCACTTTGATATGTCTGGGACTTGATTTTATTTACTCTGCTTGGGACTCTGTGTACTCCTTTAATCTGAGTCATAAGATCATTTTAATTTTGGAAATATTTTACCACAAACTCCTTGAATACTGCTGCTTCATACTTTCTAGTTTCTCCGGGGACTCCTCTTAGAAATAATTTAGATTTTCTCATTCTATCACTATTTCAATTTTCTTTTATATTTGAAAGTAAGCTCATCTTTTTTGGGAGCTATTTCTGTAGGAATCCCACATACCAAGGGTTACCAACTAACTATAAGGCAGTTCTATGTTTTTCTCTGCAAGTACCAGTTTTTACATCATTTTCTAGACCTTGCTTTCTTGTCTCAAGATTCCTGATGGTGATAGTAGTGTGGATTCCAACTCTAGATCTGGCTTTGGGGCCCATTTGGGTTTCTAAAGCATGGATAGACAGCTTCCTTGCTATGTCTCCTAGCTGGTGGCTAGAATTGTCCTAGTCCCCATTTCCTGAACAGAAGAGCCTTAAAACATTCTGAGCTTTAAGCAGGGTACTCAGGTACACTAGGTATGGGCTTGAGACCTCAGTTCCCAACCATTCAACCCCAGTCAGTCTCTGTCCTGAAATCTGGATTCAATTCCTCCTTGGGGCTCCTCAGCTTTGGTGCCTGATTATCTTAAGTTCTGGATTTGAGTTCCCTCTTTGCTTCTTATATCTGTAGAATCCCTTTCTTGCTTTTGAGTTCTGCCATACACTTAAAAATACTATCCATTATGTTTTATCCACGATTTCTACTTTCAGTGTGTCATAGGGGGTATCTTTACATGCTAGCAGGTTCACATTCCTGACTCATGCTGTGCATCACTCCCACCCCTAACTTTTTACTTTAGGGTTTCCTTTTTAAGACTCAGACCAGTTGGAATGAGAAGTGTGTACAAATACTTGGTTTCTTTTTCTGCCAGATACCTTGGGTTCTATAAAGCCATGTTTTCAATGCCTGTAATACAAAGCCACAAGGCTTTCTGTGTCTATGGATGCTACAGGACTATTTAAGCTAAACTGATGGATATGATTTCTTGCTTTTCTTTGGTAAATTATGCATTCTTAGTGGATAGCGGCCTTCCCCACCAATTGAATTATTTAAAATGATTCCTAATTTCTTAAGAAATTTCAGAAGTGTTCTGTTCTATTAATGACCCCAAATTTGATTCATTAGTCCTGGCCAGCCATTGACCAAATTTTGCCGATGGTCACAAGTGAATGGGAATGGATAACATCTGCACAAATCTATTCCTGTGAAAACAATGCATAATAGTGTGTAAATAACATTATATGCAGAAAAGAAAGTCAGTATTTAGTACACAAGTTAAGGGTATGAGGATCACTCTGCTTAAAATGAATTATGGACTGATCCTTCAGGCTAGTCAAAGATGTGTTTCACTAAACCCTTTGCCTGTTTTCCTCGTCTTCAGTGCCCTGGGAGATGGCGGGCGGAGGGGCTAACCCCTACCAATCCAGTCCTCTGATTGGGTCCATAGGAGACAGAGGCAAGAGACAGGAGGGTGGGAGCAACGATACAGTGCCTTCGAGACAACAGCAGCTGAACCAATTCCAGTTCTCACTGAGCTCTGCTTCTTCCCAGGTTTCCCTCTGCCCTGATGGTGGTAATGGCTTCATGTTGTTGCTAGTCCCTGGGAGCCTTCCTAGTCCTTGGTGTTTCACTTAAACCTGCTCTCACTTCTTAAAAAAAAAAAAAAAATCCCCTCATTTACTTCTCTTCAGAATCTCATCAGTGTGTACCTTCTATTTGAGGGCCTTAACTGTGGACAGCATTCTGTTTGAAGTCACTATGCCACAGAGTTCTGTCTGCCACACTTAAGAAATTATTCAGAACCATTTTGAGACATTTGGTTTCACAGAACTTGGGTTAATCCATTTCTAAACCTAATTGCTTAATTTTTTCTGTTCAGCTAGATACAGATTTTGCACAAAAGTGGACAACTAAGCCATTCTTACAGTTAATCCATGAAACATATTCCATACTTTAAGCTCAATTTAGATTGCCAGGAAACAGTCTTTTTCTTTTTTTTTTAAAATTTTCATTTTTATTGATGTCAATAGTTTATAACATTGTGGGGTTTTAGCTGTACATTATTTTTTGTCCATCACCATGTGGATGCGTCCCTTCACCCCTTGTGCCCACCCCCCATCCCCCTTCCCCTTGGTAACCACCAACCAGTTCTCTCTGTCCGTGTGTTTGTTAATATTCCACATATCACATATGAGTGAAATCATGCAGTGTCTGCCCTCTCTCTGGTTTATTTCACTTAACATAATACCCTCTAGGTCCATCCATGTTGTTGCAAATGGGACAATTCTTTCTTTTCTTATGGCTGAGTATTCCATTATATATATATACCACATCTTCTTTATCCAATAGTCTTTTTTCTTAAGTCAGACTCATAATTCTCCTTCCTAACTCTTCACATAAAATATGAACATACAGTTCTATTTTGGGTCAAGAACTCATTGCATTTTGAACAGAGAGCACTAGGAGTATTCAAAGAATGTGGTGGGCACACATTTAACTTAAGACATATCTTTTAAAAGATGAAACATTAATATAAACTCAACTTGTCATTAGTGAGGAGAAAATGTATTCAGACCAGTTAACCTACATATACTGTGTATTTTTCATTAAAAGCCGGCAGTCTAAGTCTAGGACTCCAGTGGGGCTAGAAAGAGGTCACAGTTAAGGAGCAAATTATGTCAGTCATTCTAGATATTCTTCCATGGTTCTTACCCAAAGAATGGAAATAAATGCCAGTGATCACAGACAACCCGTCTCTGCTTTCTTTATTTCAACAAACTGTAAGAGCACCCACCAAGTAACAGCTCAGTAAAAGAGTTGACAGATAGTTTCAGAAGCTCCTATAAGAAATGTGTAATTTGCAGTGCACAAAGATGTGGTGTAAATGCTAACTAAACAAGACTGACACAGGCCAGGTACGTGGAGGTACAAAATGAGGAGCTGAGCCTGATAATTAAGAATTAAGGCAGATCCCTTGCTTTGAGTGATTAATGTGTTTTTGGAAAGTTTTGTCCAAACTGATGTTTGTCCTAATTCAAATTATATTTTAAATTCTCCAAGGGAGCTCCCTACTTTATCTATCTCTTCATTAGTATTTAATGAGTGGCTAGCAGTGGGTTAGTTACTGCAAGTAATTCAAAGATGTAGAAAACACAGTTCCTGCTTTTCTGGGAAGCCCAGTGAGGGAGTAAAGGCAAAGACATAACCAGAAGAAAAATGAACCAATAGCACAAATCTATATACAATGAAGTGGTAGGCTGTGATAGAAACATCTCCCTCAAAAAAGACAGACTGTGGGGGCCGGCCCAGTGTGAGTGGGTTTGGATCCTGGGCACAGACCTACACATCACTCATCAAACCATGCTGTGGTGGCATCCCACATACAAAATAGAGGGAGGTGGGCACAGCTATTAGCTCGGCTGACTTTCCTCAGCAAAAAGAGGAAGACTGGCAATGGATGTTAGCTCACGGGCCAATCTTCCTCACCAAAAAAGACAGTGAGGTACTTGAGAAAGTGGGCTGAAATGTCTCCTTCAAAATAAACACAGTTCTTTGAGTATTTTGTTAATATAAAAATCCACTGGCATTGGTGTGATAGTATGGTGGGGGGGGGCGGGGAGAGGGGAGTGCAGAGGGTAAAGCCACACCAAGGGTCCATGAATTATGAGGAAAGCCAAGGCCTAGGAAGAATGTCAGGGGGTAAAAGCACAGGCAGGTGCAGACACTTCTGCATTTCCAAGTGGAATGAGAGGCTGCAATGGGGCCCTCAAGGTTATAAAAAGGTTGAAGCCTCAGAGGCTAGGGAGTGAAAATGGGAGGGTTCCTTGGGGTGAGGTCCCCACCCCTCTCACCTGAAGACTAGCAAAAAGGGACTCAAGGAGACCACTTAGAAACATGGTGTGTGTTCTCTGCAGTTTGGGGAACACAGCAGAAAAGTGTCCAGAGCTTGCCTCAGAAATATAAAGGGGCAAGGGACCAAGCAAGGGCTGCAGTTATGGAAGTGATTGGACTGACCATGTGGGAGCGGGTCAGGTTTCCAGGACCAGCTGCTGGAGAGCCAGCATGTGGTTGAGAGGTCCACCTGGAGAGGTGAGGTGTATGCCACTGAAAATGCAGGACAGACTCCTAAAGGCCAGCTGGAGGTGGAGGTGCATTTGTCCCTGTCAAGAGAAGGGCAGATGAAGGACTCCCAGCTGTGGGGAAAGGGTCTCCAAAGAACCTGTGAAATCAAAGTGCCCATCTGACAAAGAAGTAGTTTTATATACATCCTATGGGCAAGGGAAACCAGTGTCAGGTTGGTGCCAGTCAAGTAACACCTTTCCTGAACCCTTACCACCCACCACACCGTCAGCCCCAGAGAAGACAGCCTATTGAGCAAGGGAGGAAGACTTGAGGAAAGAGAGAAATAGGCCACACACACCTTAGTGGAAAACACTTAAGCCACGCTTTGAGGCTGCTGCAGCAGATGAGATGGGAGGAGGGGAGAAGCTGAATTTCAGTTCAGAGTTTTTGAGTATTACACTGGATTATATTGACCCATTATTGCCCTGGGATGACCAGAAAGACTTTAATCTGATAATCTGGAAGTTATAAGGCCTGCCCTAGATTTCACCCAAGGTGTAGGGAAGAACTAGTTCCCCTAGAACAGGTTAAAATAGGCTGGAAGGGGTGAGAAATGGTGAGTGGGCAAAGAAAGCAAAGCAGTTTTCTGATTTCACTCCATTGATCATGTAATGTTTGATGTAATGTTACATGTCAAGGGTACAGTGATGATGGGCTGTCTGAGAAAGGCCAAGGCATGGTACCCTTCACCCTCCAAGGATGTTAAGGCACAGCCCCAAACTCCCCCTGGTTAAAGGTCTGTGGAGCCTCCAGCCTGTCTTTGGAGCATCCGTTTGCCAAGCTTCTGGGCTAGGACCTCAGCAGGGCTGAGTAGAAACCAGAGTATGGCCCAAATAAGACAAAGGGGGAAGCACAGGCTGCAGGAGGAATCCATCCCTTCAGCCTGGCTCCTGGAGTTCATCTTTCTATACCTCTCTCACTGCTCAAGAGTGTCACTAGACACAGAGGAGCCAAGGAGACTGTCCTACGGGGCCTGGCCAGAGGTACAAAATGGGCTCCTGGATGCCTACTGAGCATGGCCCGCCAGGAGACTAAGCAAGGATTTGAGCCCAAGCCCCAGCTGGGATTGAGGGTGATTTGCCCGCAGGGTCCTCTGGATCGCTCTCCCAGACTTAGCCAGCCTGGCTGCCTCTGCGGGTGGCTGGTTGAGGATTCGTGGGTTCAGGATGCCAGCCATCTCTTCATCCCTTGCCACGGCAAACACAGCTAACAAAACCTGCTAGCAACTTCCTGGAGGTGAGTTTCACCAGAAAAAACTAATTCTATGGGTTGATTCTTTTGTAAATCAAATAACCACTCCCACAA
The DNA here is from genome assembly GCA_031878705.1 of Tapirus indicus. Lineage (NCBI taxonomy): Eukaryota > Metazoa > Chordata > Mammalia > Perissodactyla > Tapiridae > Tapirus > Tapirus indicus. The sequence continues at coordinate 120,581,075 of CM062917.1, read as the reverse complement.
CTTTAAAAAAATATGTATTTTCATATATCGGATTTGCTTATAGTAGAGTACTTATATGCAAAATTCATTTGCAACACAAACTGTCAAAGCCATAAAATCTACCTTAAAGGCAAAATGTTAATAAGGCTGGGATATTCTGACATGCTCACCTCATTTCTAGATTCAGTGGTCTCTTCTGCCTCCCAAGCAGGTTTATCTCCTATTTTATCTTCATCTTCATTCTTCTGCTGTAGTGACTTCTCCTTCTGCGCTGATACTCTTTGCTCATTTTCCTCATGCCAAGAACTGTAATCCACAGCTTCAGGCCTCTCTCTTAGTACCTCATTTTCCTATAAAAGTACCCAAAAATGTGCTAAGGAGAAATACATATTGCATCAAATAAGTCAAACAATCTTTAAAACAGCATTGTACTTACTGCTTAGTGATCATGAAAACCCAAGAGTCAAAAGTTAAGACTGGCATTTCATTATTTCAGTATCAAAGAGACATTTAATTCTGAAACAAAGGTCGGTTTTGGGTCCTGTCCTTCTTAGACTTCACTCTGAGACAGGATGTTCTAATCTGCATAATTCACATTACATGCATTTATAAAGCCCCTAAGTTTAAAATATTTGCAAATGTGATTAAACAGCAGGCAGTTTTTATTTAGTTTTCTGTTGAAAAGAGATCAGACAGCTAAGTTGGAAGCAAATACTAATCAAATATACATAGAAAAATCTGGAAAGTATTATTACAAGTATTAATTATGGTTGTCTCTGAAAGGTGGGATGGGTTGGGGCAGGGTAGGTAAAAAGAGTTGACTTGATACATTTGTGTACTGTTTGAATATTTTACAACAAACATGTATTTCTTTTACAATCAGGAAAAAGGTAAATATATTTTATTTTGAAAAAATAAAGTTAACAACAAAGCTTAAACTAACATCTCCACAGATATTTTCAACTATGCTTATTTACCCAGATGAGTCCTTCCACTTTTTAATTTCCTTTAACTGAGGAGACTTAAATAATTAAAAGGCTAGAGAATTCTTCTAAACATTCAAATAGTTACCATTTGACATACACTGTAATACTGATACTTTCAATTATGATATTAAAAGCTCTCTGTATAATTTCTTTCCCTAACATAATATCAAGGCTTCTCAAACTCTTTCAAAGGATCTATTTTTAATTTCTCTTCCAGCAACACAGCACATTGGACTAACTCAAGGACAGCACCACTTTCCCCCACTCTAAACCACAGAAGTGTTAACCTTAAAAAAAAAAGTGAAGGTCAAAGAAATTGAAATCTACATATGCCAGAAGCAAGGAGAGAAATCAAAGCAAGAGCAGAAAAAGGAAGCTGATGTGCTGGTGGCCTGCTTGGTTTTACCTGCTTCTCTGTTCACTGTACCTAACTCTATGACATACTCAGCCTCCCTCCTGACATTGTGGATGTTGGTTTTGTTCCTGCTTCAATCAGTCTCTGCACACAGCGCTGCTGTGTGCTCAAGGATACTGCTGCTGCTCACCTACCCTCTTTTCTGAATCAAAAATTGTTTCCTGTATATTGGATAATTCCCATCAGCCATGACACCTCCCATCTTTGAAAATCCCTCCCTTAGTCCCACATTACCCTTTAGATTCCATCCCATTTTTTTGCTCCCTTTTGGAACATAATCCTCCAACAGTCATCAGGGCTCAGTGTATTCTCCCTTGAACCTGTTCCAGTGAGGATTTTGTCCCCACCACTCCACTGACGCAGCTCATCAGGATCTCCCAAGTTGGACAGTTCTCTGTCCTCCTCTTACTTGACATATCAACAACATTTCACTTACTTCCTCCTTCTGGAAACAGGTTCTTCCCCTGGCATCCAAGTACCTTTTCTCTTTATTCTCCTGCCTTATGGACTACTCTTTTGCTGATTCTTCATCTTCACCATCTCTAAACATAGCAATGCCCCAAGGCTCAGCCTCAGACACAACAAGCGCTCTCCCACCTTCTGGCCGGTATGTGCTGTTCCTTCTGCTTATAAAGCTCTCTCTCTGCTCACCTCCCTCCCAACCCCACCTTGTGGCTTCCTTCAGGTCCCTATTTAAATAGTACTCTCTCTTTTCTTTCTTAAGCACTATATATTAAAAAGAGAAAAAGCACCTTTCCCATCAATATCTAACTCCCTTAGCTTGCTTTATTTTTTTTCCATGGCATTTAGCACCAGTTGATATACTATCATATTTATTTGTTTTCTGTCTATCCAATAGAATGCTAGTTTCTTGAGGGCAGGGACTCTGTCTGCTTGGTTCCTGCTATATGCCCACTGCCTACTCCAGAGCTTGACACGTAGTAGATCCTTAATAGGTACTTGTTGAATATATGACCTCCTAGACAAAACATCCTAAGACTTTGACAGGGATCTGACTTCTGATGGGTGAGATGCCATAGTCTTGCTCTTCCCCATAGACAGGATTCCAGCTATGATGCTGATTCCTATCTAAATTTGGGGAAAGAAGAAAAAGGTGACTGGCCATCAGTCTTAGCTCTACCTTTTGCCGAGGCAAGATTTCTTTTGTTAAACCTGAAGTTAATCAAATTCAAAATTCTGGATTCCTGAGGCAGCTAACTTTGTTTACAAATTTGCTGTTGGTGGGCACAGGAGCTTCTAATTTCTAAATCACATGATCTACTTTAGAACTACGAAGCAAGGTCCCCTTAGTTAATCTGTAATGTGTGAGTTAACACATGTGGACACACACATGAACTTGCAAACATGAGAATATGTTATCTATAACGTTTACATAAATAAACAATAACAGAGGAAACAGTTGGCTAATACAAGACTAGATTAAGCCCATAAGGAAAGAGATCAAGTAAACTTTAGTCTGGGAAGGCTTTTTGGTGGGGAAAACTTTTAGAGTGCAAGAGAGTTTGGTAACAAAAGTATGTAGCACGGCCCGCCTAAAAACTCGAGAAGAAAGAACTGAAGGTAGAGATTCTGTATGACCACAACTCACATTGCAAGAATCAGAAATTAGATTAAAAATCCTCTCATATAATAATGGATCATTATTCATTAAATAAAATGAGTTAAAAGAATCAGTGAGTCCATTTGAATACAAATATGTTAAAGAAGGAAAAAGGAAATCTCTTCCTTGCAGTAGAATGCAACTAATAAATATAGAAGGAGAATGATGGAGTTGGAAAATCATCCATGGATGCTAAAACTAGAGAATCACAGTCTGATGAGAAACAAGATATTTGAACAGTCTCAAAGTATCACTCCACAGATTACAAGAAGAAAAATAATAACACTATAGGAGAAACCTGGCAAAAACCATCTAAATCATGTGGGCCAATCTATCATCACAATATGGAGATAAACCAACGAGAGGTGCCTCCTGACACGACATGGAGAAGGACACATTACCACTTCTGTGGTATTCTTGCCAAAAATTCATAATCTTAGTGTACTGAGGAAACATCAGAAAAATAAAAACTGGGGGCCATTTTACAGAATAACTGATTGACACTCTTCCAAAATCTAAAGGTCAAGAAATACGAAGACTGAGGAACTTTTCCAGACTAAAGGTGACTAAGAGACTTGACAACTAAATGCAATGTGTGATCTTGGGTTAGATGCTGACCCAGGGGAAAAAGTAGTTATATAGAACGTTACTGGGGCAATAGATAAAATTTAAATATGGACAGTAGATTAGATAATAGTCTTAGATTCATGTTAAAATTTCCTAATGTTGATAATTGGTTATAGAAAAAAACCATTGTTCTTAGGTATATACACTCAAGTATTTGGGTATCGAAGGATACAATGGCTTCAATTCACTTTTAAATGTCTCAGAACAAAAAGAATAACATATGTATATTTAGAGATAAATATGATTCTATAGATAAGTCAAATGGGGTAAGATGTAAATAGGTAAATCTGAGTAAAGGAAATATACAATTCTTGCAACCGTTTTTTAAGTTTGAAATTATATCTAACTAAAAAGTTACCCTAAAAATCCCTACATAGCAAAATAACTTTGGCCAAAGCAACAGCAATGGGTTGGCCCAGAACTATTCTTCCATTAAATTTCCTGTTAATCTGTATTTCCCCCCGAAACTGTACAGTTACATCAATTGCTTTAATAATTATTTTTATCTCTTCCTTTCCAGCCAGCCCTGGTGGTCTAGTGGTTAATACTTGGCGCTTTCACCACCGCAGCCCCACTTCATTTTCGGGTCAGGGAACCACACAACCTGTCTGTCGGTTGTCATACTTTGGCGGCTGTATGTTGCTGTGATGCTGAAAGCTATGCCACCAGTATTTCAAATACCAAGGGTCACCCATGGTGGACAGATTTCAGCGGAGCTTCCAGACCAAGACAGACTAGGAAGAAGGACCTGGACACCCACCCACTTCCAAAAATATTAGCCATGAAAACCCTGTGAATAAGTAGCAGAGCACTGTCTGATACAGCACCAAAAGTTGAGAGGATGGGGCAAAAAGACTGGGCAGGGTTCTACCCTGTTGTACACAGGATCGCTAGGAGTTGGAATCAACTCGAAGGCGCTAACAACTTCCTTTCCAACATTTAAACTTCATATTTCATTTCCTTGTCTAATTGCTTTGGGATGCTTCCAAAGTAATGTTCAATAGTAATGGTGATACCTGATGTGAAAGAAAACACTCTCTCTGTGTCTCCTCTACTCTCAATACTCTACTACAACACTACGTCACTTCTGACACCAGATGTGTGGGTTTTCCACACACCAAGCAATTCTGCAACACCAGCTAGGTGTCCTATAATTTAACTCAGTTCTGACACTATCTACTTAGAAGATAGCGTCCAAATGGCTATAAATTGAAGGTTCCCACAACCCCCTCCTCGACTAATTTGCTAGAGTAGCTCACAGATCTCAGGAAAACATTTTACTTATAGATTACCATTTTTTTTATAAAAGGATAACAACTCAGGAACAACCAGATGCACAGAGCAAGGTATGTGGGAAGGGGCATGGGGCTTCCATGCCCTCTCTGGGTGTGCCACTCTTCCAGCACCTCCACGTGTTCACCAACCTGGAAGTTCTCCGAACCCAGCCCTGGGTTTTTATGTAGGCTTCATTACATAGGCATGATGGACCTCAGTCTCCAGTGGCTTTGCTTCCTCCCGCGTCTGGGAGGTGGGGCTGAAAGTTCTAACCTCCTAATCACACGGTTGGATTCCCTGGCAACCAGCCCCCATCCTTAGGGGCTTTCCAAAAGTCACCTCATCAACATAAATCAGGTGTGGTTGAAAGGGGCTTGTTATGAATAACAAGACACTCCTTTTACCTTTATGGCTCTGGAGCTATTTCAGGAACTGAGGACAAAAGATGAAATATTATAACAAAAGATGCTCCCATTGCTCTTAATACTTAGGAAATTCCAAGAGCTTTGGCAGCTCTGGGCCAGAAAGGGGGATGAAGACCAAACATATATTTAAATCACATCATCACACCTGACATTCTTCTCTTGCTCATGAATTAATGGGAATGCTTTTAATGTTTCACCAATGAGGATGACATGTGGACTTTTATTTGAGATTCAACAGTCAATCATTTTTTTAGTCAATCCTTCAATCAATACATACTGAGTGCCAAAAACTACACTAGATGCTGGGGAAACAATAGTGAAAAAAATATTCAGACTGCCCCCTCAGAGCTTCCATTCCAAAGGGAGAGGGAGCCAAAAATACAAGTGAACTAACAAAATAACTGCAAGTTATGGCAAGTGAAAGAGAGAAGAGGGGACCTACTTTAGAAAGAGTGGTTAGGGAAGGCCTCTCAGGGGAGGTGATATTTTAGCTGAGATCTAAAGAAATAGAAAGAGTCCTGTGAAAAGAGGAGAGGAACGCATTCAAGGCATAGAGAATATCCAAACGGTGTACTCATTCGCCTGTTACCATAATGTATTTAATTAGCTTCTTAATGATGGGTACTTAGTTGTTTCCAATCTTTTCTAACAATATTAAAACGTCCTCATACACACTTCTTTGCACACATGTGCAAGTAGTATAAATTCCTAGACTTTGTGCTGGGTCAATAGACATGTACATTTTTTATTTGATGGATTTTACCCAATAGCCCTTCAGAAATGTTTGTGGTAATTTAAATTCCTACCAACAATGGATAAAAGTGCTAATTTCATAGACGAAAACTGGTATCTCACTGTAATTTCAATTTATATTTCTCTTATTGTGAGTGAGATTGAACATCTTTCACAAGTTTAAAAGCATTTGTATTTCCTTTTCTGGGAACTCTTTGTGGCCTTTGCCCATTTTTCTGTTGGAGTGTTAGTCTTTTTCTTATTGATCAGTAGTAGGGTAAGATCATTTCTATTCACCTCCTCCCAGCCAGTCTGCAAAAATGCAAGAGTGGAAGTGGGGAGACCAGTTAGGAGGCTCTTGGAAAAAGGTGGCGGTACCAGATAGAGAAGTGGAAGAATCATGATATATTGTGGAAGAAGAATAGACAGGGCTTGTTGATGGACTAGAAGTGGGAGGTAGAGGAAAGGGAAGAATTAAGAATGACTCCTAGATTTCTGGTTTGAATAACTTGGTGGATAGTTATGGGGAGAACAATTTAAAGGGGAAACAGAGAGAGTTCTTCCATTTTGGATATGTTAAATTTGAGATGTGAAAAGTCAAGTAGAAATATACATTACATTGGTGAGATGAGAATCTGAAACTTGAGTGTTAGAACTGAAGGTATAAATTGGGAACACATTAACATAAAAAAAGAATCCATAGAAACTAATGAGATTCCAGCAGGAGAGTACAAAGGAGAAGGGGCTTGAGGAACTGAATCATGCAGGTCAGGTAGAGAAGCCAGCAAAGAGACTGAGGAGGACAGGAAATGACGTAACAGGGGAGAGCAATGTCTCAGAATCCAAAATGTTTAAAGAAGTATGGAGTGGTTGGTTGTGTTGAATGTTGCTTGGAAGTTGCACATGGTAAGACAGAAAAGAATCCATTGATTTGGCAATAAGAAAGCTGTTGGTGGCCTTTGAAAAATCAATTTCGGGTAGAAACCCAATGATATTGTGTTGAAGAGTAAATGGGGGATGACAAATTGGAAAGAACATACAGATGATTCTTTCAAGAATTCTGGCTATGAAGTGAATGGAGAAATGCGTCAAAGCAGTGTTTTGTTTTGAAGATAAGATAGTAGAGTATGTTTGTAAGGGAATGATTTAGGAGACAGGATAACTGCAAAGCAAAGTCCTTTAGAAGGTAACAGATAGACTCCAAAATACAGGTGGCAGGATTAAGTTTGAAAGAAGGAAAAATAAAATCTTTATTACAATATAAGGAGTAGGAAGTGGATGCAAGAATATATTTGAGGATTTGGTAGTAGGAAGATCTATTTTTATTTTTGAAGGGTATTTTTAAAAAGTAGAAATGGATATTGAACATTAAGGTGACTTAATATGTCCACAAATTGACACTTTTCTTCAACAGGTAAAGCTCAATTCTCCTTCCCTTGAGTAGAGGCTGGACGTAGTGAATTGCTCCTAACAAAGAGAGTAAGGTGGAAGTGATAGTATAGCACTGTGGCTTCCTCCTTGCTCTCTCTCTGATCACTTGTTCTGGTGAAAGCCAGAATTCACGTTGTAAGGACATTCAAGCTCTCCATGGAGAGGCCTACTTGGCAAAGAACTGAGGCCTCCTGCCAACAGCCATCTGAGTGATCCATCTTGGAAGTGGATTCTTCAGCCCCAGTCAAGCCTTCAGATGAATGGAACCCAACCTACATCTTGGTTACAACCTCATGAGACCCTGAATGAGAACCACCCAGCTAGGCCACTCCAGAATTTGTGACCCACAGATACCATGGGGTGATAAATGTTTGTATTAAACCATTAAGTTTTGGACAATTTGTTATGCAGCAATGGATAACTAATACAAACATTAAAAAAATGCTTTTTTGTATCTATATTTTTTGTATGCCTTGCTAATATTTTACTTAATATTTTGCAGGACTACACATGAGAGTGATTCTTGGCTGCTTCTCCTGGCTGGCACTGTGGAGGCTGCATGATGCCTAGACTTACTGTAAAAGACGTGAGCCAGCAGGAGTTCATCAGAGCCCTGGCAGCCTTCCTCAAAGAGTCCGGGAAGCTGAAAGTCCCTGAATGCGTGGACACTGTCAAGCTGGCCAAGCACAAAGAGCTTGCTTCCTACGATGAGAACTGGCTCTACACACGAGCTGCTTCCACAGAGCAGCACCTGTACCTCCAGGGTGACACTGGGGTTGGCTCCATGACCACGATCTGCGAGGGACATCAGAGACACAGTGTCATGCCCAGCCACTTCAGCAGAGGTTCCAAGATTGTGGCCCACCAGGTCCTCCAAGCCCTGGAGGGGCTGAAAATGGTGGAAAAGGACCAAGATGGGGGCGGCAAACCGACACCTCAGGGACACAGATCTGGACACAATCGCTGGACAGGTGGCAGCTGCCAACAAGAAGCATTAGAACAAAAGATGCTAGGTTAATAAATTGCCTCATTTGTAAAAAAAAAAAAAAAAGGGAAAAAAGAAAGGAAAGTGATTCCTGGATTTCTTTGATGTGTTTTTTTATGTCCTGGTGTCATCGTCATGCTGGTTTTGAAAAAAGAATTGGGAAGCTTTATGTAACAACAGAATTCCTTACTGGAAAGTTTGAAAGAATTGTCCTTGAATTCTGACTGCACCACCAAGAGTTTTGTTTTGTTTTTTTTAAAGAAAGTATTCTGACAATGTTTTCAACTTCTTTTGTGGGGTATGACAAACAGCCCTCCAGAAAGGCTGTTTTAACTTACATTGTCATCAGTGGTATTGGAGGTTATCCATTTCCTCACATCCCACCTACTCTGGGTTTATTTCTTAACATTTTGGTAACTAAAAGGCTAAAAGTGCAGCTCAGTAGTGGTTATAATCTTGGAGATATCAATGTTCCTATGAAACAAGTGGTGACTGTGAAGACAGTAGGGGCAGGGCTCTAGACTGAGGTGGGGGACAGACTCTAAATGTAAGAGAAATCTGAGTACTCTTAAGATGGAGACATGAAGAGCTAAAGGAGCCAAGGGAGGAGAGTGAGGGTCAGAGTAGGAATCTGAGCTTTCTTTGCTGCCTGTGGGTATTTCTTCTTCCTCTTCAGCCACAGAGAGGTAGAAGAGGCAGAAAGTGAGACCTGGGGCAAGTCACTTCAGGGCTGAATATGTGATTTCCTGAGAGGGCCCTTTCCAGTTCTGACAATCCAAGGGTCTCTGAGTAAGTGGCTATATAATTTATCACCCAGTCCATTTTTGAGAGGGTTTAAGAGGGTGCTATGAACAATTAAACTGGACAACAGGCATAAACCAAGACTGTCCCAAACAGTCACCCTATTTATGAGGCCACAGGGGAAAGAGGAGACTGCATAACCATCAAGAATCTTGATGGCAAACTGAAAAGTGCTGGCAGAATTCCACAGGCCTGGGGAAGAGAGATACTTTTAACTTGCACAGCTTTAGGTATTCAATAAATACTTTCTTGGCTAGTCCTTCACTTACTCATTCAACTATCATTGATTGAGAGCCTATTATAAAGCTAAGAGAAACATGTGTCGTAAGAAGTGATGAATGAGAAGGATTTTTCCCAGGTTAGTGTAATGTCCATGGATCGGCGCAACCCAGATCCCCCTCAAGGAAAGACTTGTGGCAGCTGCTGGGGACCTATGGGCAGACAGCGTCCAGCTGTGCCTCTACGGAATACCTCAACTGCTGAGAGCCACCGCACCTGAGGCCACACCCTCCCAGGGCAGCCACATCCCATGACACACAGGGAGGGTGTAGAGGCCTGGCCATCTGGGCCGATGTGGGATAATGGAGATGCGCCACTCCAGCTGCAGAGCTCCTGGTCTTGTTAGCCCGCATCACAGCTCGACTTCTGCCTCTCTCCACTCCTTTCTTCTTCTTCCTTCCACAGCTGTAGATCCCAAAGGTCCTGCCTTATAAACATCCTGCACATTAAACTCAGTCTCAGAGTCCCCTTCCCAGAGAACCCCACTTGTGACAGTTAGCAGTTCTATCTTGGGGGGAAGGGCGGTGGTGGAGAGCCCAGGATCTGGAGGCAGGGAGCGGTGGAGGATTCAATATTATAATATCTCTGTTTAGAAAGTGAGAAAGGTCTATGGCACTTGTACTATAATTTGCACAGTCCACAAGGCCCCACAAAAGCCTTGTGGCTAGGAGGGCTCAGTTCCAAAAGACCGCTGAGTAAAAAGGCCTATCCTACTCTTACCAGCTGTGTGACCTTGGGCCACTGTGACCCTCAGTTTCCTCACCTATGAAATGGAAGAGTAATATTTCTAATTCACATTTTAAGGAATTAGTTGAGAAAAAGCACTTTATATATTTTAAGATGCTATATAGACATTAATTACTACTCCTTTCTACTGCTTTTTGAGTCTGAAGAGTTGCAATTAATGACTAACTGCTGACAACTCAATCAGAACGTCAAAGAGAAAGGATACCAGCCCCGCTAGCCACTAATTACTATTATCTCTTTGCTTCTCTTCTTTTCCTGTTTTTCTCAACTCAATGACATGGAGCTGAGACAGAGAGTATGTGTTTTACAAGTACTGTTATATATACTGGAAATTTACGGTCCATGCTCTTAATTTAAAGAATGGGTAAGTTAGAGTCAGCCCTGATGGCCTAGTAGTTAAGGTTTGGTGTGCTCTACTTTGGCGGCCTGGCTTTGGTTCCCGGGAACCACACCACTTGTCTGTCAGTGGCCGTGCTGTGGCCGTGGCTCATGTGGAAGACCTAGAAGGACCTGCAACTGGAATACACAACTATGTATCGGGGCTCTGGGGAATGAAAAAAAAAAAGAGAGAGGAAGATTGCCAACAGATGTTAGCTCAGGGCAAATCTTTCCCAGCCAAAAAAAAAAAGAATGGGTGAGTTAAACCCATCATTAAGTTACTTTTTATTGGTGGTGTGTGGGTGATTTTTACTCCTGTAGGGCTGGGACTCAATAAAAAAAAAAGAAAGTTTCCACGCTTGCCATAGGAAGCCATCGTAAACTTGTCAGCTGGGGTGCTTAATCACAACTAAATATCCAGCGACTTGTACTGAACTGGCACCTGCTAGAAAGGCTGTCCCCCCCACAGGCCTCTCTGCTGGTAACCTACCCATCTCATCCTCTGCATGTCCAGAACCTTCTCAGTTTGGGCCCCTTAGCTAAAACTGGGTTCTTCTGTCTCTAAAATCCCATGGCTTCCAAGTTTTCTCTTATGACACTTATTCTATCTAAAATTATTTGGGACTTTTCTTTCCTACCGGCTGTAAACTTTTGACATCTGTCCTCCACCTTTGCCACCGTGTAAGAAGCAGAGCTGAGCCCTGCATGAAGGTTTTCTGCATCAAAGAAGGTGGTGGGAAGGGGAAGATAGGAGCAAATCCGGGCTTGTCTCTTCTCCTTGCTAAGTCTCTGATGTTTCTGATAACTGGCAAGATGATTTCTGAGTCTGTACTTATTATACTGTATTGGGACCTGAATAGTGTGATGGAGAGTTTGACCCTGAAAAAACTCTTTGTGAACAGTCCCAGCTGGCTTAGCTGGGCCTTTCATTTATTCATCTGGGGGAGGAAGGACTGAGACTTGCTTTGACCTTTAGGGTTGGATGAACCTTCAAAGACAAAGAACAGTGTGGTGTCTACGAGAGGGATGACATCAGAGGGAGAGGGGTGAAGGCCAAAGAATTCTGAAGCCTGTCTCTAGGCTGGAGGCAGCCGGAGTCATCAGGTCTAGAGAGAAACGAGGAGCCAGATAAAAAGAGGCTGTGTCCTGTTTGGCCTGCGTGGTTTTTAATAGCAGTTTATAATAATTATAGTTCACATTTATTGAGCACTCACTGTGGGCCAAGCACCACATACGTGATCTCACTGAAGTTGCTTGGCATCCCTATAAAGTAGGTACTGTTGTTATCTCTTCTTACAGAGGAGGAAGCTGAGGCACAGAGAGGTTAAATAACTTGCCTTAAGCCACAGAGCTAGGGACAGAAGCAGGATTTAGCTGCAGGCATTTTCATAGCCGGCTCTTAGACACTACTGGTTCCTGTTTGCCCTTCCAGATCCACGTGTGTGCCCCAGAAGCTGACCTCTGCAAATTCTGGGGCTCCCGTGTTGGCTGGCTTCCAGCAGGGTTCACCAGTGGGAGGCTGGAGCAGGAGACTGGAGGGCGGGCAGAGGGGAGGCCAGGGCCTCTCTCCATGTGAGTCTGCCATGAGAGCCCCAACTCCGGGCCTGCGCCTTTCACTCAGCTCTGGTAACACCTTCCACCCCTTCCCGCTGGTAGTCTCTGTGTGTCCCAACATCCTTGTCTGCTGCTGTAGGAAGTCATCCATTTAAGACTCGAATTCTGAATTCCTGTGGGAACCCCAACTGCACCACACTATCCACACTGGCTCCCACTTGCTTCACACTGTCACCCAGATTAGAACAGCAGTGGTGCAGAGCTGACTCTATATGAATAAATGAAGTTCCTGTCTGTCTGAATATCACTTTATCATGCAAAACAGCTGGTCACAATGCAAGGTATGGGTCTTGTTTGGATTGAGTCCAACAAACCAATCGTGGAAAAACTATTCATCAGATATTGGCAGGATCTTTGGTGATTGACTGGATATTTGGTGATATTGAAGAATTATTGTTGATTTTTTTAGGTGTGCTAATGGCATGGTGGTTATGATTAGAAGAGTCCTTATATTTTAGGGATATATGCTAAAATGTTTACAGGTTTTCTGAGTCAATGAGGGAAGTGGGAAGAGTAACAAAGGGACAAAGCTGGCCTTTTCTCTTTGCTAAGTCCCTGCAAAGAGCTGGCACAGGAATCACAAGAAATGATGTCTGGGATTTCTTTCAAATAATGTGGGGAGAGGAAAGGGGAGTTGTAGATGAAACAAGACTGGCCATGAATTGGTAACCGTTAAAGCCAGATGGCAGGGACAGGGGGTTCCACTATCCTAGTCTCCATTCTCTCCACTAGTAATATATGCTTGAAATTTCCCATAATAACATGTGATATAGGCTAAACTCCTGAAGACCCGTGGAGGAGGCAGGGAGGCAGCTGAAAAAATTGGCAGGCATCCTCCACGTGGCTGAAACTAAGTTATTCGATGTGACCTCCAGGTATAAAAATAACCAGTGTCTCCAAATAGGAGCCTAACACCTACGACACGAGGGCATGAACTCCAACCCACTTTGATTTTTAAAAGGAGCCACTTCTCATGCAAGTAACCCCTCCATGCAGGCTGAGGGACCGGGGAGAGGGGGCTGGGGGTGCAGCAGAGATTCATTTATGATTCATTTATTTAAGTCTAGATTACCCCAGCAGGAAGGATAGGCCAACTGGCTCTCAAAATGCATGATGTTTTTGTATTTTCTTTATTATGAAAAATTTCAAACCCCATAAAATAAACAGAAAACAGAGGAATACAGTAAACCCTCCATGCGCCCATCACCCAGTTTCAACAGTCATCAACATTCTGCCACTCCTGTATCATTGATACCTCCACCCTGCCCCCAATTATTCTTTCACAGTTTTTAGGTAGGATTTACACATGCAGAAATGCATAAACCTTAGCTGTACAATTTTGACAAATGGAGACACCCATTTAACTCACACCTCAACCTCGTTACAGAACATTTCTACCTCCTCAGAAAGTTCTCTCTTGTTCTGATATTTTTACCTTAGCTTTGCCTGTTCTAGAACTTAAGCACAGAGTTTTAAACTGCAATTATTTGGAAGCTAGTTCTGCATTCATTATTAGTTTTTTTTGGCAAGCCAGTTTCCCATCCCCAAGCAAGGAACTAGAGAGATCTGGCTTCAATTTTTAAACATAAGCCCTGGCACTGCTGCCCAAGCAGGTAACGTTGGCCCAGTCCTTTAGCTATCCTGGCCCTAAATTCATAGAAGGGCAGGCTTTCAGCCAGGCACCCCCTCCACTCAGATGTTGCTGGATATTGGGAGGCCCTGGAGGAGGAGTACTATGGCTGAGGTCAAGCTTGGGCCTGCACAAGAATCCCCCGGAGATTCCCAGGCCCGCCTGAGAGGCTCTGATTCAACTGGTCTGGGGTGGGCCCCGAAATCTGCATTTTAACAAGCAACCCAGTAACTGATGCAGTCACTGGATCACCTTTGGAGAAACTCAGCTCTAAAGAACGGCTAGAAGTTCTTCCTTTGGATGAGCCTTCAGGGTTGTGCCTCCTCAACAGGTCCAAGGCCTCCTTCACATAACTCTGCAAATACCTGAGTTGACAACCATGTTCCTTCCTCCGTCTGATCTTCTCAGCATGGAACATCCCCATTCTGTTCAGCCATTTCCAGCATGACTTCCCTCCTTTGGGACAGAAGGGTTCCTTCCACACCAAAGCAGGTCCCAGCATGACCTAGCAGTCTTCGGTAATTTCCTCTAGAGGAAAGGGCTTTCCTGGAGATTCAACCCCCAGCCCAGAGGCACTAAGAGCAAATCACCTGTTGAACATCTATAACATGCCAGGAACTGTACGAGCCCTTTAACACACAGTGTTATTTAATCCTGACAAGAGCTCTCCCAGAAGGAGGTTAATGTTCTCCTTTGACAAGTTAGAAACCAAGGCTCACAGAGGTTGCCCAGGAAGAGGTGGAGCTGGGACGGCGTGATGATTAGTTTTATATGTCAACATGGCTAGGCCACAGTACCCAGCTATTCAATCTAACCAGGGGTTGCTGTGAAGGTATTTCGTAGATGTGATCAACAGCTACCATCAACCAGGTGACTTTAAGTAAAAGAGATTATGTTTGATAATCTGAGTGGGCCTCATCCAATCAGTTGAAGAGCCTTAAGAGCAAAACTAAGGTTTCCCCGAGGAAGATGGAATTCTGCCTCAAGCCTGCAGCATCAGCTCCTACTGAGAGTTCCCAGCCACCCCACAGAGTTTGGACTTGCCAGCCTCCACAACTGTCTCAGCCAATGCTTTGACATAAATCTCTAAAATACATTCATTCATTCATTTCATACTGGTTCTGTTCTCTGGAGAACCCTGACAGGTACCGATGGGAACCCAGTTCTATCCAACCTCAAAAGGTCATGCCTTGCCTTTATGCCACTGCCCATACTCTGCCAACCACCACCTGCAACTCAACCAAAAACAACCCAAGTGTGTACTCGAGCCTCGGCCAGCTTCAGCTGCCCAGAAATGTATCTGAATATTAACGTAGATCCTTAACTAGATTTTGAGAGCAAACTATTCATATAGGAAGGATGCCACAAGTGAGAGAAGCTTGTTTTTATGTTTGAAGTTTTGTAGTGGGCGGGAGGTATGGTTTAGTCAGTGCTTAAAAACAGTGACCTGTTCTATTCCAGGCAAGGTCACTAACTTGCTATATAACTTTAGGCAATCCTAAGTTTCACCACCTGATTAACTATAATGCCAACCTCAAAGTCTGCTTTCCACTGCCCGCATCCACTCAGACTGGCATTAAATGGTCAGATGGCCCATCAGGATTTCAGATCTGACCTACTTTCTAGTTGGGACTCTAGTCTTAAAGGACCCAAGACACATTCAAGCTTATGGTATCGTGGAAGTTCTGCAAAGCCAAGGTGGAGGGATAGATGAGGAGTGCTCAACAGACGCCGGCTGAACTCGCCTCCGCTCCTAACCCTGTCCTTGGATGCTACTTGCAGGTTAAAGCAAAGACCCAGTTTCCACATTCAAGGCACTGAGGTTCAAAGCAGAGGATGCCAAGTCCCATAGAAGAAATGTTACAGTGTGCAATAGGGCTCAAAGGGAAGAACAGGAAATGCTTTTATAGAAGAGGTGATAGTTGAGAGGATTCTGAGAATTTAACATTAAAAGACTTGGGAGGAATTTTCGAAAGGAGGCCTTCTGGGCAAAGGTAACAAAGAGGCAGGAAGGCATGGGGCTGTTTGGCGAAAAGGAAGGAAGAGTTTTAGCAGGAAAGTGGGCTACAGGAAGAGGATCAGTGGGAGATGAGTCACCACGCTGGCCAAATGAGAAGCCCCGAATGACAATAATGGCGTTGGTAGGTAATGAGGAGCTAGCAGAGGCTCCCCAAATGAAAATGGAGAGAACCAGAGCATGCTTTGGAAACCTGCAGCTGGCAACAGAACGGACAGGGATAAACTGGGGAAGGGGATTGGAGAGCCCAGCTGAATTAATAGCAGTAGCTGACCTTATTGAGGGCTTACCATGTACCAATCCTGCTGAACCTGCATTACCTCATTTAATCCTCACAACAGCTCCCCAAGGTTCTCTTACCATCCCGTTTTACAGGTGCAGAGAGGTTAAGCACTGTGCCCCAGCTCATACAACCAATCAGCGGTGGAGCTGAGAACCACGGCTACCCAGCTGGTCTGACTCTGGGGCCAGCACCCTCGACCACTAGACCAGCCTTGAACTCTGATTTGAGTTGAGCTGAGAAGTAGGGGCAATAGACAGGAAGAGGAAGATACAAGGGACACTGCAGAGATGGCATCTCTGTAACCTACTGAGTTGAAGGACTGACTGGAAAAAGTTTGAAATAAGGTTCCTCAGAGTCGTGGCACATCAAGCCAGCAAAAAACCCAGATTTGCTCATAATCATATACCAAGTTCTGTTGCAAAGGATCTTCCACAGAGAGCAGCTGCTTCCAGAAACAGTTGCCTTAGTTTTCAAAGGTTGGAGTCTACTTGCTAAACACCCAAGAATTGACAGGAAAACAGAGATGGTGACTGTAAGACTGAATTGTGTCCCTCACAACTCATATGCTGAAGTCATAACCTAAAGTACCTCAGAATGTGACTTTATTCGAAAACTGGGTCATTGCAGATGCAATTAGTTAAGATGAGTAGGGTGAGCCCCTAATCCAATTATGATTGGTGTCCTTATAAAAAGGGAAATTTGGATGCAGACATTCACACAGGGAGAACACCATGTGAAGGTGAAGGCAGAGATTCGGGTGATGTAGTAGAAACCAAGGGCTGCCAAAGATTGCCAGCAAACTGCCAGAAGCTAGGAGACAGCCCTGAAACAGATTCTCCCTAACAGCCCTCAGAAGGAACCAACCCTGCCAACACCTTGATCTCCAACTTTTCACCTCCAGAACTGTGAGACAATCAATTTCTGTTGTTTAAGCCACCCAGATTTTGGTACTTTGTTACAGGAGCCCTAGGGCACTAATACAGTGACCTGTGCCATCCCTCCAATAAGATGACCATGGGTGCATCTTGACTGCGCCCTTTAGTAAGCAAAGTGAAGAGCCCACTGTGAAACTTTGCTGTATTGCAATCTATGCAATTATAAGACTATTTCTGTATCATAGTTGTGGGTTAAAAACAGGCAAGTGTTTGAAATTCCATCTATCTCAGATTGCCCAGGCATCAGGGACTATCTTTTATTTTGAAACAAACAATTTTTACTTTAGCAATCAAGGACCTTCTTCTTTCTCTTCTCTTTACTCTTAGAAGCAAGTATTGACTGTGTCAGATTCTTCCTGTGACCTAAAGAAACCCAGCCCAATGGGCAGTAAATCAAGAGGTCCTGCTGGCCCCTCACCCAGCAAAGGGTCCTCATCCCAGAGCATGAAACCACATTAAGATGACCACAAGCCCTCTCAGTTTCCATGTGGCAACAGCTCTCTGAAGTACCAATGCTGGCTGTAAGCAGTCGCACCAGATTCAAACACGCTCACACATTCAATTCCGCAAAAACTGTTCATTTCTTTGTTTAACCCGTACACTGCTCTGAAGAACACGTGCTTCACCAGTTCTAAGTGAATGGTTGTGGTTATGAAGGGAAGCATGTCTGCCCTGGGGAATTCCAGATTCTGTTTGCAGATAATGATTAGCCCCACTAAGAAGTGAAACCAAAGCAGTACTTCTTTTGATATTTGGAAAATCCCCTACTCCAAAATATTTATGCACATGTACAAAAATTATGGAAAATTATACTATAAAACTAAGTCTACCTCTCAAATATAAGCCACCAGAATTATCTATTTAAAAACCAAACAAACCTATGAAGTTCCTATGGGGCAAAACACTTCCTCTCTGAAGTTAACAACAGCAGACATTTATGAAGCACTTAAGACGTGACAGGCACAGCTCTCAGCCTGTTCCGTGGAGTGAACTGTTTAATTCTCACAACAACCCTATGTGGTAGGCACCTTTATTATTCCCACTGTGACGTGAGGAGAATGAAGCACAGATAAGTTAAGAAATGGCCCAAGGTCACAGAGTTATAGGTGGTAGAGCTGGGATTCAAAAGCAGGCAGTCTGGCTCCAACATACCCCACTCCCTTCACAACCAACCAATCAAGCCAGACACAGAAACAAACAGGACAAAAGGGAATCAAATGAGTGGGGACAGGTTAAGGAGGGTGGGTGGGTGGAGGATGGAGGCGAAAGAAGAGAACAACAATTCCATTCCAGGCACTGGGCTGGCACTTCACACGTGCTTTTCCCATTTAATTTGCACAACACCCCTGAGGTAAGAATTACTCTCCCACTTGACACATGAGGCTTGGAGTTATTAATGTAATCCCGTAAGAGGGCACATTAGTTAAGTGATGCCCCCAAACCCAGGTTTGCTGATTGCAAAACCTGGTGGTGTTTTCTCAGTTCATTTTCTCCCACAGGCATGGTTTCAAATTGTAACTTCAGCATTACGGATGGTACAATCTGCTTTTAAAAGTCAACTCAGCACTGCAGAGCAGTGGTCCCGAGGTCAGGAGTGGAGGGCATCACTCCTTTCCTGCTGTATGCTTGTCCAGAGAACCTGAGTACATCATAGGTGCTTAATTAATGTCCAGTCTGGGAGCAGGAAGCTCAGGTTCTAGTCTCACTTCCGGCACTAATTAACTGTGTGGTTTAGCCAAGTCCCCTAACCTCACTGGACATCTATTTCACTTAAGTACAAATTGGATATAAAGATGCCTGGCCCACATACCTCACAGGGTTGATGTAAAAGGCATTATCAATAAAAGTGAATTGGCTGTGAAAACTGTAATGTGCTCAACAGCTGATCATTGCCAGCAAGGACATAATAACCAGGTCATCCCAGCAGCTACCACGGTCCAGCAGGTCCACACATGCCAGCTGGGAAGGCAATGCCAGAAGAATGGTCCCGGGTGAACTTCACCCTCTCCCCTAAGAAAGCTGGGCTCAAGGCATCCAAAGAGGTTGGTCTGGGCCTAGGCCCCTAGAGCTTCCCCCAAGGCAGTCTTGCCTGTCTAAATAGGAATCAACCAGGTGATGCTGGGAAGTGGAGGGAAGTCCCTGAAGAGTGAACAGCCTTGCCTCCCTCTGGGTCCCTGTACGCTTTGCAAGCCGATTGGCATTCAGCTGTGAGGGGGGCAGGGTGCCAACTGGTACTGCATCCAGCATCGGGTTTCACCCCCACGTGTTATGGAATCAGGAATGGTAGCAATGCAGCATGCACCACTCGTTAGGGGACAGAAAATTCAGGTTTGTCAGAGACAAATCCACAGGGTCCAGACTGGATAAGTGAATGGGAAGAACCTTCCACCGTTTGTTCTGAAGAGACAGGACTCTCCCTAACCCCCACCCCATTAGTTCCGGCCCCAGGAAGAGGAAGGGATCAGATCTGCATAACAGTGAATCACGAAGCACTTTGGCACAATGACCCCTCCAGGAGAGGGTGGAGAAGCTCGTCTGGCAACTGCCTACACAAACAGGGCAACTGCGAGGAGCAGCAAACAAACCTGGCCGGCCCCAATGCCCATTTTGCATAAGACTGCACTCCACGAAAACAACCTCCGGGGAACACTGGTTGATCGATGCCAATTGTTAACACCGAGGTTTGGGCCAAGAGAGAATCAAAAAGGTCTCTTGGAAGGATAAGGTGGTCTTGTGGTAATTGGTATTAAGGGTCCTTAACACTCCAGCGGGCCAATGGGAGCAACACATAGAATGCTCCATAGACAGATCTTGGTGAACTTTCTTTCAAAAGGAAGTTAAGCCGAAGGGTTTGGACCCATAAACCAGAGAAAGAGAACTTGTTAGTCACTAGGTGACTGTCAGGGTACCTGTTTTCTTTATGCTAATAAGGGGTTACACAAGTTCCAGGAGGGAGGAGATTGTTAGGTCACAGCTGGATAGTCTGCCAGCTGGCCTTGTACCGGATACTGACCACGGCTCCTTAATCCAGGGAAGCCGCAAAAGCGAACTGCAATTGGGTTAAAACACGGGCGGGGGCCGGCCGTGGCGTTAGGCTGGGAGGGTGGTTCTTAAGAGACGTGCATAGCCCCCCGAGGCCAAGGCCTCCTTCGGATCCTCCAGGTCGGGCACGGGTTCCAGAAAATGACATCTCAGTGTACACGAGGTACTGAACAGACAGTGAGCAAGAAAATTACCAGCATCCCTTCTCCCTTCTCCACGTCTGAACTCCCTTTGACAGCCGTCAAACACGGGAGAGGTGTCCTCTGGAACCAAACGGATGATTTCACCCACTTCTTTCTCAAAAACCTAAAAGCCACAGCGATGGCACTAACAGTCTTCGCTCGGATTCACAAACAACAGGCGCAGGGTCGTTCGCGAACCCACAACCACCCAGGGGCTGAGGATGGAAGGAGAGCGCGGGTGTGCCCCTCCCTAGGTTCCTCACACCCCTCTAGGGCTCCTGGCCAGCTCGCCCAGCACCTCGCTCGCGTTCCCGATCTCCTGTTACCTCGCTCGCGCATCCGCCTGCGGCCGGCACTTGAGCCGTCGATTCCGCCGGTGCCTTCTCCTCCTCCCCGGCGGCCAAGGGGCTACTCGGAGCCGCTAGGGGGTCCCCGCCGCCCCCCGGCGCAGCCTGGTTGCCGCCGTCCACGCCGGCGCCAACACCTCCGGCCGACGAGGCGGCGGCGGCGCCGAACAGCCCGTGGGCCCCGTCGGCGTCCCCGGTCGCCACGCTGTGCACCAGCCACGCATCCACTCGGGTGCGGGGGATGAAGGGGACCCCCAGCGCGCGCACCTCCTGGAGCAGCTGGCCCTCGGGCCGCGCTGCGGGGTCGGGCTCCTGGTCCTTGGGGTGCAGTTGGTGCGCGCGCCCCCACTCTCCCGAGGCGGGTAAGGGGCTGAGAGCGTAGGTGGGGCTCGTCCGGCCGCCCCCGAGCAGCAGCTCATCCCGGAGCAGGGTAGACGGCGGGAGCAACAGGCAGAGCTCCAGGTCCAGGTCCAGGTCCAGGTCCAGGCGGAGCCCCGCCAAGCTCAGCAGGATGGTGAGGTGCAAGAGGCCACCACCGTCCGACCACCACGGCTTCAGGTACTTCATCTCTCGACGCGCGCCCGGGGACGCCCCTGCCGGCGCCCGCGGGTCCCGGCGTTCCGGCCGCCGCTTTGGCACGTGCGGGCTCCGCGCGCCGCCAGCACCTGCCCGGAGGAAACAGGGAAGCGAAACAATGGACCCGGGCGCGCAGCGGCCGTCGCGGGCTCCCGGAGCCGGGCACAAAGGCGCTCCCTGGGCAACCGGCACGGCGCCTGGGGCTCAGGAGCGGTGGAGGAGGAGCCACCTGCGCGCCGAACCCGCTCGCCCGGCCGCCCTACAACCCTGCAGCCCCGCGCCGCAGCCAGGCTCCGCCCCGAGCCGCGGGCACCGCCGCCGGGGACACGCCCACGGCCGCCCCGGGCCCGCGCCCGTGGGAGGGGCCCGCGTGGGGCGGGGCTCCCAGCTCAAAGGCTCTTTACTTGGGGCGAACGCAAAGCTTTCTGGGAGCAGAAGTTGTTCTGGGCGCGAAGTGTCCCCCCAACCTTGTGGCGGTGGGCTAGCTTGTTGTAACTGAATGCGCGGGGTGGGAGTAGGGGGTCGGGGTAAAAGTGGGTGGGAAGGGACAGGATGTGTAGACTGGAGGAGAAGTCGAGGCATGGGCAGGGTACAAAGGGCTTCCACCCAGGTGAGAACACTGGGCAGGCGCGTGGGTTCAGGCGTCTGATCCCTGGGTTCAGATCCCAGCCCTACTGTCTGCCAATCGTGTGACCTTGAATAAGTTACTTAACTTCTTTGTGTCTCAGTTCTCTTATCTGTAAAATGGGGATATTAGTACCTGTCCAGTAGGGATGTGGTGAGGTGAGGTGAATATATTATATGTAAAGCCCAGAGGTTGGCAGATTCCACAGCTGCCATTAGGATTAAACAGCACTCCTCCCAAACCCCTGTCCCTGTCCCGTCCGGTCCGTCCCCCTGCCCAGGACCCTGTGCTCCAGCCTCAGACTCCTCATTGTTCCCTGGGCATGCCCTGCACAATGCTAGGCCTTCCCTCATGCTCCTTTGCTCCTTAAGTGAGGGTTACAAGCATCAGCTCTACAGCTACCCTGTATGAGTTCAAATGCCCCTTCCACCACTTACTAGCCTGGACCTTGGACACATTGCTCATTCTCTCTGTGCCTCATTTTCCTCATTGTAAAATGGGACTAATAATAGCATCTCCCTAGCAGACCTGTTGTGAGCCCCAAATGAGACACATGTAAAGCACCCACCACAGCACTTGGTAGGTACGAAGTGCTCTCTGAGTATTACCCATTATTTTTATTGCCCATCCTCCAAGGCTTAACCCCAAAGATATATCCTCTGAGTTTTCACCATTTGGAATTAATCCCTTCTCCCATCTGCTCTCCCACAGTGCTTTCACCATATGCCAACATTGCAACACTTGGCACATTCCACTTTGTACTGTAGTTGAGATAGATCCGATTTGCCCTTTGTAAATTCTTGAGGGCAAAAAAACCTGTTTGGCACACCTCTGTGCCTGCATGGTACCCAGCACTGGGCCTTGCAAATATAGGTTTTACTAACTCTCACTCCCTTCCTTGGGGGGTAAGGGAGAAGGAGGGGATGCCCAACTGAGGGTTGGCAGTTGTGTAAGAAGTTGAGCAAGACTTGTTTTTAAAGGCCCCTTCCTCCACCCGGTTTTCTCCTTTCTCTTGGGGCTAGTGTGATAACTTCGTACTAGATTTCAATTTGCCTACTGCAGAGTCTGCTTCTGCTTTAAGCCTTGGTGGATAGGTTAGGTGGTAGTGAAGAGGCTGGAAGAGGGACAAAGAGAGATGCTCACCAGGATAGCAAGATTTGAGACAGAAGCTCTGTTCATAACACTTAGTCCCTGGGCAGGGGATTTGGATTCTGGGCTTGGTAAATGTCAGCTGAATTTAGGTCTTACTGAGGACCTACTAAACTGCCTGATGCTTTCTGGAGGCTATGATGGATAATAAATGGAATATTTTTGCTTAGTAACTTTATGGTTTCATTAGGGAGATTAGATATAGATGTGTGAAACATCTAGAAACGGGAAAGAATGTTCTCAAATGGCAAAAATTGAGGAGATGTAAATGACTATAACGGAAAGTGCTGTAAACCAGGTGAGAACAGAGAGGGTACCTTCTTCAGGGTGATATCTTCCAGAATCTTGCACACGGTTGGTGTTCAAAAAATATTTTTTCAGTTGAATTGAGTAATTTACACTCAAGATGTGTTTTGAGGAATCTGAATAGACAGGGAACAGGAAGGCCATTCAGACTTCCCTTCTAACATTAGTTGGCAAAGGGGCTGACTCCTCACCTTTTAAAATGTGAATTGATAATCACAGTATCTGTCAGACAGCGCAGTTCAAAAGCATGGCTTAATTCTAGCTTACAGACTGGTGAAAAGGAGGACACGTAAAGGACCTTGGGGTAAAATATTAATCAGGAGACTCATAATCAATCCCACACAACCTTGACCTTAATTGAAACAAAAAGTCCCATTTTTTGGAATGCAGAAAGAGTGGAATGAGATTAGAAGGAATGACTTCTACCTAGGTTTTGTTTTTTTTTAATTTCTAGAATCCCTCCATCCAGGAATAGCCAAGTGAATAGTACAAACCATTGTCATGTAAAAGCCTTGCAAAGTCATCTGTGTTTATTAAAGTCCTTAAATCGGTACTACTCAAAGGATGGTCCAAAACTGATACCAATACACAAACCATTTGTATCTGGTCCAGATGAGGTAAGCAGTAGAACAGAGAGTGTTTAGAAATTTTTATAGCAATTTGACATTTTTGTGACATCCAACATGTGATCAATAGGTTTGTATGTTTATGCCTTTGTTATTTTATTTTTCTAGAAATTAATTTTTATTTATTTTGCAAAAGTACTGGCCTACAACAGATTGGAAATTTTTTAAAAAAGCTGGTCCTTCAGCAGGATTAGTTTGAGAAACACTGCCTTAAATGGCATTCCTGTGAGGTAGGCAGGTTCTAAGAGGACTCCCAGTGCTCCCCTTTCCTCGAGTGTGGGCTGAACCTAGTGACTTGCTTCTAACAAATAGAATATGGCAAAAGTGATGGGATGTCATTTCCAGGATTAGGTTACAAAAAGACTCTGAGTGGCTTCTGTCTTGCCTACTGTCTTAGTCTGTTCGGGATGCTATAACAAAATACCATAGAGCTGGTGGCTTATAAACAGCAGAAACTTATTTCTCACAGTTCTGGAGGCTGGACATCCGAGATCAGGGTGCCAGCATGGTTTGGTTCTAGTGAGAACCCTCTTCCAGGTTGCAGACTGCTGACTTCTTGTTGTATCCTCACATAAGTGGAAGGGGCAAGGGAGCTTTCTCTAGGGCTTTTTATAAGGGCACTGATTCCATTCATGATGGCTCCACCCTCATGACCTCATCACCTCCCGAAGGCCCCACCTCCTAATACCATCACCTTGGAAGTTAGGTTTCAACACATGAATTTTGGGGGGACACAAACATTCAGACCATAGCACATACCTGCTCTCTCCATCTCTTGCTCTCTCCCTCTTGGAGAGAGCCGCCATGTTGTGAGCAGCCCTCTGTAGAAGCTCATGTGGCAAGCCAATAGCCAGTGAGAACCCGAGGTTTGCCAACAGCCACTTGAGTGAGCTTAGAAGCAGAGCCTTCTCCACTGAGGTTTGAGATGACTGTAGCCCTGGCCAACTCCCTGATCACACCTGGGGAAAGACCCCCAAGCCAGAGGATGTATCTAAGTAACACACGGAGTCCTGACCCAGAAATGACTCGAAGATAATAAATGTTGTTTCAAGCCACTAAGTTTTGGGGTAATTTATTATGCAACCTAGATAACTAACACAGCCTGTGTCAAAGTGGGCCTCAGACGAGTGGAAACAGGAAAAACCAAAAATGGAATTACAGTTGTGCTGTCTTGGTTAGTGATATATTCAATGAATAATTTATAACTATGAAGTAACATTACAGGAGAACATTCTGGTCCCAAGATGCAATAATCTGGTTTACCCCTTTAAATGTAAGATTGTAACTTGGAATGAAAGATAGTTGCCACTAAAACAGAGCCACCATCTGCTGGTGTGAGGTGAGCGCAAGTGATTTCTTCCATAGCAGTTTCTTGAAAGTATCCAAATTCAGCAAGAAAGAAACCAGATCAGAACCTTGGCATCCCTTTTTTTAGAAAGTTTCTGCTAATATTGGCCACAGGAAATTTAAATTTGTGGTAGAAACTCCAGAATTAAGCAAAATAAACTATTAAAAGTCCAAGACATAAATTAAGATATAAGTTGTATTATCTAGGAGGAAGAAGTAAGCATAGCTAGTTTCAAAACATCATGACTACAGAAGAACAATGACGACACTGAAATTGTTAAAGATTTTGTTTACCTTGGTTCAGTCATGAATTTAAGTGGAGGCTGCAACCAAGAAATCAAGACTGAAACTTGGAAGGGCAGCAATGAAAGAATTAGGAAAGATCATCAAATATAAGGAAGCATCATTAGAGACCAAGGCCAAGATTATCCACACCCTCACACTCCCAATTACCATGTACAGGTGCAAAGCCTGGACAGTGAAGAAGGCTGACAGGAAAAAAATTGATTCATTTCATCTATGGTGTTGGAGGAGAGCTCTACAGGTACCCTGGACTGCCAGAAAGACGAACAAGTGGGTCCTAGAGCAAATTAAGCCTCAACTATCGCTGGAGGCAAAAATGGTAAAATTGAGGCTGTCCTGCTTTGGGCACATCATGAGAAGGCATGGTTCTTTGGAAGAGACAAGAATGCTGGGAAAAATAGAAGGCAGCAGGAAAAGAGGAAGACCAAATATGAGATGAGTTGACTCCATAAGGGAAGCCGCAGGCATGAGTGTGAGTAGGGCTGTCGAGGACTGGACACTGGACACCACTCACTCTTAGTGTCGCCAGGAATCAGAGCTGACTTGATGGCACATAACAACAAGTTTCAAAACAGCCATCGTCACTAGAATTTAAATGACTCTGCAGTTGTTGAGCTGTTTTGCCAAAGGCTTCTGCAAAATTGGTTAATGAGTGGCCTAATTTGCTATCTAGTACCAGTCTTGGTGATGACGAATCAACTGATACTTAATGAAGAGGAAGAGTTTATCCTTTTTCTCTTGTTAGTCTATGATCTGAAAGTTTGACTATAAAGTTGTTTTGGACGTTATGATGATGATGATCACCGTATATATGCTCACACATATCATTCACAATAGAAGCTACAGTGTACTGAACTGTACTCTGTGCTGGGCCCTTTTCACTCATAATCTCATTTCCCTCTCACAGTAACTTTATGAAGTAGGTATTACCTCCATTTTATATTGTCTAGATAAGGTCACTGAGGCTCAGGACATGACACCCTGTGCCCAAGGACATGCCCTTGGTAAACAGCAGAGTCAGAATTCAAACCCCAAACTCTCCACTTTCTACTGCAGTCCGTCCCTCTGCAATGTTTTGCTTTATTCATTACTCATCCTCCTCCTCCTG
This sequence comes from Tapirus indicus, assembly GCA_031878705.1. Lineage (NCBI taxonomy): Eukaryota > Metazoa > Chordata > Mammalia > Perissodactyla > Tapiridae > Tapirus > Tapirus indicus. Next base: position 120,554,304 of record CM062917.1, on the reverse strand, counting down.
CAGGAGGAAATGCATTCCTTCAATAAATGCATTCTTCCCATGGCTTCTGAAAGTGTAAAATCTGCTAAAATCTTATCTTCTCTGTAAAGTTTCAGGGGAAATGAAGTATTGGTTTTGTCCCTCCATAAGATGCTCCTCCTTCTTGATCTTTTATACAAAAATAACCACCCTGTATTTAGGGCACCCTATTATTTTGGCTCTTTGGTGATTCTTGCACAGTTTTGATTGCTATTGATCTATGCCAGCCTCGTTTACTATCAGTGACACATATTCAGCACCCATTTGGTGACAGTCATTGGGGTACAGAGACATTCAAGACAAGAGCTTGCAGTCTTATTAGGGAAGCAGGATGTGCACAGGGCACAAATTTACGCGGCTGATTTGAGAGCCTGAGACTAGTCATGTGAGAAATATGTTTGTTTAAGGCCAGGCCTATGTCAGGAAACTCACAAGCTAAGTAGCTTTGCTGCCTCCCACCTCCTTTCTGTAGTGTGAATTGGAATTCCTACATTCAGGTGAAGGTTCCAGAGTTTGCAGTTGCTCTATGTGTGTGTAAGGGGATTGCAGGGGACAGAAAGGGAATTAGGAAGAGAGGTAGGAAGGTCTAGGGGACGTTGGAGTGAGACTGATCAGCAGGGAATGAGAAATCCACAACAAGTTTGCAGCATACATTTGGGAGCAAAGGGGAGCTACCATTGCCAACCTTTGTCCTGTCCATCACATCCAGAGTGCTGGACCCCTAAACTATTCTGGGTCTAGTTCTGTTTAATCACCCACACCAACCTAGTCAGGGTGGCTGACCACTATAATAAACAACCCCCAACTCTCAGTGGCTTAACCCAGTAAAGTTTACTTCTTTCTTATTTCACAGTTCAAAAAAAGGGTTTGGGATAAGGGGAGTCTGTGCTCTTTGGGGCTTTTTTAGAACACAGGCCCTTCCCTTAATGTGGCTCTGCCCTCCTCCAGGTCCTCAGTGTCTTTTCCATTCAGCTGGTGATGGAGAAAGAGAGTGAAGACCAAGACTGGGAGGATTTTATGGGCCAGGCCTAGAAGTGACCCCCATGACTTCCACTCGCATTCCATTGGCCAGAACTCAGCCATATAGCCACAGACAACTGCAAGGGAGGCTGGAAGATGGGGCCTAGCAGTGTCCTCAAGGCCAAGAAGGGCACATGGACATCTGTCTTTGGCACATCTGGTGAGCCACTGCCCCTTTGTCTTATTCTGCATCCTGTTCATTCAGAAACTACTTATTCAGTACCTACTGAGTATGCAGCTCTTTTGACTAAAATTATTATTTTAGCCCCTCCCAGTGAATTAACCCACTAATGCAAACGTAAAGTGGTTTGTTCAAGCTTGACAAGTCTAGGTGTTCAAGATGCTGCCTCGTGAGAATGGTCAAAGCAGGTGATACATATAATGGAAAGAGTGTGGGATTCCTGCATCTAATACTAGCATGGCCCAAACAAGTCATTTTGGAAAGGGCACCTGCATCTCCAGACCTCGGGCCTCTCACCTGCACAGTGAGAACTTGAACTGGACAGGTGTCTAAGTTCCCTTCTTGCTTTGAGTGTCTCTGAAAGTCTTGGCAACAGTTGCGGAATTATGTTAGATTACTACCAAACCCCAGTGTTCTCACTTAATTATGAGGCTTTTGGTCCTAAGAGCACCACCACATAGCTTTGGAAAGGAAAGCAGAAAATAATACCCTCTACTCTTGATTAAGTCTCCAACTGGAAGAATCTGACAGGCGTCCCTCTCTGACTTTGAGATGCATCTTCCTTTTTTGTTAGTGCGTGTACCTGCTTGACGACATTTTGAAGGTCTAAGACTCACGTTGATTTTCACACTCCAGCTTCACACTGTTTGTTGAGAGGGAAGCAGCACATAAGTGGGGTTGTGGGGAAAGTCACTGATCATCCACAAAGTGGGAAAACCAAGCACCCATAACTGGGAATTAATACAAGTGCAGTTTGCAGAGGCCCAATTTATGGCTCCTTTGCTATACGAAACTAGTTTAGAGGCCAATGACCCTGGTCGTTACTTAATAGAGTTGATGGATTTTTTGTTATCGAACTGGCGATTAATTTAGCACCTGAATTCTCTCATTTGCTTAATCATCTCCCTCAAGCCTATTTGTATTTTTGATAGCAGCTTAACTAATTCACATCATTAACCAATTCCTCCTTAACTGTTTCTTTGCCCTTGCTGGTTTTCTCTAATTCCTAGTTTTGTCTTCCTGCACTCCAGAATCTCTATCTGATCTTAACTCAGGGGCAACTTTCTGATTGCAAAACTACAAGACAGAAGGCAGAGCTTCCTGGGCCATCCAGATCTGCCTCTGAGCCCCCTGCCAACCCTGCCAGCCTTCTGCGTGCCTTTTAAAAAGGTATATACTAGTCAGAGTTTTTGCATGCTGAACAAAGGTTGTCTATGATATTGCAGTGGGTTGAATAGTGTCCCCCCAAAATTCACATCCGCCCCAAACCTCAGAATGTGACCTTAATTGGAAATAGGCTCTTTGCAGAAGGAACTAAGGTAAGGATTGAGATGAGATTATACTGGATTAGGGTGGGCCCTAAATCCAATGAGAGTGTCCTTATACGAGACAGACAAGGACACACAGACATACAGAGAAGGAGGTGATGTGAAGACAGAGGCGGAGATTGGAGTGGTGCTGCCACAGCCAAGGAAGGCCAGGAGCCACTGGAAGCTGGAAGAGGCCAGGAAGGATCCTCCCCGAGAGCCTTCAGAAGGAGCACAGCGCTGCTGGCACCTTGATTGCAGACTTCTGGCCTCCGGAATGCCACGTGAGAGATACATTTCTGTTGCTCAAGCCACCTAGTTTTTGGCGTGGTAATCTGTTCTGGCATTCCTAGGAAAGTAACACAAATATGTTTTTTATTTTCTTTCCATTTTTGTTTTGTTCCTGTTATTATATAAGAACTATCTCTTCCCTGAGTGAAGACTGGGGCGCTCTGGGTGCTGCCGACTTCGTGATAGCCTCCGAGCCAGGGCACAGGATGGAGTGTTGCTGAAACAGGGCTGCAGGAGGTTGGTTCCGGTGAGGGGGCAGACGGGCAGGCTGCTTGTCTTGGAGGCCACCTGGTCCTTGTATCTTACCTTCAAGGCTCCATCTGCACCAACCCTTGCTTTGCTCCTCTACTCTCACACACAGCAAGGCCCCAGCAAAACGCTGCCTCAGGCTTTTGTAACAGCAGTTGATTAAAGGTTATTGTGATTTTCTTTTTACAAACTGGAAATGACTTTTAGTTTTCCTTTTGGTTTTCAATAGAAGTAATATATGCTCCTTGTAAAACAACACCAACAGATGGTACAGAAAGGAAACAAGAACTTACAATCACCTAGAATTCGCCACACAAAGATAACCACTTTTTAAAATGTAATATACATGCATATATTTTTATAAAAATAATTTTACAGTAATTTATATAACACAAATAAATTATATAATAATTTTTCTAAAAATAATTTGTTTTTGTAACAAATTGTTTTTTGTAACTGCTTTTTAAAAACCACTTATGCTGATGACATTTTCCGTATAAACAAACATAGCTTCACATCATCATCTTTATAGGCTGCAAAATATCCCATAATATGGATGTACCTTGATTTAGTTAAGCAATTTGCTACTGATAAATATTTAGGTTGTTGTCAAATTTTCACTATTATAAACAACTCTGTGATAACCTCTTATACATATTTTTGGGCACATATCTGATTATTTACAAAGTATAAATTCCTCCAAATTTCTGAGTCGAAGAATATAAACTTTTGGGGAGGGTTAGACATAGTCTGCCAATTGCTCTCCAGAAAAGACTATATATGGTGACTTTCAGTGTTTTTTAGCAGTATATTCTAATTTTGAATTTCAATAAGTGGTCCTTGATTTTCTGAGTAAAACTAATATAACCTTGCTGTTCCTAACATCTTGGTTAGAAAGGATCTTTAAAAAAGGTTCCATGCTGGGGCCGGCCCAGTGGCCCAGTGGCCCAGTTGCCCAGTGGTTTAGTTCATACTTGGCAGCCTGGGGTTCGCAGGTTTGGAACCCCGGGTGCCTGCTGACGCACTGCTTGTCAGCCATGCTGTGGCGGCGTCCCGTATAAAGTAGAGGAAGATGGGCACGGATGTTAGCCCAGGGCCAGTCTTCCTCAGCAAAAAAAAAAAAAAAAGGTTCCATACAGTAATTTGAATTTTTTTGGAGAGCCTTTTTCTTCAGTTGTCTCCCCTCTCCCTTCCTATCTCATTTCTGTTCGAAAGCACTTTGTGATCACAGTGTATCATTTACTACTTTCTGACTTTTACAAGCATCAATTAACCACGAACATGACTCTCCCTGACGTATGTCTTTTTTAATTTAGTGGCAAGTGCATTTTCTCAATTCTATTGAACTGTATCTTTCCAAACCTTCAGGACTGCCAAGATGAGTTAGGAAGAAACAGGATCTGGATCTGTTTCCTACAAAAGTGTCAATATTTGCTAAAACAAAGAGCAGGGAGTACCCCCAATGGAATGCCATCTGTCCTTGTCTTTGAGAGCCTGCTGGAAAATCTTTTCACAGCCAAGAGATGATTATTTGGCATAAGTGATACTGAAATTCAGCAAGGTGGCTTGCAGATCAGAAACTGGCTGATATAAAGAGATACTTTGCTATGTGAAGCCTGGAAGTATAGAAATGTGTTTCCCTGTAAATTAGAGATTGCTTACTTTACCAAAGTATTTCCCACAGGAATCTTTTTTTTTTTTTTGTGAGGAAGATTTACTCTCTGTTGCCAATTTTCCTCTTTTTGCTTGAGGAAGACTGGCCCTGAGCTAACATCTGTGCCCATCTTCCTCTATTTTGTATGTGGATCGCCGCCACAGCATGGCTTGATAAGTGGTGTAGGTCCATGCCTGGTATCCGAACCTGTGAACCCAGGCCGCCGAAGCCGAGTGCACTGGACTTAACCATTACGCACAGGGCCAGCACCCCATAGGAATCTTTTAATCAATAGCATCACCTGATTGGTTTAAATATTCAGATCATTAAGAAGTCATTTTTTTGCACAGCCTTTTAAGAAGTGAGCAGTTGAAGAGACATAATTCCCCTCTTATGGTTCCATTATTTCAGCCATGCTGTTTCTTAAGCAAATAAGCTACTACTTTCTTCTAATACATGTGGAAACTCGGTTCTGTTGCAGTTTTAGGGTGGAGGCATAACGCACAAGGCCCAGCTTCCGAAGTATGGTCAGTTGCCTGACCTGAGTTGCAAAGGAAGGTCTTAGCTACCTGGATTCCCTTGGAGAAAACCCAGATTCCCTTGAACAGCAATCTGAAGAGTAATTCAAGAGATCATCTTGGGTAGGAGTGAAATTCTTTAAAATACATTTGGCAGCTTTCGGGGTCCCGTTCTTCTCCCGCAGAATGTTGCTCAGTGGGATGTTTGCCACTAGGAATTTCTAATCCATCTGTGTGTTGTCCAGCTCTCCCCTGAAAACAAATTTATTTGGGAACCTCAAACCATCTGTAAAGTCTGACTCCACAACATTTTTATGACCCCAAAATATCCCATCCAGCTAAGTCATTTCTTCCAAGTTTATTTTCAGCACATGCTGCCACTCCTCAGCTGGACCTTCATGTGATCTTGCTCTTCTCAGGAAAAGAACAGTCATCCCAGCCTCCACAGAGCCCTAGGCCGTCTCCTGTGCTGTCCCTCCTGAAGGTTGGAATGGGCCAGAAGTGCGGGTCTTCTTTCACTGCAAGGCATTCAGCTGCTCTGCAGGCATCTTGGTCCAGTTTAGCCAGATCCAGCTAATCTGGGAGGATCTTAGCCAGTATGGAAACACATATTTCAGCTCCTATGGGTATGTTTACCTAAACGGTTCTTGGTATGGACTAACTTAATTAAATAAATATTTAATGAGCACCTACTGTGTGTCAGGCATTGTTCTGAGAACATTGTTCTGTGAATAAAACAAAACCCAGGTCTAATAGAGTTTGCAGTCCACTTGGGGCAGACAGATAATAAATAATTTGTCAGAGAGTGATAAATGCTAAAAAAAATAAATAAGGCAGGAGAAAAGGGGTAAAGAAGAGGAGAGTGATGGTGTGTCTGGATGCACACACCTGTGTTACATTAAGAAGGTGGATAGGGAAAGTCTAACCTGAAGAAGGTGAGGGAGAGAACCACACACTTAGCTGGGGGAGAGAGTATTCCAGGTAGTGAGAACAATAAGTTCAAAGGCCCTGAGGCAGGAGAGTACCAACTGTGTTCAAGGAATAGTGGGGAGGCAGTGCAGCAGGAAGGGAGAGCGGTATCAGGTGCCAAGTCATACTGGATGTCACAGACCATGGCAAGGAATTTGTATTTTACTCTGAGTAGGATAGGGACCTGTTAGAGGATTTTGAGAAGAAATTAATACATGCAAAACACTTAAAACACTGCACACAGTAAGTACTCAAAAAATGCTAGCTTTTATTTTTACTTTCCTTAACTCTAAAGATAATCTCCATTATGCTATTATGAGAATAGTATTTCCTTTTCTAAGATATGGCAGAAAGGATGGAAAGCAAACATAAACATCCTAATTATAATCTTTAGGTCCAGTTTTAGCATCCTACATCTACAAGAGGTTTGATTATTAGAAAATTGCCCCATGTTCAAAACTTTAGGTCCTTAGTTTTCATTCTGCTGCTCAGCAATGTATTTTTTTAAAAACTTCTCATTATGGACATTTTCAAATTTAATACAAAATTAGATAGAACCCCCAGCATCAGGCAAGTATCAATTCATGGCTAATTCTGAAATGACATCTATTTTCCTCCCCCTCCTTACACTGAATTATTTTACGGCAAATCCCAGACATATCTTTTTATCCATGAACGCTTCAATATGTATCTCTACAATCTTTCTTTTTTGTATTACCATAATACCATTATCAAACCTACAAATTTAACAATAATATCATCAAAAATATAGTTGGGGGCCAGCCTTGTGGCATACTGGTTAAGTCCGGCACACTCCACTTTGTTGGCCCAGGTTCACAGATTCAGATCTCGGGCACGGACCTACACTACTCCTCAAATCATGCTGTGGCAGTGACCCATGTACAAAATAGAGGAGGGTTGGCAACAGATGTTAGCTCAGAGTGAATCTTCCTCCCTCGCCCCCCCAAAATATATATAAAATCAGTAATTAAATTTCACTAGTTGTCTCATTAATGCTTTTTTTTTTTTTGGTGAGGAAGATTAGCCCTGAGCTAACATCTGTTGCCAATCCTCCTCTGTTTTGCTGAGGAAGACCGGCCCTGGGCTAACATCTGTGCCCATCTTCCTCTACTTTATATGGGATGCGACCACAGCATGGCTTGACAAGCAGTGTGTCTGTCCGCACCTGGGATCCAAACCTGTGAAGGCCTGGGCCGCTGAAGCGGAGCGCACGAACTTAACTGCTACACCACTGGGTTGGCACCTCATTAATGCTTTTTAAAAATAGTTGATTTGTTTAAATTAGAATTCAAACATGGTCATACTTTGCGTTTGGTTATTAGGTCTTGTAAATCTTTTAAAATCTGTCCACCCCCTTTTTTTCCCCTTTTCATTTATTTGTTGAAGAAACCTGCTCATTTATTCCTTCGATGTCCCTCATTTTGGATTTTGCAGAATGCATCCCCACGGAGTTGTTGCTTGTGTTCATTTCTCCTATAAACTGATGGTTGGTTCTAGAGACATAATCAAGTTGGGTTTTCTGGCAGACTGCCTCATAGGAGGTACTGTGAGCTTCCTATTGCACCCCATCAGGAGGCACATCCTGCCTTGCTCTCTCTCTAATTGTGGTAAAATACATATAATGTCAAATTTACCATTTTAGCCATATTAAAGTGTACAATTCAGTGGCATTTGGTACATTTACAGTGTTTTGCAACCATCACCACTATCTAACTCCAGGACTTTTCTCTCACCTCAGAAAGAAACCCTGTAGCCATTAAGTGGTCACTCCCCATCTACCCTCCCCCCAGTCCCTAGCAGCCAGTAATCTACTTTTTGTGTTTATAGATTTTTCTATTTTGGATATTTCATATAAATGGAATCATATAGTATGTATCCTTTGGTGGTTGGTTTCTTTCACTTGGTATGATGTTTTCATGGTTCATCCGTGTTGGAGCATGTAGCAGTACTTCACTCCTTTTAATGGCTGAATAATATTCCATTGCAGAGATATACCACATTTTGTTTTATCCATTCATCAGTTGATGGACATTTGGGTTGTTTCCATCTTCTCACTATTGTGAATAGTGATGCTAACATTCAAGTCCACGTTTTCACTTGAACACCTGTTTTGTATTCTTTTGGGTGAATACCTAGGAGCACCTCTCTTTCTGTGATGTTAGGACTCATCACTGGGTTCACTTGGTGTCAGTCTCATCCATACGTGATAATGTTCCCTGTGGGCCTTTCATCTATGGATTTTAACCACCATTGATGATCACTGCCTCTTCCAAGAGGGTTCCAACAGTATGCTTTTCATGGAGGTCAAGGCTGTCTAAACATTTTACTTTCAGTTAACATTAAAGCAGCACTGTTCTGGGCAACCATGTTCATGCGATTTTCTGAGGGGGAGAGAGAGGAAGGGATTGGTGACCAAAAAGTATGGGAAAAGCTGTGTATGATGGACCCCTCTTGCTGCAGATTCCAGTGCCTAGTCACATATTAAGGCCCCTGGAAAGTTCTGCAGCAAAGGAGCCTGTTTAGCTTTGTTTAACTCTGCATTTCCCAAGTTTATTTGAGTACAAACATTTTTTTCTTTATAATTCTTCTTACTATCCATTCAAACATGCTTTGGAGAATACTGTTTTAGTGTCTAGGTTACTTAAAAGAAGACTACTTACTTATTAATATATGCATGTTTCTTTAAAAAAATTTTTATTGAGGTAACATTGATTTATAACATTGTATAAGTTTCAGGTGTACATAATTATATTTCACCTTCTGTATAGACTGTATTGTGTTCCCCACCAAAGCCTAGTTGCCATCCATCACCATACCCCTTTACCTCTTTCACCCTCCTCCCACCCCCCCTTCCCCACTGGTAACCACTAATCTATTCTCTGTATCTATGTGGTTTTTTGTTGTTGTTGTTTTATTTTCCACATGTGAGTGAAATCATACAGTATTTGGTTTTCTCTATCTGACTTATTTTGCTTAGCATAATACCCCCAAGGTCCATCCATGTTGTCGCAAATGGCAAGATTTCATCTTTTTTATGGCTGAGTAGTATTCCATTGTATATATATATATATATATATATATATATATACAATGTCTTCTTTATCCGTTCCTCCATCGATGGACACTTAAGTTGTTTCCAAGTCTTGGCTATTGTAAGTAATGCTGCAAAGAACATAGGGATGCATATATCTTTTCAAATTAGTGTTTTTGCGTTCTTTCGATAAATATCCAGAAGTGGAATAGCTGGATCATATGGTAGTTCTATTTTTAATTTTTTCAGGAATCTCCATACTGTTTTCCATAGTGGCTGCACCAATTTATATTCCCACCAGCCATCAACGAGGGTTCCTTTTTCTCTATATCCCCTCCAACACTTGTTATTTCTTATCTTTTCAATAATAGTCATTCTGACAGATGTGAGGTGATATCTCATTGTGGTTTGATTTGCATTTCCCTAATAATTATTGATGTTGAACATCTTTTTATGTGCCTGTTGGCCATCTGTATAACTTCTTTGGAAAAATGTCTGTTCAGATCCTCTCCCATTTTTTTTTTAATTAGGTGGTTTGTTTTCTTGTTGTTGAGTTGTATGAGTTCTTTTTATTTTTGGATATTAACCCCTTACCAGATACATGATTTGCAATTATTTTCTCCCAGTTGATGGGTTGTCTTTTCATGTTGTTGATAGTTTCCTTTGCCGTGCAGAAGCTTTTTAGTTTGATGTAGTCCTATTTGTTTATTTGTTCTTTTGTTTCCTTTGCCTGAGGAGACATATTCAAAAGGATACTGCTAAGACTGATGTCAAAGAGTGTATTGACTATGTTTTCTTCTAGGAGTTTTATGGTTTCAGGTCTTACATTTAATCCATTTTGAGATGATTTTTGTGTATGGTGTAAGATGTAGCTGTCCAGTTTTCCCAACACCGTTTATTGAAGAGAATTTCCTTTCTCCATTGTATGTTCTTGGCTCCTTTGTCAAAAATTAGCTCTCCATAAAGGTGTGAGTTTATTTCTGTGATCTCGATTCTGTTCCATTGATTTGTGTGTCTGTTTTTCTGCCAGTACCATATGCATATGTTTTTTAACTGTCTGGAACCAACCTGACAGTCTCCTGAAGCTTATATTCACTTAGTGGCCATAAACTGACTGTGTTCTTATAAAAGCCGTAGGCAACAGAATTGGCAATATTTCTGACAAAGCTTCGCCTGGAAACTCTGAATCGAGATAATGTCCTTGGGAGTGAACACTTGAGCCAAAGAGGAATATGCCAATTTCACTTATCACCTCAATCTTGCAGTGTTTGATGGTCGCCTGTGACAAACCTTAGAGAAGTGCCATATTGATGTGTACCCAAGGAAGCCAGTACTACTTAGAGTTTCTCTGCTCTTCATGGCTTTACTCCACACAGCCTCCAAACCACGTCTAGGGTGGCTCTTTTCCTTTCTGCTTCCCTGAGTCACACTGCTGTGGACTCTGTCTCACCACCCACACAGTCAGAGTGAGATGATGCTAAACACAGAGGTCACAACAGAGAGTATCTGGCGGATTCCTCGATTGACTTTCCGAGCTCAGGGATTTGACAGTGTTCCTTTCATGCGGCCTTTAGGAAGAAGTGTCTGCTTGAATATGTTTCATTTACCAGTTTGCTTTTAAAAAACTCTTATTATGGGGCCGCCCGGTGGCGTAGCGGTTTCGTCCGCGCTTGGCAGCCCGGGGTTCGCCGGTTCGGATCCCGGGCGCCCGCCGACGCACTGCTTGTCAGCCATGCCATGGTGGTGTCCCATATAAAGTAGAGGAAGATGGGCACGGATGTTAGCCCAGGGCCAGTCTTCCTCAGCAAAAAGAGGAGGATTAGCAACGGATGTTAGCTCAGGGCTGGTCTTCCTCACAAAAAAAAAAAACCAAAAAACTCTTATTAGTCAACTAGCTGTGCAGAGTGCTGGCCGTGTGATCTGCACCTTTGAGGTTGCAAGCAGAAGATGGTGCCTGCCAGATATATACTTTTGGTTTTTGTGAGGAGAAAGGTGGTGAGATGCTACAAGACAAAACACCCGACTTGCCCCCCTTTTATGAGAGTCCCCAGACGTGGTCTCAGGGCTGAGTCTAGACACTGCCCTAATCTGTGTGTTCTGAGGGGAGAAGAGATTCCACAATAGAAAGAAGTTGCCTCATGAGAATGAAAGGACCACTTCAAACATACTGTCAATAATTCATCAAATGACAGCGATGAAGCAACCGGTTCAGGTCATGCCAGGCAGCCAACTGATCCTGGGCCAAGAAAACCAATAGCAGATGAAAGGAAGAAGCACACCTGAGCCAACTTGCTCACGAGCTGAAATATTCAAATGTGGGTACAAGGTGCTTACTTCATCCTCGCACCTGTTCTGACTCAGCACACGCTGAAATGTTGAAGCAAGACTTGACATGCTGCCGGTGCTGGCAGCTGAAGCAGAAAATTCACAGTGACACCAGAAAATTCACACCTGGCACCAAATAGTGCCAGGGAAGGGACAAAGAGAGCCCACTGGACTCTGCCATCAGCTGTGGACTTTCTGGAGCCTGTCTCCTACCACTAGGGAAGACTTGGACTGATGCTTGGCTTCCTTGGAGTAGCTTGCTAAATAAATTAGCATGGATCTACATTTAAAAATTCGCCAGTTGAAGATTTTTTGGTGTATCAGTGGGCTTTTGGTTTCATGATTGCTGCTAAAAAAAATTTGAGCAACTCACATGACTATATACAACTTTCACTGATTTAATTACTGCTTAGAAAGGAAATTGCGAGATTTAGATGCCCAGGGAAAGACATCAGCATCATGCCTCACATTTCTCATGGTGCTCAAGTGGGAGCCAGTATTGATCAAAACCTTTCATCAGCCTTTAGTCTGCATCCAGTGGTTTTAAAGGGACATGTAATTAGCTGACTTATTTTGTGGTCCCTTCTTCATGACTGTGTGTTGGACAGTATCAACAGAGATCTTCCTGCGGCTGTTTATATAAATCTTTAAGTTCAGTGTCTTGTGGGCTTCTATAAAAGGTAACTGAAGAACTTTTGTTTGTAGAATATGGAAGTGCTTTAAAGTGCTTGTGGGAGAAAATCTTGAAAAGATGGTAGACCCATTTATAAGCGAGGTAGCAAACTATGCCCTGTCTGGAATATAGAAAAAAAATGTATGCGTCTGCTCAAGCAGCTTTTTATTAGTGGAATGCATGACTTACTTTATAAATAGTAAAACCTAAGCCTTGGCAGCAGTTTTAATTCTCCAGGGACCATAACTTATGTTAAAAGGGCTAATATGGTTCATGATAAGATCTGAATGGGTTTTGGAATAATTAGACAGAAAACCCAACTCAGAATAAATGTTAACTGAGGTTCTGAGACTGAGCACCCCTCTGGCAGGTGGGGTGTCTACCATTTGGATATATTTGAACCACCATCACAGAGTGGGAGAGGACCTTAGATGTCACCTTCTCTAGTTTCCCCAGCCTCCAATGTGGGAGACCATCTAGATGGTTGAACATGTCCAGGACCTCACGGTCAGCCTGTCTCATGGGTGCTTGCCCAGATCTAAGTTTATATGGTTCCCCTGTGGCCTCTAACCACTGGACCTGCTCTCCAGAACTTTCCAGAGTAAATCCACTTCCATAAGACAGATTTTCTAATAGTTGAAGTTAGGTCTCAAGTGTCCCCTAACTTGCCCTTTTCCTTTTCCACGCTGATTCTGTAGATCTGGATCTTTCTGAGATTGCTCACTTAATGGGAGAGGATGAACTTCCCAGAGAGAAGAGAACAGTGTTTTAGCCAGCAAAGAGCAGGAGCTGTGCTTCTCAACTAGACTCTCCAAAAGCCCAGGAGCACTCTTCCAGACCAGCACCCCATCCCAGTCTGCCTTGCCCTCTTTTAGAATTTCCAGACCTTTCACCACGTTGGAGGTCCACCACTAGCTGACTTTGATTAGCCAATGGTCTTAAAAGGGATGCCTAGCAAAGAATGCAATATAGCAGGTATAGTCTGATGGGAGCCCGATTCTCTGGGCAGTATACTTCTAAATGGTTGGGGAAGTTAAGAGATTCATCTACTTCCCTTCCTGAATATCTTTTACAAATTATTATTTTTAAGATGTAAATTATGTAAAATAGTACAACCACTCTGGAAAACAATTTGGCATAGTAAAATTGAAGCAGCAATGCCATTTTTAGGTATATACTCTACAGAATCTCTTGCACATGTGTACCAGGAGACATGTAAAAGAATATTCTTGGGGCCAGCCTGGTGGTGTAGCGGTTAAGTTCTTGCGTTTGGCTTTGGCGGCCTGGGGTTCGCCAGTTCGGATCCTGGGCGCGGACCTACTCAACGTTCATCAAGCCACGCAGAGGCGGCGTCCCATGTAGAAGAGCTGCAACTCTACAACTATGATACAACACTATGTACTGGGACCTTGGGGAGAAAAAAAGAAAGAAGAGGAAGATTGGCAACAGATGTTAGCGCAGGGCCAATCTTGCTCAAAAAAAAAAAAAAAAAGAATCTCTTAAAAAAAAGAATATTCATAGTAGCATTGTCAGCAGTAGCAACAACAACAAACAAAGTGGAAATATCCCAAATGTGCATTGACAGGAGAATGAGTCAGTGCATTACTCATTCATTTTTTTGTTGCAGTAAAATATACATAACATAAAATTTACCATTTTAACTATTTTTAAGTGTACAGTTTTGTGACATTAAGTACATTCACATTGTTGTGCAACCGTCACCACCATCCATCCCCAGAACTTTTTCATCTTCTTCAGCTGAAACTTTCTGCCCATTAAAAACTAACTCCCCAGCCTCTTCTCCTCTCAGTCCTTGGCAACCTCTGTTCTACTTTCTATCTCTATGAATTTACCTGTTCTGGGTACCCCATATAAGTGGAATTATACAATATTTATCCTTCTGTGACTGGCTTATTTTACTTAGTATAAGTTCATCCACGTTGTAGCATGTATCAGAATTTTTTCCTTTTTTAAAGCTGAATAACATTCTGTTGTATATGGTACACATACCACATTTTGTTTATCCATTCATCTGTTGATGGATGCTTGGATTGCTTTGATCTTTGGCTCTTGTGAATAATGCTTCTATGAACATAAGTGTCCAAATATTTGTTCAAGTCTCTGCTTTCACTTCTTGTGGGTATATACCCAGAAGTGGAATTGCTGGATCATATGGTAATTCTGTGTTTTGAGGAATCACTATATGTACTGTTTTCCACAGCAGCTGCATCTATTCATTCATTTTTTTTTTACTGCATATGATATTACACAGTATAACTATGATGTAATTTATTAGATATTGCCAAACTTTTTTTAGTAGCTTATTAATATATATACCTACCAGCAGTGTATTAAGAGTTCCAAGTGATCCACATATTTGCCAACACTGAATATTTTCAGATTTCTTAATTTTTGCCAATTTAGTGTTTTTAAATGATTATCTTACCATAGTCTTTATTTTTATTTTTCTGATTATCATTGCAATTACTCATCATTTTATATATTTGAAAGTTTTGTTTTTCACATGGACATCTTAAATTCATTAAGAATTAATTTTTGTGTATGATGTATGATAGGAGTCTGATTTCATCCCTTTCTCCATGGATGACTGAGTGTACTGGCTCCATCCTTTTCCCATTGCCACCAGTCTCACATGTCAAGTTTCCATGTATGGTTGGTCTGCCTCTGAGCTCTCTATTTATTCACTTGGTTAATTTGTCCACCGATACGAATGGCATCTGTTTTCTTTACCATGAGGTGACAATGATTGAGAGACTGATGCTGGGTTAATTGGGCACTTCTTGTCCAGTATTATAATTGCACCTGCTATGGACTAGGTGGTTAGAATTGGCCTGCTGGCTGCATAAAGTATAGTCCATGCATTCATGGAGCTCACAGATACGTATTTCAGTCCTGATGATGCAACATGAGAAGTGTGGAAATAGAGGAATAGTGCTAATAAGAAAAAACAATGAAGGAAACAACTAATTCCAGTATGAGGGCATCCAAGAAGGTAACAGTCAGGGAGGTTGACCATTTCAAGTAGGAAGTGTATGATATCCTGGTTGAGAGCTGAGTTTTAGAGGTAGACAAACTCATATTTGAATTCCAGTGCCCCTACTTATTAGCTGTGTGACCCTGACAAATTCTTGAGACCTCCATTTCCTTATCTATTCAACAGAGGTAATAATAATACCTACCTCAGAAGGTTGTTCGGAAGATTAAAACAAACCTTGTATTAGGAGCACTTAGCCCAGTGCCTGACACATTGGAAGTACTCAATAAATGTAAACCTATTCATTCATTCATTCAGTAATATTAATTGAGTACCCACTATCTGCCAGACATGGCAATAGGCTATAAATTCAAGTGTGAGCAAAGCAAATGGTCTTTACCCTCATGTAGCTTTCAGTCAAGTGGGATAGATAGATGCTCATAAAATAATCACACAAATATATCATTACAGACTTTGATGAGTACTATAAAGGGAAATTACAGCAAGCTAGGACAGAATAGAAGAGAGAAACCTGATTTATGATGATTATTTTTATTATTACTACTTCTGAGCTGGGACTTGAAGGATGAATAGTTTATGGGCGTGGCAGGCAGGGAAGGTCATTCCAGACATACTGAACTTCAAAAGAAAAGGCATGGAGATGTGAAAGTTTTTCCTCAGGTCAAGGGCAACGGCTTGGGCACCCCTCACTTCTTGCCCCCCTTTCCCAGGGGACAGGCAGGAGAAGGAGGTTGAATGACTGCCTGTGGCCCCCAGACGTATCTTGTGGCTCAATGAACCCCAATCTTTGGTCAGTGTGAAAAATTATTCTCAATGCCACTGACCAGCTCCTTGGCAATAACAGACTGAAAATGAATGGTGAAAATGGCTCAGATGAGCTGCATTACAATGAAGTCCTTTTGACGTTGGTGCTGGTCAAAAAAGTATTTAGGACTGACTTCAATTGGGCATTCCAAAGCTCAAAGATAAAAAGCAGTGCCCAGAGAAAATACAGTTAAAGGTTTTTCCAGAACATACATGAGGTATTTTTACAAGCTGATGGTGCATACTGTTTTCCATTTGGAGTAGATGTGGCAAAGAGTTGTATCTGCAAGAAGGGAAAAATAGATGATTGTGAGGGGTTTTTCTGGAACAAGTACAATTCAATAGTTCTCAAATTGTGCTGTATATCAGAATCTCCCTGGGAGTCTGTTAAAAATTTATACTCCCTGGCCATCCCAGAGACACAGTAGGTGTTCCCTGGGCCTAGGGTTCTGTATTTTTAACAAGCTCCAGAGGGAATTCTGATGCTGGAGGACACGCTTTGAAAAACCTTGTAGACTTAGCATCTTTAACTCTTTCTTTTATCTTTGTTTCAAAGTCTTCTTTTAGAAGAGTCTCAAGAATAGGCTTTCTTTTCCATTCCCCTTCACCTGCCTCAGTGTCAGCTGGGGGTCCCAAGCACAATTGCCTGGGCAGGTCGCATGAATGTGTGAAACAGAGAGGGTAGGAGAATAGGAATTAAGTTGGTTGGGCAGCCAGCCTGTCTGTCTAGTCACTTTGCTTTTCTAAACATTGTGCAGGCTGAGAACACATACCTGAGAGCTTTGTGCATCTCGGTGCTGCCCGTTGGCGACCTGACCACTAATTCATACAATTGTGCAGAAGATAATGGTACAGACTCTGCACTCAGCCGACTTCAGTGGAGTCCTGGCTCCGCCACTTACTAACATGTAACCTCGGACAAGTTACTGAACCCCTTCAAGCCCTTCTCTTCTCGTTTGTAAAACTGGACTTGGCTCATTGGGCTTTTGCAAGGATGTGGAAAGGTAATACATGAATATGTCAGGTACAGGGGCTGGCAATTTGGGGGATTAAGTTAAGTGAGTGAGATTAAGTTAAATGATTAAGTAGAGTGAGCAGGTAATTTAAGGGATGTTCCTCTGCGTTGTTACGGACTGTGGAGAGTGATAGGCAGACATATCTCTCATTATCCAGCACATAGCCCCTCTCATTCTGCCCTCTGTACTTTTTTTTCTTATTGAGATATAATTGACATACATTATTTTATTTATTTATTTTTTTGTGTGTGTTGGGGGGGAAGACCAGCCCTGAGCTAACATCCGTTGCTAATCCTCCTCTTTTTGCTGAGGAAGACCGGCCCTGGGCTAACATCGTGCCCATCTTCCTCTACTTTATATGGGACGCCGCCACGGCATGGCTGACAGGCAGTGCGTCGGCGGGCGCCTGGGATCCGAGCTCGCGAACCCCGGGCTGCCAAGCGCGGACTAAACCGCTGCGCCACCGGGCGGCCCGACATACATTATTTTAGTTTCAGGTGTAAAACATAATGATTCAATATTTGTATATATTGCAAAATGGTCACCACAATAAGTCTAGTTAACATCCATCACCATACATAGTTATAGAATTTTTTTTCTTGTTATGAGAACTTTCAAGATCTACTCTTTTACCAACTTTCAAATATGCAGTACAGTATTTTCCACTATGGTCACCATATTGTACATTACATCCCCAGGACTTACTTATTTTATAACTGAAAGTTTGTACCTTTTCACTCTCTTCACTCATTTGCCCCCCCGCCCTACCCCCACCTCAGGCAACTACCAATCTATGAGCTAGGTTTTTTTTTTAGATTCCACAGATAAATGAGATCATATGGTATTTGTCTTTCTCTGTCTGACATTTCACTCAGCATAATGCCCTCCAGGTCCATCCATGTTGTAGAAAATGGTCAGATTTCCTTCTTTTTTATGGCTGAATAATATTCCACTGTGTATATATACACCACATCTTCTTTATCCATTCAACCATCAATGGACACTTAGGTTGCTTCCATGTCTTGGCTGTTCTGAATAATGCTGCAGTGAACATGGGGGTGCAGATGGCTTTTCGAATTAGTGTTTTCATTTTCTTTGGATAAATACCCAGAAGTGGAATTGCTGGATCATATGGTAGTTCTATCTTTTATTTTTTGAGGCACCTCCATGCTATGCCCTCTGTACTTTTGCAGTTATTTCTTCTCTAATAAAATTCCATTGTCTCCACACCCATATACGTTTAACCAAATTATTTTCAGACCTCAACTGAAGTCCCACTTCTAGGAAAAGTTTCACTGCAGCAGTAACTTCAGTTCCCACTGATGTTTCTTTCTCTAGTTTTCTATTTAATCTACATCTGCACCAGTTAGGTTCTGATTGCGTTCTGCCTTATATTGATCTTTAATTATTACATGGGTGTGTTTTGTTATCTCATCTAAAATAAAACTCTTGGAGGTCTGGGTAAATATTTTGCTTCCAATAACTACAGGAAAAACCTATATATGTGAAAGGGAGATATAAGTTAGCATTGATCAACTTAAAGTAATTTTTTTGTCCTTAATAAAGAGGCAAGGCTCTGAATTTTCATATAATTCTCACAGAATCTTGCATCCTCTGTATCCAATTTATTCAATCATATATTCCTGTGCATTATAAATACAGAAATATGAGAAATTCATTAGCGACCTATATCCATCTGGTTCTCCTCAGTACATCACACACACACACACACACACACACACACAGGACAGGCAATGGAGGGCCAAGATTATAATAAGAAATTGGTACTGGGACGCTAATCTGAGCAGTTCCCATACTGGCTGGTTTTCTCTCTCCTCTCTTGTGCAAACGTGCTGATCAGGGGGTTGTAACCCTCAGTCCCAGCCCCTTTCTGGTTGGTGGTGGATGGGTCTGGAGGCTGCTCGAGGCTCTCCGTCTCACTGCCCCGCTGTGGCTCCACTCTGAGACCGAGGCTTCTTGCCCCGTTCTTTAAACATTTTGCTTAGAGACCCTTCTCTTCCCACCCCCAAAGGGAAGAACACGCTCTCCAGGCAACAGTGCTCTCAGCCAGCGGGGGACAGTCTGCACTGAATGTGATCACAGCTCCGGAGGGCTGCGCTGGGGGCATTGGCGGGACACACCATGTACACTTGTCTTTACCTTCCTCTTTTGTCTTGAAATAAAGCACTCAGCTTTCAAATTTCCTGTACGTTAGTTTTCTCGCTTCTAGGGACACTCTCTCCAAAAGGGCGGCTTTCAGGGGGCTTAACCTTGGAGTCTGGGGGCTCGATTTTTGATTCCCGACTCCCTTCCCTTTTCGTCCTGGGAAGCCCAAGGTCTTTCATGCAATGCGCCCTCTAGAGGCCGGCTACGGCATCCCAGTTAAATCCAGTGAAGGTTCTCGTTACTTCTTGACCCCACATAAAAGATCCAATGTAACCAGCCCGCGGTGAAATGGGTCAGGGAAATGAGTGAACTTTGCTTTAAAGTTACTGTTTCCCCTAGAAGAAAAATCTCGGCTTTAACTCTGACAACCAGTTTCTCTAGTACATTTTCACACGAAGTTGGATGGCCCTGTCCTGCCGCTTTCTGAGACCCCCAAACACCTAATTTTCACAATCTAGATTTATTGTCTGTACTGAGAGAATCCCTCCATAAGTTTGTCAAACCCTGAATCTGCCTTGATTTTATCCTTCAGAAAGCATCTTACTCAATGTAGGTTGAGGAAAAAAAACTCATGACAATCTTTCACCCTCTGTGGATGTGTCCTCATCCACCGTGAGCACGACCTTCTGTTGTGGTCCTGTCCCTTGACGAATGAAAATAACCTGAGGTTCTGCACGGTTCTCAGCAGGAGGAAGTTAAGGAGGACCAGGACCCGGCCCTGCCAGCACCAGAGAGCTCTAGACCTGGCCTTTTCTGGAGAACAGGGACGTTTCACAGGACCATTACTCTGCAGAAGATGGCTCACAGAACTGCATGTCAGAGCCAGAACCGAAAGACCACACGAAGTGGCCTGCCCCGAGGAGAGAAAATGACCTGCTGTTTTTCAGTTGTGGTGTTGCTAATACTAACCTTGAGACAGAAATTCACATTAGTTTAACCAATCCTATATGCTTCCAATTCAATTCAAAAAACCTGATGTTGCCAAATAGAAATATAGGCCTTGATTCATTTCTCAAGTAGAATGAAATAAAATTGATTGTCTATAAAATATTTATCAGATCTAGGCTAGTGTTTGAATTATAATATCTCCAGCAGCCTTTAAAATGTCCTCTCTCTGCTTATTTCGTTATTGATTGGGCAGACAAAATTTTTGCTTAATACAGTGACTATAATGTGTTTACAGAGATTAATTTACTCACTCTTGAGGATTAATTTAATTCTTTTATGATAGCAATTTTTCCTAGGACTTTTTTTCCCCAAAGGGTCACATCTAAATTTATTAGACTGTTATATGGTTTACAATAATTTGGGTGTAACTGAATTATTTATACCTGTGTTTGCCAAACCTGGCTGCCCATCATAATGACGTGGGGATTGTCTTAGAAATGTAGATTCCCAGGTGTCACCCCAGACTCAGTGAAGCAGAATCCCTGGGGGTGCAGCCTGGGAATTCTTCCGTTTAAAGATGCTCCCCAGTGATTCAGGTGCAGCAGCCCGGCCACTCTTGGTGGACTAGGGTTTCCGGAACTGATCGATATAGTTTAGTCCTGCGTAATTTTGAGGTAAAATGTTATTGTCCTTAAACATGGAATTTTCTGTTGCTAATAGCACATGTCCTATTTCTTTGCATCCTTCCACCCACTAGAATTACCCAAGCACCCTTCCCTGTATTAGAAGTGAACTTCAGAGGAGGGGGACAAACCACACAACGTGAAGGAGGTTCAGAGTGCAACCATGTTGTCACTGACGGTAGTCACTGTGAATGGAGGAGCAAGCGGAACAGCCACCTGATGAGGTTCTCTCTCTCTCTCCCGCTGGCCTGGTCGTACCAAGCTCTTTGGGTCAGCATTGCTCCATTTGGTGGGTCCCTGAGGCCCTCAGGAAAGCTGGGTTGGTCCTGGGTTACGTGCCAGCAGAATTCACCCTGTTCAGTGACGTGAATTGGTACCTGGACACAGGGCTTGAAAAATACTGATCTGTAAAGTCACATGATGATTAGAGACACAGTCCCACTATTTCAAAGCCATCAAGACTAAAACACTCAATTATATCTCGATTAAAAAAAATTAAAACACAAGCACAATGACAACAAAAACACTAAAAATACTAAAGTTTTTAGTTTATGTCAATGAATAGGCCGTCTCCCCCCGATTTCAACGAATAGGCTTTTCTTTACTGAACAAAGGCCACCCGTCTGTTTGAATGAAAAATCAGTCTCCGGGTTTGATCAAGGATTGCATGAAAATAAATATATCTGCTAGAAAAGCCTTTCGTGTGGTGCAAAAAGTAAATCACATTTAAAGGTGTGCATTTGGAGGGCACATGGCAAATTCCAACCGTATAAAAGGCCTAAGATGAAAAATAAAGCTTCTTCTCATCCTTTCTAGGTTTTGTTCCTTAGAGACACTTGCTGAGAACAGTTTCTTGGCTGTTCTTTGAAAAATATTATGTGTTTACATCATATACCACCTCTTACATGTAAAGGCAGCCTCTTACAAAACAAGCTTTTTCCAGCCTTTTTGCAATTATACAAAATGCTCTAATGAACATATCATGTGTATATATATATATATAGTATATATATATGCTACATATATATACACACACATACACATACCTGTCCCATGAGTCTCTGAACCCACGGGGTAGTGTATTTGAAAGATACATTTCTGAAAGTGGAATTAATGGACTCAATGGACATGTGTACATTTAGTTTTGAAAGATGGTCCAAATTGTCCCCCCAGAGGTTGTGCCACTTTACCAGTCACTAAAAGTATGAGACTCACCTTACTGAATGCTCTTATTGTTTCTAATAGTTTTTCGTTGATTTTCTGTTTGTGTGTTTTTCCGGTTATATAATACATCTTCACAGATAAGGATAATTTTACCTCCTTATTTCCAGTTTTAGTACCTCTATTACTTTCTTTTGCATTGGCTAGTAATTCTAGAGCAATGATAAGCAATAGTGGTGAGAGTGGGCATCTTTGTCTTTTTCCTGACTCAAATGGGAAGGCTTCTATTATTTCCTTAGCAAATATGAAAATTAAAAAACTTTTTTTCTTTATTGAGAAAAAATCAGAAATGAAATGTCAAGTTTTATCAAATATCTTTCTAGGATCTATATAAATTATTTTGTTGAAAATAATTTATTATATTAAATTAAGATTGCTCAGGAAATCTAAGACTTCTGGTTGCCCTGAATCTATCAAAAAATGTTATGGTTACAATATTATTTGTAATACAAAACAAAAACAAAAATCTGGAAACTATGAAAATGTCTCTCACTAGGGAAATGGTTAAATAAATTATAACACTTTCATATAGTGGAAAACTATTCACCTCTTTAAAAAATAATGAAGTAGATTATATTTGGCAAGACGAATCAATCTGAGATCTGAGGTCAAGTGAAAATAGCAAGTGCAATATAGTGTGTGTCCTCATTTGTGTAAACAGTAAAAGGGGACATGCACATATAAATATGCATGTATATACAAAGAAAAATTCTGGAAGGACACGGAAGAAGCTATCAGAAAAGCTTGCTCCTTGCTTGATGAAGGATAGATGTCTGGGGATCTGAGAAAATCTGCTCTGTGTTTGGATTTTTTTTTTTAAACCATATGCATTTATTCCTTTTTCAATGAAAAAATAACAAAAAAAGTTATGATTAAAGTTATTTTAAAAGAAAAATTTTTGTTCATGTTAAAGTTTTAAATCCTAGTAACTAAAAGGTGAAAGATAAGATAAATATTAAACATAATTAATTATGGGTCAAATTTGTCATGTCCAAGTGTTTGTTTGTTTTTGTGCCTGCGGTGGGTACCTCACTCCTCTCGCCCTAGTCCCAGTTCTATGATGGAGCTCCAGCTTCTAGAATTTTCCACAAGCCCCTATGACTTCTGCAGTGGGAGCTGCTTCTAGCTGAGTTGGCCTCACTCTTGCGTCTGGGGGTTATGTAAAACTTTTATAGTAAATGTTCTCCAAATAGAATTCCCAGCTCCATCCTTAACAGCAAATGGAAGCCTCTTTGACCTTGTGCTGATAGGAATTCTTTCAACCTGGATGAACAACGGGGAAATGATTTACTAAATTAGGGCCAACAATATGATGACATACGCTTTTGTTAAAAATTATGATTATGAAACTTAAAACAGGGAAATGCCTGCCATAATGATAAATGAAAAGAGCAGATGAATAGGTCACATCTACGTTATGATTTTAACTTTGCAAAAATAAAAGGGAGGATAAATTGACAAGGTAGCTTTAGTAGAGTGATTTGGTAAAGTGATAAGTTTTCTCCAAACATCTTCTTAACTTTGGCACTACGTCAGTGTATTTTATTAAAAAATAAAAAAGAGGTGGTAAAATAAATTGCTTTTGAGATCCTGAAATGAAAAGAGGAAATATGCTTTCTTGTTTCCTTTTAATATCCTATATGGAGAAGGGGAGTGCCCTGGCTCAAGGTCCCACATATCTAAGAAATTCAAGACAGCAGCACCATTCAGGGAGGCCTTCTTATTGGCATTTCTGACCAAATGAATTGAGCTTCTGCCATGGCAAGGCTGGGCACAACTCTGGTATGACATCCCATTAAGGAGGGATTCCACTTTGGAGCTTCCTAATGAATGGCTGCCACCATGGTTATAGTTTATATTGATGTGACTAGTCCTGCTGCTCATTCACCAATTGCAAGTGATGTGTCTCACCACGTCTTGATGCCGGGCCCTACCGTTCTCTCGCTGGATGTAAATTATTTGCTGTAGGGAGATGATTGTTTAGCAACTTAGGAAACCTTTAGAAAATTCTCCCTGAATGTCCAGAGAGCTTTGACCCTTGGAAATCTGATTGGTTACCATGTCAGTGACAATATTTGCCTCCTTTCATTCCTCTACACATTTTCTTTCTCAGCTAATATGGTAAACAGCACTGTTCTCTGCTCATTAATGAGCAGGCATATCAGGCAAGACCCAACCTTCCTGAAAGTCTTTCTTCCTGTTCTAAAAGTAGAAAGAATGCCCGGGGGTCCATATATTTCTGCCTCTTTCCTAGGTATGACTTTATCTACACAGGTAGATAAAGCACTAGCATCCTTTTGGTTAGTGATAAATTGCTTTGCTGCTTTGCTGACTGCTGCGGGAGGCTGACCGCAACTAGAATAAGTCCTCCTCCCCTTTCTACACTGTGTCCCTTGGTCTGGATCACTGGGAAGGGTGGTCTTCATAAAATGATGCTTGAGACCTTCCTACTTTGGCCAGATCAGGGAATGACCAGAATGGGGAGGGAAGACTCCACCACTGAGACTTGATGAATTTTCAGTAGGGAGATTATTTGTATTGTAGGAAAAAGTAAAAACATGAAATCTGAACTGGGAAAATGTGATATGTGGGGGCATGTTTATGTAACCACCTCTTAGTCACATAATCAACCTTCGGCAGAAAGCAGAGAAGAGCAATGGGAAGGAATCAATGGAGAAATCCTAGGGAATGATGGGCAAGGGAAAATCTCAGTAAGAGCAGCAAAGAGTGCCTGTATAGGGTTTTAAAAATCTGCGTTTTCCTTTTTGTCTTGGGAGAAAGGGATTATAAAATAAACCAGTTAGAGACTTATTTTTATTTTATTTTATTATTTTTTGTGTGTGAGGAAGACCAGCCCTGAGCTAACATCCATTGCCAATCTTCCTCTTTTTTGCTGAGGAAGACTGGCCCTGGGCTAACATCCATGCCCATCTTCCTCTACTTTATATGGGACGCCACCACAGCATGGCTGACAAGCAGTGGGTCGGTAGGGGCCCGGGATCTGAACCCGCAAACTCTGGGCTGCCAAAGCGCGAACTAAACCACTGCATGCCACCGGGCCAGCCCGAAACCAGCTAGAGACTTAAATGAGACTATATATATATTAGAGAGAGAAGGAGGGTGGGAGGGAGGCAGCAAGAGAGAGAGAGAGAGAGAAAGAGGGGCTTTTACTTTTGAAGTTCTGAAAAAACTCAAAAATATTAAATAAGAAGTAAATGTTGGAACCACTCAAGCGCACCATGAAATATATCCCTGAAATCAAGTTACAAATCTCCAGGAAATGGAAGAGTCCACCAGGTGCCCAGAGATAAATTCTGATTTAGGGGTGTGGGCAGCAGTTTCTCATTTTTCACACAGGCTGTTTCAGACTTCTAAGACCTTTTCAGTTCTAGTGCAAGGACATTCTCTAGCTAGTGGCTGTGACACCGTGTGAAGTGCCACCATCAAGCTCTGCAGGGGCTTCAACCAGATCCTCCAGAAGTTCCTCACTGAGGTGGGTGGGGGTGTGAGGCTGGCTGACCGCGGCACCCAGTCATCGTGTCCTCACTGTCATCTCTTTTCCATCTTCACTTCCAGAGTGTCTGGCTTCCTTCCATGGCAGCTCTGAGGCGATGCTTGTGATGTTTTACAAAAGTCTTCACATTTCACGAGCGGTCTTCAAGGTCCATATGGGACTATTTAATGACTGAACAAAGGCAAGTTTCCACTTAACCCCTGGTCATTTTTCATTTGTCTATTTTAATCATGATACTTTTGAGCAATGGCCAGATTTGGGTAGTTTTGGTACTTGCAGTGGACATTTGTTCTGGTCTGACCAGCATCCCTTTCCCTGCCCTTTGGAAACAGCAGCCAGACTCTCCTTTGGGGGAACTACCCTATTCCACTGCACACAGTCTTGATGGAACTGTCAATCAAGGAGTCTGGGGGAGGGGAGGGGAGACCTGAGACCCAAGCTGGGCCAGCCAGACTCTTCTGGGAATTTGAATCACGAGTGGAATAGCATCAGAAAAAAAATTCAAGTCCAGTGAGGTGCCACTAATTCCTGCCACTTAAAGTAGTATACTGACGAGGCAGTGTGGCCTTTGGAGTATGGGCTGTGGAGCTAGATGGTGTGAGTTAGAGACCCAGCTCTGCCACTTTCTCAGTAGGAGCTGGAGCAAGCTAATTGGCCTCCTCATGCCTCAGCTTCCTCATATTGTGAAAAGGGGATAATAGTGCCTCTCTCATAGGGTTGTTGTTTGTACACATGAATCAGTGCAGGTGTCTCAGGAGGAACTCTTGTGAGGAAACAGGAAACACTCTGAGTATTTGAAGCAGAAAAGGAATTTGATACATGGAATTAGAAACATAAAAATCTATGAAAGACTAGAGAAGCAGGCTCCAGGCTACAGGAATGGCTTCTGGAACACACTTCCAAACTGGCCTGCCAGGGGAGTTCCCACTTCTGCCACCATCACGAAGGTGGGCCATTAGTAGACCATCACAGGGGTGAGTGACTTCAAGAACACAGTGCCACAACTGTGACCTGGGGACCAGGAAGGCACTTGGCTACTACTGTGACCACCTCTCATCACTCAAGAAGCTGAGGACTGGACAGTGGACAGTACTCTATCCAAAAGCATCAAGATCACCGAGATTCAGTTGTTTTTTTTGGTGAGGAAGATTGGCCCTGAGCTAACATCTGTTGCCAACCTTCCTCTTCTTGCTTGAGGAAGATTGTCCCTAAGCTAACATCTGTGCCAATCTTCCTCTATTTTGTATGTGGGATGCTGCTACAGCATGGCTTGATGAGCGGTGCATAGGTCCTTGCCCGGGATCCGAACCATTGAACCCCAGGCCAATGAAGTGGAGTGCGCAAACTTAACCCCTATGCCACTGGACCAGCCACGAGATTCAATTTTTAAGGTTGAAACAATGGCTGCTAGTAAAAGTGCTTGCATTCGTGAACAAGTGTTGCAACTTGTAACTGAATGATCTAACTCTGAGGGCCCTGTCAGTTCTATAATTTCATAATTCCCAAGTCACATGCAAAAATCAGTTTCATTAACTTGTAATTGTGCTTCATCTCTTCTGTGATGGCAAAGAGGGAAGATGGTCATTCATGGGCCCTCCAGCAGAACAGAAGCATTTATTGCTTGCATCTTCCTAAGTCCCTTGAAATGTAGTTTTAATAGTGTAATTCACTTTTGTAATACTGGCCTGGAGAACTGGAGACTTCAGCAGTGCAATCACATATGCTATTGAGGCTTCGACTGAGCCAAAGGAGAAGCATCTGGACTGCAGCAACATGAGACTGGCAGGGAGGAGGAGAGAAGGAGGATGAGGAAGCTGATCCTGATAGAGACCTCACAGTCAGGCGTCAGCTGTGGGAGAGAGTGGGGGAACTCACCTGCCCTGCAGAAGTGGGTGTGTGGGTGTGGGTGAGGTGGGCTGAGCAATACACTGGGTTCTCAGACCTCAAGTCAGCTGTGACTCAGGCTTCCATTCCTATCAGGAGATCTGATCCAACAGCAGAACCCATCACAGGAATCTCAGCACTGGGAATGTTCAGGAGCTCAGTGAGTAGAGATGAGTTCAGGGGTCTGTACACAGCAGGACCTCCCCAGTGAGGAGGGGGTGCTGGAGTGTGAGGAGGGGGAGATAAGGAACAGGAAGGCCTGCAGAGCTAAGGTATCAGAGCCCCTTCCTCCTGCAAGGCACCACTGGGATTTAGGCTGGGTGCCAGTTATCCTGAGCAGAAACCACTAAACCAGCATTTCTTTCACTTGAATATACTACAGACCTTTTTGTTTAATCAGGAAAAAAGCTCTATGTTAACTAGAATTTAAGGTGATAGTTTTGCAATATATACAAATATTGAATCATTATGTTGTACACCTGAAACCAATATAATGTATGTGTCAATTATACCTCAATAAAAAAAAAAAGAAGTTCTCACAAGCTGAATATTGGATTAAATGGTTTTTATTGTAACTACTTAAGTATGTAAAAATACAAAGCTATGTAAACTTTTGCACATAGTATTGACATAACTCCATATTTCCATTTATATATATGGAATATACATATTCCATGCCACACCAGTCCCATTATATGTATATAATGATATAATTATAAAACAGTACGGTGTTGTGGTTAAGAACACAGGTTCTGGAGCTGGACCTGCTTGGGTTCAAATCCTAGAGCCACCACTTAGTTGATATGTAACCTTAGGCAAGTTAACCTCTGTGCCTCAGTTTACTTACTGGTAAAATGCAGGTAATAGGACCTACCTCACAGAGCTGTTGTGGGGAGTAAATGAGGTAATCCATGTAAAGTACTTAGCACGGTGCCTAGCATGTCGTCAGCTCTCAATAAGTAGTAGCTATTATATGAGAAAAACAAAGCCGATGCATGAATGAAGCACAAGCACATCTGCAAAACCAATATTGTTCAAGAAAAGCCACATTAATTTACTATGACAGATGATGCTGCTGTTCTGAAACTGATCGGTCGTGTTGGGTTTAACAGTAGGAAGATGTGGTCTCAGGTCCAGTTCTGTATTTACTTTGGCCTTTGGGTTCAATGCTAATGCAGAGAATGCCTGTTAGCCTGGCCTTATTTGCTAGTTCAGAATAATCAGACCTCACAGTTAGTTAAAACTCTGCCCTTGAGCATTCCTGAAATGCCGATTTTGATGAAATATCACTTGATAACTCTGTGGAACTGCCTTCTTCATTCTAAAGTAAGGTGAGCGTTGCCACATCCTGGAAATCTGCATTAAGCGAGTGTCTAATTGCATTATTGCTAGAACGAGAAACAGAAAAGTTCCTCATTGTTCATTTACTGCTGCATTCACACTAAATGAACTTTACAAGCTGGTAGGTACAAAAGAGGGCTGATGAACAGAATGAGAGTGGGGTTCCGACTCTGCAAGGTTTCTTTGTGTTTGGAGGCCAAAACACCTGGCATTCTAACTACTCAAGTTACTCAAATTATTTTGGACTCTTCATTGTTCATCATAACATGATATCATTTCGACTTCACTTGGTGAGAATATATTTACAAATACAAATATAAACTCTAAGTTATATGGCAGAATATCAATTTTTTAAAAAAGATTATCATCAAAATGAAAACAGAAAATTGAAAACAACAAACGATACTCTTGGGGAACTGAAGACCCCTGAGAATCCAAGGACTCTCTCGCTATGGTTTCTCAGTGCCAGGGATACAGTGGGTGCTCAATAAATATTTGTGTCTGAATGAGGAAAAGAAACTAGTAAGGGAAATGAGGCAATAGCCATTCCTGTGGTGCAGGTGGATATGCTGAGGGGAGGTGAGGTGCTGGGACATAGAGATTTGTGGACACACAGGGCTCACCCCGGCACTCTGGCTCCAGCACCTTCCAGAAAGAATTAGGAGTGGGGCTGCTTGGGCCCAAGAAGTCAGGTCTGGAAAGAATGACCTAATTATCAGCCACAGTGGGTAGAGGGTGGGGCTGAGATCCTGCCATGGCGATTGCAGCAGAAACTGGGACTGCCCGGCCCTGCAGCTGGGCCCGAGTGTAAAACAGAGTCTGGGAAAACCGGTCCAGGGTGCAGGGCGGGAGCGAGATAACATCCACCCATGGACCACAGCTCACCGAACAGTGGGACAGATCACTCCAGACATATTTATACGAATACTGTCAGTGCCTCCATTTTATTCAACTGGAGAAAAATTCATCTTAACCTGAAGTTCAGGGCAAACAATCCAAAGGGCGGCAGTTTCCCGAGGGGAACAAGATGGCCTGCATCTACAAAGTGTAGCCCACAGTGCTGTACAGATTCCTGGGCCTCACCCGAGCGCGCAGGATTCCTTATGGCTCTTTTGGAGCCTGGTCTCTGCATCTTAAACAAGCTCCTGGTGTGATTCTGATGCTGGAGTGCTGCTGCCCTGACTTACACATGGATCCACATTTTCCTTGAAGGCTAGCAGAACTGGTTTAGCTAAATAAGGGGCTGAGTTAATTAATTAAACAGCCAGACAACCTTATTAATTTGCTACCACGGGCAGGGCTCTGTGGCTGAGTCTCTGCAAGAGAGGCAGTTGTTCAATGTGTCTCCATCATCCCTCCCTGGGTGTCCCACATTCAGTGACTGCTGTCTTTTTCCTGTAAGTAAGCCTCCCTCAGGTGCCCCAGTTTTACTCACTGGGTACCTGTGTTGTTCCCCTGTGCCAGCATCTGCGCTGGTATTTGTCTATGGGACTTCCTGAAGCTGCAGGGGTCACCTGGGTTTGGGGAACCTGCCTGCCCTGAGCCCCATTGTCTAAGGAGCCACGTGGGTCCCTTGGGGCTCTGTTCCCCTCCCCAGCCACGCTGTTTAGATAGGTGACCCAAAGATCACCATCTTGATTGGGCTGGAGGCCTGTGTTGCTGGGAGAGATGAGCTGCTTCTTTTCATAGGAATTTGGGAATATGGAGTGTTGAGTGCTGAAGACCGTGAAGAACTTAGGTGCTAGCTTTGTAGGTTGGTTGGATTAAATTTGAAGTTGTTTGATTTATACCTCGATTTGAGAAATGTACTAGAAGTACAGATGGCAGAAAAGAGAGTGGCCAATGCTCAGCTGTGACAGTTCCACCCTTCTGGAGACCCAGCTGCCCAGCTCGTCCTGGGATTCCGAGCATGTGTGGCCTTTCCCTAACCTTTGTTTTGCCAGGGCAGCAAGTCCTGACTACAGCAGCCCATCACCCTGCCTCCCTGTACCTGTGCATCTCACTGTCTACACTCCACGTCCCTCCCCACCGGCCTGGACAACCCTAACCCCTTTCAGCACACACTGTATTACGTTATTTCTCTTACTCGGATGGACTTCCCTCACCTGTGTGGGGTGTGGCCGCAGGGTCTCAGGCACACTATTTGGGGATGAGCCTGTCCCACGACCAGCCACGCTGCTGATGCAGCCTAATGTTTAGGCTTCAGTGTAAAATGTTAAGTTTTTATTTCTGATCTGTTTGTACATTTTGGAAAAGAAATATCACTTCCTAATTTTTTAAACAACCAGTCCTGGTGGTCTAGTGGTTAAGATTCGGTGCTCTCACCATCAAGGTCCAGATTCGTTTCCCAGTCAGGGAACCACACCGCCCGTCTGTCGGTTGTCATACTGTGGAGGCTTCGTGTGGCTGTGATGCTGAATGCTATGCCACTGGTATTCAAATACCAGATCACCCATGGTGGGCAGGTTTCTACGGAGCTTCTAGACTAACACAGACTAGGAAGAAGGAACTGGCCACCCACTTCCAAAAAAATTGGCCATGAAAACCCTATGAATAGCAGCAGAGCATTCATTGTCTGATACAGCGCCAGAAGGGGAGAGGATGGTGCAAAAAGACCGGGCAGGGTTCTGCTCTGCTGTACACAGGGTCGCTAGGAGTCGGAATTGACTGGATGGCACTAACAACAAATTCTTTAAAGACTGGGCTTTCTCCATTTCCATCTTTTTAACTAACATCAGAATTATCTGATGAAAGAAATGTGATTTAGAAGGAAATGACATTTTCTTTCAGGATGCTGGAATTTTTACTTGGCCTAATTATAGGCCTAATTATATTTCAGGGGGAGGGGGTAGAAAACAAAAGTGTTCCTTAATTGTGATTCCTGATGTAAGAATGGCTAAGCTTCATGCTTTCTATATCTTGCTATTGTAAAGCGACAATCCATAAAATTATACTCCTTGTTCTTTTCCTTAGCAATTTGCAGGCAGTACCTGGCATATTTCGTGCTCCTAGAGGTCATCGCTGATGTGTAGTTAGTGTGTACCTGTTTTTAAGTCTAGGATGCATCTGTTGCCTTTTTCCTCTCCTCTGCTTTTCCCTTGCTCGAGTGCGCATCTCTCCAGGAATTGAACCAGATTGTTCCTAAAACCCCATCTCACCTCAGTATCAAAGTTTGTGTTTGCAGAGGCTGCTGCCCGCGTGGTTGTGGCATTTACTGGGCTCTCTATTCTCTCAAGCTGAAAGGCAATGATGTTCAAGAGGCTGTTTTTATGCTGGCTGGGACAACCACCCATCCCTGAGACTTCTGCTTTTGTCGCAGTTGAAAGATGGCACCAGCGATCATGTTGAAGTGTGTTCTTGTGGTACTTTGGAATATAAAAAATATTTACTGAGAATGTACAAACTGTAAGACCCTTTGCTACGTGTTGTAAATAGGCCAACAATAACTTTTATTGTAGAATCTTTTACAATAATAAAAGAGAAAAACCATTTACAAAAATGATTTCTGTAAGACTGTAAAATTCTAGAGCCAGCAGGAAACTTGGAGATTATCTGTTGAGTTTAAATGTTTGACTGCAACCCACACTAAGCAATAAATTTGACATTGAGACCCAGTGCATATATGTGTAATTGAAACATGCTTTACAAACAATACTTCCTTACCATGTGCAATGTTCTCTAATATTTTCTACTTGTTTTGGCTATTTTATTTCATTCATTACAAATGCTGTTCGTAATCCCACAAATTGATTTCCTGACTCACGAAAATCAAACTATTATCTGGAGTTTGAAAACACTGATATGTAGACCCCTCACTTACACATGATGGCTCCGAGGGCCAGGGAGGTGGTGTGGCACGACCCAGGTGTCACGCTGAATTTGGGGCCCAGAGCTCGCCTTCATTTTCTTCTCTTAACCTTCTAGGTCATAAGCTGGGGAAAGTTAGTTCTTGGAGGTGAGCACCAGCCAAATAGACAAGACGACCTGATGGATGATGTCAGGAGAGCTGATTGCCACTCCCTGTGGGCAGCTGTAATATATCCTATGGCCTCAGATGGGCACCTGTTTCCTGTGATCAATGATTGGTTCTAGTTTGCCTGGAACTGAGGGGTTTCTTGGGATGTGGGACTTCCAGTGCTAAC
Source organism: Tapirus indicus (assembly GCA_031878705.1). Taxonomy (NCBI): domain Eukaryota; kingdom Metazoa; phylum Chordata; class Mammalia; order Perissodactyla; family Tapiridae; genus Tapirus; species Tapirus indicus. The sequence continues at coordinate 120,521,372 of CM062917.1, read as the reverse complement.
ACCAGGCCAGTTCCAGGCAAACTGGGACAGTTAGTCACCCTAGAGACATTTATATCCTAACACCCAAGGAAAATGAATGGGCACCATTTAAACTCCATGTGCAAATAGCTATAGGCACAAAAAGAGCTATTACTTTGATCTTTGGTATGTATTTTGACCACCACTGAGGAGTGACTTGTCTCTGCAAGACAATACTAACCCAATGACATAGACTTTCCCACGGGCACCCCTCCACCTTGTGTTACCAGAAAACACTACTTAAATCCTCACCTCCACTTCTTTCCAGAATTGGCCTAGGGGAGTATTGGTGGCCTGGAAGTTCTTCTGGTTGCTTACAGTTGTCTTGTAGGCTATGGATATTTTGATGCAATGATGATGTCTGGGTGAAAAGAATTGGAGGTAAGAAATGTTAAGAAATGGTGACTCTAAGGATAATAACAAAGATACTTGATTTGGAATTAGGATTTTACATTTCATGTGGTCTTTTAACTTCCTGTTTTCCCCTTTTGTTCTGTTGGTTTGGCCTTTGTATAGGATGAGGAGGTTTCACTCATGCCAGTGTCACCTAGTTGAAAGATCAAGTCCCTGTTCCTGAGACTGAGTTGGCACCTTTACCTCTAAACTGCGTTCTTTATCTTGAGGCCCTTGTGGATTTGGGGAGACTCACTTAACTGCTAGACAGACTTACCAAAATTAAGGACTATTGATATATTTTCATTATTTAAAAATACATGTGTACGTATTTTTTTTGCTGAGGAAGACCCGCCCTGAGCTAACATCTGTGCCAATCTTCTTCTATTTAGTATGTGGGTTGCCACCACAGCATGGCTGCCTACGAGTGGTGTAGGTCTGCACCTGGGAACCAAACCCAGGTTGCTGAAGCAGAGTGTGCCAAACCTAACCACTAGGCCATGGAGCCAGCCCCCTAAAAATATATTTTATTAATTGTAGGACACTACAAAAAATGGTCTCAACATTATATTTTGTAGATGCTTTTTGAGGCTATAAGCATCATGGGTGTGCACTCAGACCCAGGACAGGGGCTGTTGTGAAGGGCAAAGGAGGGTCTATTGTTCTGAAGCACATGTAAATGATAAATCCTCACACACAGATGTTCGATATAATGATGCTGATGATATGTTCTTTGTGCTGGTTTTATCCCCTCTCTGGGAGAGCAGATTTACCAAATCAACCCTAAAAAACCATTTCTGGAACTGCTCCTTTGGATTTGCTTTTAGGGCCAGTTTATCAGCTACGTAAGAAAATTAATTCTCATTACATCATCATCGCATTCCCCTTTTGGTTTATAACCTAGAATACTCAATCATCCATCTGTCCCTAATGCCTTTTAGCTGTCTAAAAGAATCAAATTTACCCTCCAAATATGAAGATTTGCCACTGTAACATATTAAAAAGAATAGGCCTCAGTCTCTGTATAAAGTTTCTAAAGAGGGATTTTAAAATGCTTTGAGCGATGGGCTCGTTGTTGGAATAAGAGAGTAGCTTCCGCAGGCCTGCGCTCATGAGGATGTGTAAGTTTTGATGCATTTGTTTAAAAAATCTGCCCCATTACTTTAGAGTTTCTCTCTCTCTCTAGACTCAAATAATACACATAATTTGAACTAGATATCAGTTTGCTGTTGCTTGCATGCTCAGCCTTTACCCTGAGGGACTCATGTATGGCTGTCTAAATTTTTCTTAATGGAGCATGAGCATTTTCTATGACTCAACAAGATCATGTCATGTAATTCCATGGGATTCTTCATCATTTTGTGATTTGAAATTATTATGCCAACTTAGTTCTTGGGACTGTTTCATGGATATTAGGACAGATTTGAGCAAATAAAGTACTTGACTGGGCCATGTAGTGAGCGTTGACTGAGCTCTTGCTCCGTGAGTAGCAGTGTAGAGGAATGACTTGAATGCCTTTGGGTCTAATGAGCTGGGTTTACCTTTGCATTTGAGGACTTCCTCTAACTTCACACCTGGAGTGAAATTCAAGAACTATAAACACTGTTCAAGTGAGAACAAAAATCCCTACAAGTCCTCTGTAAAGTGAAACCATGCTTCTCCTGGCAGGCAGGATAATTCTCAGATGACATGGGGTATATTTTTCCTCCTTGGGCGCCACTAATCAAAGCGTTAGCTGCTCTTGGGCAAGCTTTACCCAGCTCTGGCACCTTTCATCTAAGATGCTGAGGTTCTCTGTAAACAGCAATTACGTCTCATAACACCCTCGTTAGCCCCATTTGATGGAGTAGAAAGGTGAGGTGGAGCAAGATACTTACAGAGGAGCCACTAGAGAGGATGAAGCCTCGCCTGCTGAGTCTGGCTCTGTCTGTGGGTAACTGACAAGCACCAAGTAACTCGTTCTGCCCCAGTGGAACCGCTCAGTAAATTAAATACTCTGGTTCCTTGGTTTGATATTCTGACCAGCTGGATTCGCAGAGTGGGCTTTTTAATGTCCACTCTAGGGAACAGCAAGGGACTGTGATGAGGCTCTGGAAATCCATCCCTAAACATTCCTCTTCTCTTTGTATGCAGGATATGGGAAAAATTGCTCTGGCCTCTTTTGGAATGGGGACAGAAAGAAACATGGACCATATTTTCAGAACCAGAGATTGGGGTACATAGTGTGAAAAATGAGTGAATTCATAAGAACAATGAAAGAGAGATTCAACCCTGGGGTTTTACTGGAAATCCTGAGCATATGGCAACCCTAGGCACAGAAGGTGTAAGTGTCCTTAAGAGGTTTACAAGCAGTAGATGAGATTTTGAATCTACCAAGGTGAATAATATTGCATCCCAGAAAAAGTTGGTGGTGAGGTGGGGTGGGGAATAGAAATTTGGTGGGCTTCAAAGTTCAGGCAAAAGAGAAGGCGTTTGATTACAAATTCATGATACTTAATGACAGAAGTGGGAAGAACGTTGTGATAATCCAGGTTACATAAGCGAATATGTATATTAAGCTCAATTTAGCTGCAGATGATTAAAGATTTTCTGGGTTTCAGCCATCATCAATGCTCAAAAGTAACTTATCCATCATTTTTTCCTCATTTGCTGAGTTGGGAAGCCTTGGTAATCTCTCTCTCTCTCTCTCTCTCTCTCTCTCTCACACACACACACACACACACCCTTGTGTGTGAGGGAAAGAACATCTTTTGACATTTTGAAAAGAACATCTAGCTCCCCTTTCTCGGAGGTCCTCTGGTTTCTTTCTTTAACTGAGTGAAGGGGTCTAGCTGTAGACGACCACATTTCCCAGAAGAAAGTAGCCAGGATGCTTTGGGCTGAGGAGTTAGGTGAAGGGGTGAAGGAAGGTACAGGAAGAAAGGGTGATGGGTGAAGGCAGGGCCTGGGGGAGATTGTAGGATTAGCACTGCTGTCATCAATTGCTCCTTGAAGGGGAGCAAGCACAGACACTCAAAAAATATGTTGGGAGGTGCTTTTCTAACATGCCCAAGAGAACAGAATTGTTTTGAGTTATGTGAGTTGCCGTAGTGGTAACAATGATGTGGATGGTGAAATAATACTACTAATAGTAATACCTACTTTTGATGGAGTACCTATGTGTCAGGCGTTTTCAACACTTTAATTCCTAAAACATCTTTTATATGGGGGTTGCAAAACCATTCACACTAATATGCTCATATAAACAAGAAAATGTAGTATCTTTACCTCTTTATAACTGATCTGATCTTCTTTATCCCCATTCCACCAAATATACAAAAACTTCCATATTTAAGTCCAGCCTCAGTCCAATTCAATAAGTGAAGCCATCTTTTTTTTGATACATCTCAATATCTGTTGGATAAAATGATCAGACTTGCTGAGTTCCACTTCGCAGCAACCACTCTCCAAAATGCCATCTCCAGGGGTATATCTGGCTTATGAAACCTCATGCCATGGGAAGGGGAGAGGGGCCTTGGCCTGGTGTTGACCTTTGGGGGTGCGCTGATTGGTGTCCAGTGAAGTTTTGCTGGGCAGTCCTGTCCCCCATTCTGCTGGTACTCACTGCTTAAATCTCACCTCATCTGGGACGTGGTGGCTCTCTCTGCTGAGCAAACTTTGCCTCTTTTTGAAAGCATTATGGATCCCCCTGAAATTTGGCTGTGGCTTCCATTTGGGACAGCTCTCAAGTCTCCCCTCTGACCCTCAGCTATGGAGCCTCCTTACCCCTATCGTGGTCACCACATATGCCAACCTCCTTAGCCAGTTTCTCAGCTCCATCTTGCACCCCACCCCCCCCCCCTTGGGGACATCTGAGAACTTCTGGATACTGTCTAAGCGGCAGGGTAACAGGGCAGTTGGGGAAGCAAGTGTCAGGCTAGCCGTGCTACACTGTGAGTTTGATTTGATATGCGCACACATGCATTGGGAAGGCAGTCTGAGGAGACCTTCCATTGACAGGGAGACAGGAGGATACCAAGTTCCTGTTGCCTTCCCTTCAATGACCCTTTCCCCCGAAGTCCCCTCTCCCGTTGGGAACTTGAGCCCAGAGAGGGAGGAGGTTGGGACACAGAACTGACTGCCTGTCTTCCCTCCTCTGTCACCTTTTTCTCCCTCTAATCCTTGATGTATTAAATGGGAGCTAAAGGAGTTTAGAAATTTTCATCTCTCAACCATATCTGGCTTTCATGAACATTGTCTTATTTCATGAACGTAAAAATAAGACAGATTTTAAATTCAAAGTTGCTTACTGGCCTCTGTGTTCTGGGTAGTTTCCACCATGTTTTCTGCAGTATAAATCCATGATGAAGTGTCCAGAAAAGGCAAATCTATAGAGACAGAAGGTATACTGGCAGTTGACGAGGGTTGGGGGTGAGTAGAGGCTGCTGAAGGGTACAGCTTTCTTTATGTGGTGATGAAAATGTTCTAAAATTGTGGTAGTTGTTGCACAACTCTGTGAATATACTCAAAGCCATTGAATTGTATACTTTAAATGGATGAATTGTATGGTATGTAAATTATATCTTCATAAAGCTGTTATTTAAAAAAATAGCCACATGGCTTGGCCTTGGAGGAAGCAGCAAGGGAATATGATTTAAATGGATTTTAAAACTTGTGGTATATTCACAAAATGGAATATTATACAACAGTGAAAATAGCCAGACACAAGGAATACATCCTGTATGATTCCATTTACATAAAGTTCAAAATCAAGCAAAGCTAGTCTCTGGTGGTAGACGTCAAAATAGTGGTTGTTCTTGGAGGGGAGTGAGATGCTGGTTATGTTGTTTCTTTATCTGGGGTGTGTTTGCTTTGTGAAAATTCACTGAATTTATACTTTGTGCAACTTTTCTGTAAACATGCTGTACTTCATTAAAATGTTTACTAAAAAAGTATCTGTTTACTATTTGCAGAAAAGTATCCCCATTATACCTGCAAGATGGATTTTGTGATTCCCATTTTACAAATGAAGAAACTGAAGTCTAAGGGTTTAAGTGACTTATTGAAGGCCACACTGCTATAGGTGACAGAACCGGGCTCTATGAAGGCCTGACTGGCCACCAGGACCACGACTTCGTATTTCTTCCCCTGGGCTCCTCCCTGCTGGGTCTCCAATCCGTTTTCCCTTTGGCCATGAGTGGAGTTTTCTATGGAGAAACTTGTTCCTTTTATACAACAGCTACAGAGCTAGAAGGCCTTTCACCCCCGTCCCCCCAAAAGTATAGGAGGGTCTGCAGTGCCAAGTTTTTTTAGGCCTGTCCTAACGTTGTGACCAGCTCTACCTTGTGAGCTGCGGCCCTCTATCACTGGCACCTTTTACCAGAAATTCCCGGGAAAGCTTCAATAAGGGGAGCAGCATTCAAAATAGATGGATGGTATTCACTTGTCACATAACAGCTAAAAATAAAAAAGGGGAGGTGATAGTGAGATGCCATTGGAGGCATCATACCAGCTGATTGACACATTTCCATTGTTATTTCCAGTGGAAGGAAGTATCTAAAGCATAGCTGGCCCTGTCATCCAACATGGCAGTAAGTTCTGGTCACTCATTAATACAGTTTCAGCCAGAACGGGGGGTACGCAGCATCTTCCTTGCATACAGAGGAAACTCATACACAGTGAAAAAGTGAAATCGAGGCATGCTTAGCATAGGAAAATTGGATCAATGCCGCAGCCAAGGAAGACTCTTCCATACACAGTAGAGGTAAGGAATGAGAGGCTCCGGCCAAGATTCTGCTGGAAAAAGACAGAGCTGTGTTTGGGCTGAGACTCAGAACGTACCTTTCATTTTAGAATGTGTTTTTCAGTATAAGTTGACTCATCGAATTGAATTAGAATTTTAAGTGGAATTTTGAGATCTTCTGAATAATTATTGGAAGTTCTTCAGGCTTTATTTCCATTAGGGCCAGTCTATTCCTAATGTGCTCCTTTTTATGTATATCTGTGTTTTTAAGTGATGACACAGGAACTGATGAGTTTGGCTTAGTGGTCAGGATGTAAAAAGTTGTCACCATAGAAACCTGAATCTTGACAGGAACAGTTTGCCTGGAGGGTTTTGAGTTTTTGGCACTTGATCCTTAGAAGTTCTGGACGAGGTTTCCCTGCCTCATGTGGGTCATGCTTACAGAAGAGTTCCAGCAGGACTGGCCTGCTTTGCCACGGGGGAAGCCATTTCTCAAGGCCCACGTGGATATATTGAAAATGAGACCCCAATTTGTTTAGAGAGAAAAAATTCAGCAAATATTAATTATTTTTTATTTAATTTTTAAATTCAGATTTCTTGAGGGCAAAAGGTGTAGCAGAAAGAAAGTAATAGAACCTCTGGATCACACTTTGGGAATATTTTAAATGAAAAATTACTTCCATCATAAGGTTAAATTCTTTTTCAGCATCTCTTCTATCACAGGGACTTCCAAAAGAGGTGTTCCATCTCTACTCAAGATGGGCTTATTTATTAACAAAAGGTGGTCCATTCTGAAACTTTAACTTTGAGCACCCAGAATTTAAACTTGTATCCTTGGGATGAATCTACTTTCCTTAAGCTACTTCTGCCAATTGTAGCAAAATTTGCTAGTGAGTAGGATTTAGAGTAAGGACTAAAGTTGAGGGTAGTATATTCTTTAGTATAAACTTGGTTTTATGAGATTTACTAGAATTGGGTATGTGAGACTTGAATGTGGATTTTTAAGGAGACATAGAAACTATCTCGTTATATTTCTCCATTAGTAAATTAAGGAGGAAGGAAATTCTTTGCTTCTAGACAAAAGTGTGTTGGAATCTCTGGGGACGGGTTGAGAAAGGGTTTCTTTAATTGGATCTGAAGTGTAGGGGCTGAGAACAGAGTGAGCACTACTCATTTAGGAAAAACAGAGACATCTGCTGGTGGATTGGCAGACTGAATTTTCCAGATGCTCCAAAGGCCCCAGAAGGGGTAATATTTGCAAGACAGGGACAAATCTGTCAGTTTATGCTGTCTCCTTTTTTAAAGAGTTGTTGTGTAGTCATGGAATAAGAATATTCAGTAAAAGGGAGGAAAACGTACACATACAGTTTACTGAGCTATGTTGCATTGGTAAGATTTTCCCTTGACTATACCTGGACGTAAAAGCCAGAATTCTTTCAGGAAAGTCATGTTTCTGTCTGCTCTGTTTTCTGACTCCTTTTAGTCTGAAGCCTGCAGTGAAAGGCCCCAGAGGGAGTTGTTCTATGAGAAGGAGTTGTTCATTCTTAGTCCAGCCAGCAGACATCCTGATGTGTGCAGCTTCTGGAATAAGAAGTGTTTGACTGGGGTCTAACCCAACTTCCCTACCAGCAGCTTCTTAACTCTCAGTGTGTTATACTTCAGAGGGACTAAGCAATACCCACCTCTAGGACTGTTATATGGATTAAATGAAATTTTTGGATGCAAACGTCAAGCATGGTTCAGAAAGGCTCCCAGGGCCCTCCAAGCCTCAGTTACCATGTTTAAGCTGGGCAGGAACCTCCAAGGTTAGAGATGAGCTCTGTTCCTCATCTAGTATTTTCAACTGCCTGCACAAATGCATTGTTAGCTCAGACTCAACTAACCCCAAACAGAGTTCATCACCTCCAGCTGCCTCCCTGCCCTCAAATGGCTTTGGAGCCATTCAGAGGAGCTATTCTTGATAAGAAATTGAGGCATCCTATTTCTTGCCAGAGTCTGTTCATGTCACTATGAGCACAGGCTCTGGAGGCAGGGCCTCTAATTTCTCTTCTTTAGAATGGGGACAATAACACCCCCTCCCAGGGTTGCTGTGACGATGCAACGAGATGAGCTCATAGGCTCTTAGCACAGGGCCCGGCCTACAGGAGGACTCAGCATGCTTACTGATTTATTTATTTATTTTTGGTGAGGAAGATTCGCTCTGAGCTAATATCTGTTGCCAATCCTCCTCTTTTTTTTTGCTTGAGGAAGATTAGCCCTGAGCTAACATCTGTGCTCATCTTCCTCTATTTGGTATGTGGGTCACCGCCTCAGCATGACTGATGAGTGGTGTAGGTCCTCTCCCAGGATCCAAACCCGCAAACTCGGGCCACTGAAGTGGAATGTCCTGAACTTAAACACTATGCCAAGGGGCTAGCCCCTTATTTTTTAATAATACAGTCTCACAGATGTGTCTTCTTTTCTCCATTTCTGCTGCCTCTAGGCCTGGATTAATGTAGCCACCACCATATTGGTCTCTGGGTCTCCAAGCTACTGCCCTCTCCCATCCTTCTTACAGGCTGTTGCTAAGCCAATGTCCTTTATGTTTAGTTTTTGTGGGGCTGTTTCCTAGTCAAGAAACTAGACAGCTCCTTAAATAGTCAGCCAAACTCCCTCACCTGGGTCTAAGTCCCTTATAACATGACTCCACCTGCTATTATGCAAACTTTCTTCTCTCTAATCTCTGATGCGCAGTCTCCATTCCAAGTAGGAAGGCCCCCTGAGCATACCTCTTTATTCTGGCCCCCGTGCCTTCGCTTATGCTGTTTCCCTTGTCCCTTATGCCTCTCTCTCCCACTCTGTCTTGTCTATATTTTAAGATCCAGCTCCAATCCCATCTCCACCCTGAGCTTTTCTCCAGTTCTAGACCCTAGAGCAATTTTTCCTGTAGGGCTAACTCCTATTGCCCTAATAATTCTAAGTTCCTATTGCACTAATAAATCCCATCCAGCAACTGTTAGTTAGAACTTACTTGCGCTCAAATTTTTCTTATAAGTTCTGTGAAGTAATGGCCTATGTTATTTCACCTCTCTGTGCCTCCGTTTCCTCCTCTGTAAAATGGTGATAATGACAGTTCCTGCTTCATAGGATTGTTGTAAAGATTAAGTAAGTTAATATATGTAAAGCAAGTGCCTAGTACCTAGAAAGTGTTTGATAAATGTTAGCTATTATGATTGTTCTGGGCACATTAAGGGATCCACACAGCTTGTTTGATCATTGGGCGTGTTTCACAGAGAAGCCATCAGGTACTAGACGTGGGCCTTTCACAGCCATATGACTCAATATCATGTATCCTTTAAAGACATTAATTCCTTTGGCAAATATTTAATGACTGCCTACTATGTTCCAGGAACATACTGTACTATAGGTGCTGGTCTTAGCTTTGTATATTTTTACATATGTGGCCAGTCTGCCCTTCACATCTGGAATAAACAGAACGGGTCAAATATATTCATCAAAGAGGCTTTGAGTTCAAGTCTTGGCTCCGTCCATATGGCCTTGAGCAAATAATCTACCATATGAGAGCTTTAGTTCCTCTACTATAAAATGAGCTCTAAAGTCTGTTTCTCTTTTTTATTATCTGTCAAAAGAACCAACTATGGTTTAATATTATTCAGGCAGATATTGGCCCTCTCTCTGCTCTTGTTCATGTCAGACGTGGATATGTGATCTCCTTGTCCTCATCTGTTACTCCACAAGCTTGTTCTGTCAGTTACTCCACCTGCTACGATTTAAGAAAGAGCCTGGGAGGGACTCCTTGACCTCATTCACGCGACTACCCCCCCTTTTTTTATGTTAGAGGAGATTTGATCTTGTTCCCCAAATGTTATAGAAGAGGAAGGGATGTGTGTACCTTTATCTGTTTGTCATCTCCCTCTTCCTAACCCCCTATTTTCCTATCCTTCCTTAATTAAATTACACACATGTACGTACACACATATATGCACGGTTTATTTATATGCTCCTTAACACAATGCTCTAAGATTTTTTAAAAACTATCAGCGCCTAGCACCCTCCTAGTCCTGTACACTTGCTTAACACATGCTTGCTGGCAGATGGAAATTGCCCTCGTTGCCATCATGGAAATGGAATGTTTTGCTTTACCCGTGGTTTCCAAGTGTGGGTGGGCTGTGAACTCTACCATCTCTCCCTCTTCCTTTCCCATCTGAGTCAGAATTTCTGGAGACAGGGCTCAGGAACCTGAATGTTTGACAAGCATCCAGGTGATTCCTCTGCACACTACAGTTGAAGGCCCATGGAGGCTGGCCCACCTGTGTCAAATTCAAATCAACTACAGCTGCACATGGGCTAGACAAGGCCCCATTCACTGTTGGTTCAGAACCACAGCTTCACTGAAAGGAGCAACAGATGCCATTCAGTTCTGGCTTGTCGCATGGCCTGAATTACCAGTACTGACTTATTAGATGCCAACTCCCTGTCACCCAGTCCTGAAGCATGGTGTTCCCACGCACTCCCTCAGGAGTCTTAGTCACCAATGGTGTCTTTCCCTTCTGCTCTCAGCCTTCATAATATGTGGCTTCCTTAATGTGGTTGAGCTTCCTTTGGATATGAGATCTGGACACCTGGGCATAGTCCAATTGCTTGGATTTCTCAGGAATAGGTTGCTGTATTCTGGGAAGTAGCATATTCGAGAGCAGATTCTAGATTTCAAACATTTTGGACTATGACTCAGTGTAAGAAATCCATTTTATGTTGAGACTCAGGGTCCATACAAAAAACCACACATACAAATATGTCCAGTGAACAGACAAATATATCTATCATATCTTTGCCTTGCGACATTTTCTATTCTGTTTTATCAAAAAGATAGTCTTTAGGTACAAAATTGAGGCAGGTCTAGTGTCTCTGTCAAGAATCTGTTGGAAGCTGCAGTTTCACCCTTCACTTTCAAATGATTTCAGAGTCTACAATCTCCCTAAACCGTCCGCAGAACCCGGATGATGCAGTTTCTAACTTGCTCTCAAGGAAGCACAGCACACTGGTAGTGAAGCGGGGTAATGAAGGGGAGAAAGAGCATTCTCTACCCACTCTGGGTCCTTTCTGGCTGGGCTACAAATTAAATTGACATGAGGCCGAATAGCATGAGAAAATCAAACAAAGCTTTATAACATGTATACATGGGAGAGACCCAGGGAAAATGAGTATCTCTCGCCAGAATGGTGGAGGTTCTCCTCTTAAATAGACAAATGAGGATATTGGGGGTTGGGTCAGTTATGGGAGATTACCAGAAAAGCACAGTAAGATTATTATGCAGATTTAAGGCCTTGCCTTCCACACTGACTAGTTTCTAGAGATAAAGTGATCCACCCCTCCTCCCAGTGCAGAGAAGGAGATACCTTTACAAATGGAGATTTTCCTTACAAATGTAAATGTCTGGTAAACAGAACTTTGATAAGAATGGGCCCAGCAAAGACCCTCCCAGTCTATCGATGGCCAGAGTTATCCATGGTGATACCCAGAGTTATCCCCGGGACAGGCCCTCCATCCCAAATCCCTTCAGACAGTTAATGGGGGCAGGAAGGTAAAAGCCTCCTTCAGTGCTTGAGGTGGCCAATTCTGATCCCCATAGTACCATTGGGATAGGCTTCTCAGAGTTAGATGTGGAATTGTTTTTGAAGTATGCCACTTACCCTCAACGCACCTTCAGAATATCTGGGGCAAGGTGGGGGTCCTCAGCCTTGGGAAGAGTAGTCAAAAAGCTTCTCAAATGATTTCTACCCTTCCCACCTGTCCTGGGGGTAGGGACAGGGCATAAACCCTCTGAAAATCACTGCAGTCGGGAGCCCCCTTAGTATTTTCAAAGTGGACACAAGGCTGAGAATCTTTCCACTATTAATAGCACAGTACTCGCAATACATCCCACAACCAACAGTGTGTGGTCACACCACAGCTGAAAGGCTGGTTCCACTTGACCTAGCTATACCTTCTCTGTGGGCGTTCCAAACCCGCCTCCTCATCACTGGCTTCCCCTTTCTTCATGCCATTCCCTTTCCTGCCTGGGCTCCCCCCCCTTTCTTTCTGAATGATTCTCACCTTCCAAGATTTCTCCTCTTGAACCCCACTGACATTTTCTCTCTGTGCTGGGTAACGACCTGCTTGCGTGATAGACAGTAGGTATATGCGTCTTTACTCCAAATAAATGGAGGAAAGAACTAGGTCTTGCTCTTCTGTGGATTTACCACCATGCCCTGGAAACAGCAAATGCTCAATGAGAATCTCCCCCTACAATCCCAGACTCTGAGGTTGGCACCTGTGCCTTCTGCTTACCTCCTCACTGGTGCCCAGAAGCCATGTGGCAAAATGGTCATCAGCACAGATCTGGGTGCTGAGTGGCCTGGTTCAAGTCTTAGCATTACATAAACTGACACAGAAAGTTCTCTAAAAAATATTATTAAGGATTGAGGGGGAAAACAAGCTATAGGGCAGCATATTTACTCTGCTACCATTTGTGAGGGAAAGAACTTGTGTGCACATGTTTGTTCATGCACAGAATTTCTTTGGATGAATCCAAAAGTAGTAACAGCAGTACTGTACAGTGCTGTAGTAAGCAACTTCCTCCATCGAGGGAGAGAAGAAAGGAGACTGACTTGTTTATTTTTCACTATACACCTTCTGAATTTACAGGTGCACATACTGCTAAGTCAAAAAGTTTAAGTTTAAAAAATTCCAGTTTTGCTGCTTACTAGTGGTGTGACTTTTAGAAAGTTGTTTGATTTTTCTAATCCTCAGTTTCCTCATCTGTAAAATGGAGCCAAGAAAGCCTATCTGACTGGATCGGGTGGGTTAAATATGATCATGCACACAGAATACTCAGCAGACTGGCATATTTATTGTAAGAATTCACAAAATGGTAGCTACTATTATTTTGTTACCTGACCCGGGTACTTAGAATTCTGTCCCTAGCCTTCCAAAGGCTAGAAGCCTGGAAAGTAATGGCCACCAGCCTGCATTTCCCACCTCTGTCGCTGTGGTTGGCGGCTCCTAGAAGGCCAGGTCTGGTTGAGGGCAGTGTAACCCAGGCGCCTGCGTTAGGGGCTGACCCTCTCTTCATTTCACCCCCTCCGTAATTCTTCCGTTTCCTTTTTACCCTGAAGGTACTCGGAGCTTTGTTCCTTCCAATGTTTGTTCTCTAACTTAATCCCTCATATACGCCTCAGATGACACTAATGAGCATCTTAAAAAACTGGAAATTCTTGAATTAAAGCACAACACCTTCTACCCCAAGGTCCCTAACTTCCAGCTGGATGCTTTTGCCACGACGAGAGAGCTCTTTAAGCCGTGATTCATTTCAGCTCGTGTTGCCCAAGTCGGTGTCACTTTGTCAGAATTACCTGTGAGTCATATCACCTCTCTGCCTTAATTAACTTTTTCTGTGAAAGTGGTTATAAGATGATTTACTTGCTTTCACTCAAGTTATGGGAAACAAATAGAAGTTTGAATTTCAAGGGGTTAGCAGTTGGTGCAAAACAATTTTCAATTCCTGTTATGCAGTTGTTTTTCCTGAAATCTTTGGCAGTGGTGGCCATACTAAAATGGATTACTTTCCAGAATCTTATTTAAGTACAAGATGTATTCTAACTTGGAATGGAGGACAGGGAGGCGTGGAAGAATATGTGCTGGTGTCTAATGATATTAAAACATAATAATATCTAACATTTACTGAATGCTTACTATGCACCAGACTCTGTGCTAATCACTTAATTTAGTTCTTACCCTCACTCTACAAGGACTTGTCCCCATTTTACAGATAAGGAAATTAAGTGACTTGCCTGAGAAGTTAATAAGTGCCAGTGCACCCACCCAGACCCTGGCCACAGAGCACATGCTCTTAACCACTATCTAGATCAGTGATCCAAAAACCTTTTCTATAAAGGGCTAGATAGTAACTATTTTAGGCTTTGAGAGTGCAAAGCAGTCATAGACAATATGGAAACAAATGAGTGTGGCTGTGTTCCAATAAAACTTTATTTATGAGTAGTGAAATCTGAATTTCATATAATTTTCATGTCATGAAGTATTATTCTTCTTTTGATTGTATCCCCTACCTTTAAAAAAATGTAAAAGCCATTCTTAATTCATATTTACAAAATAGGTGGGGGACCAGATTTGGCCCGTGGGCCATAGTTTACTAACCTCTATTTTAGATCATTGAGAACAGGACTAGTTGTGGCAGAATGGAAAATCTCTGTAAGAGGCTTGCCCAACCTATTCTAGATCCTTCTGGACTTTAGCCAGGGCCTAAAATGAAGAGATGGGGAGAAATGTGGCCTCCCCTGTCTGCCTAATTCTCATGCTTGCAGTTCCTTTTCATCGTGTTTCAACTGACTACCCTCTCAGCACCCAGAGAGAGCCCCCTGCTCTCCTGGGTTGCTCAGAGCCTCTCCTGGGTCCCCTACTTCGATCACTCCTCCCTAGGCAGTTTTCCTTCCTCCCTGTCCCCCAGCCTCCCATTTCCTCAGAAAACTGTTATAAGCTAATGTGCTTTTTAAAAATTTGCCTTAATATATTTGCGTTTTAAGGGAAGCTTCTGGACAGAGCATTTCAATGAAAGGACTCTCTGAAGCAGTTAGCGTGGGAAAACGGGTGAGGAACATTGAGGGTGGGGGAGGGAACTTTTCAAGAGAGAGATTCTTATTACCCTTATAATCACACCTGGACAGAGCCATAGGGGAGAGTGACCCTGACCAGAGAACCCTAGGGCTCCCCAAGACCCCTGGACTGAGCTTGGAGGTGGGTAAGAGATGGGCTATTAGGGACACGTTGGGAGAACCCTCAGGGGCTCTTCACCAGACAGGTTGCAGGGGCCGAGCCGCTTCAGAACTAACAGTGGTGGATGAGCTGAGGGCTGAATGCAGGAGGTGGTGACTTACTTGGTTGGCCCACTTAGTCAGATTTCCCGCTCGGTAACAACCATTCCAGGCGCTCACCTCTGTGGCCATACAGCCCACGGGAAGATGCTGCATCAGCTCTGTGGTCCTTTCAGTTGCATCTGGTGGTTCTTACGTACTGTATGTGGGGGAGGTCTCTGAACCCCTGGAGACAGCAGAGGAGCAGAACACCAGTCGTCTCTAAGGGGAGCACACTTCCCGGGCTGTTTTGTGTTTCCTGACCTTTCCTGTGTCTTGTGATTGTTCTCAACCCCCGTCCCCCCATATGAGTTACTGACACTTAATCTTGTGTTAATAACAAATGTTTCTGAGCCTACCAGATTCATCTGCATGTAGTTGTTTTCTCTTTTACCCCATGTCAACCTCACAGGAATAAATATAGGTCCTTGTCACAAGGCCTCCTGGGAAGGTGGGAAGATCCCTGACTCCTTCTATTACGAATCCAGCTAAGACTCCGTGGCTGTCCAGAACTTCTGTGGTATTCCCATGGTAACTGCAACTGGGGAAGGAAAATATTGGGCAGACCCACATTTAAGGAATAGCAAGACAGAAAGAAATGCCTGCTTGTTATCCTCACAGAGATAGAATTTTCCCAGAGAACTACCTTCTTTTGTCAATAGGCTAATTTTTTTGTCAGCTGTGTGTGTGTGTGTGTTTGGACCTGGAGAAACAGTGGAATGCACTGTTGTATTGTTATTTTCTTAGATTTTTTGTTGTCCTCAAATTAGGTCAGTTTATAGATAGATTTTTATAATCCCAGAAATTTCCTTTTGTGGGGAGAGAGAAAAGTAAAGGGAAGAGTTAACCTGTGATATTATTTGGTATTCCCATACAGCCTCAGAAAGGAAATGTGTATAGTAAATGCCTTTGACCCTTTGTCCCTGCAGGGTCAAGTTTGGCTTTCAGATGTGGCCGACAATATTTTTATATTGACACACTGTGTTTGAAACTCATCAATATTTGAACAACATTCCAAAGCAGATGGTGTGTGGGGAGTATTATATTTGTCTGCCTCAGAGGTGTGGATTTAGGATGGATTGATTAATTCAGAATGTTAGGGCTAATCATGAAATTTTGGATTCTGAGTTTGGAGCTCTATATATAGACTTTTTTGCTGCTGAACGGTTTGGTGGCTACATTCACCCCATGTTGCTCTTTGAAGACCTGTGCTCCTTTACTGAACCCACAGATTTGAATTTCTGTTCTTGTCTGAACAGAGGAAGGGAGTGATGAATACACAGGCCAGATAAACGTATGAGGGGGCAACCCACTTCCACTATTCCACTTTCAGACAGCCCAAATTCTAAAAGAAGGTTGGGGATTATTTAAATTTGTGTTTCAATTTAGTTTTCTACATAATCAGTCTAAGGACAGCCCTGTTGCTATGGTGATGTCCCTTACATATTTGGGATGACGATCAGAGCTATGATGGTACAGGCAGACTTTGTTTTACTGCACTTCGCTTTATTGTGCTTCACGGATGTGTTTTTCACAAGACTCTCCACCAGCAAAAAGATTATAATTTGCTGAAGGCTCAGATGATAGTTAGCATTTTTTAGCAATAAAGTATTCTTAAATTAAGGCATGTACATTGTTTTCTTAGACATAATGCTATTGCACACTTAATAGACTACAGTATAGTGTAAACATAACTTTTGGATGCTCTGGGAAACCAAAAAATTCGTGTGACTCACTTTACTGTGATATTTGCGCTTTATTGCGGTGGTCGGGAGCTGAACCACAATACCTCCAAGGTATGATAAGGAAGACCATTTATGGAGTATCTACCACATACTAGGAAGCTATACATTAGTTATCTCTTTAGTTCTCACAATAACTCTACAAGGTGGTATTTCCTTCATTTTGCAGATGAGGAAACTAAGGCTAAGAGAGATTACACTACTTGCCCCAAACTACACAGCTAGTGAGTAGCAGAACAGCATTTTTACCCATTTTACCCCAACTGTAGCCTGTCCCTGCTCTTTCCGCACGGTTACCCCGCACCACCTGATCCCGCTAACACAGCGCATGCGCGAGGCTGGCCGGCGCCTTGGAAGTGTCTGTTCTCCTTTGTCTGCCGCAAGTGGTCGGCGCATCCTGGTCTGAATGACCCGGCTTTGTTTTCTTGTCTGTTGTATTGTTTGTGAGACTTTGCTCCCTGAATGGTTTCTTCAGCGCACAGTTAAGAGACACTGAGTGTTACTGAAATTTATGTTCACAATCTTGTGACATGAAATGGTTCATGGGGCTAAAGTAAAAAAGCTGGATAACAGAGCATCGGAACTGTTTGCAAGGAATAATATTTAATAAATTGCTACAGAAACACCTGGTAATGTAATGATTTATGTGAGATGAAAGAACCAAATACGTCCGCGGATCTGGGCAATGTAAAAGACTTCTTGGCTGTGCTAACAACAGTAAAATGATGATACTGCACGCCCCTTAACTTTATCTCCTGCCTCTGATTTTTATTTTACAATGCATTCTTTGAGATCCCCTTCCTATTTTTAATAATGCTTTACTCTATTAAGAAACGATCTTTCTTTGTCTATCAAACAGGATTGATTTTTAAAGCTTTAAAAAAAAAACAACTGGGAAGGAACACTATTTCAGAGGATAATTTATGGAAATCTCTACCACGACAGTTTCTTGTTAATAAACGCTGTTAGGGAAGTCGGGGGGACTCTGCTTGAGCTTATCAATTACCCAGGGTCTCAAATTAGAATCCTAAACAAATGCACGGTGATCTAAAGTGAGCTGTGAGAGATGAAGATATAGGAAGAAGAAGGAATTTTGAATTTGCTTAGTCATTTTATTTTCCAGAATACATTTAAATGATAAAGCATCACTTTCTATGTGGCTACCTAGTTTTGTTTTTTGGACACTTATTTAAATTTCCTAAATACTGTAATAAAGGCTAGCATCCTGGGCCGGCTTGGTGGCGTAGCCGTTAGGTTCTTGCATTTTGCTTTGGTGGCCCTGGGTTCACCAGTTCGGATCCTGGATTCGGATCCTGGGTGCAGACCTACTCACGGCTCATCAAGCCATGCTGAGGCAGCATCCCACATAGGAGAGCTACAACTCTACAACTATGATACACAACTATGTATTGGGGCTTTGGGGAGGAAAAAAAAAAAGGAAGATTAGCAACAGATAGTGCAGGGCCAATCTTCCTCAAAAAAGAAAAAAAAACTGGCATCCTAAGTACTGTAAGTTTAAGCTCTTCCTTCTTTTCTTCTTTCCCTCTTTCTTTCTCCTCCCTCTCTCTCTTTTTCCTCCTCCTAATCACAAGGCACCATTCCCTGGTGGGAATGAGACAAGCATTTTTCTAAAAATATTAATTTTTTAATTTGTTTAGAGATGTCATTTGAAGTGAAGCTTCCAAATGTTTTTCCTTTATACTAAAAAATAAAATGTTTATCCTGAAGCAAGTCTTAGTGAAGTCTAAAAGACAGACATAGTTATACGGTGTTTTTATAGAGACTCTGATAGTGAATGAATTGAGAGAAACGCTAGTTGATGCACCGTGGAAATGTCAAGTTATTGTCTTGCTGTCAGTGTAATCTGGAGTGATATATAGTCACCTCTCCCTGGCATGGGAGATTAATGAAATGACTCTAATTTTGGCAACCCTTGAGACTGGGTAACATAACTCTAAGTTGATTTGTGCAAAGGGCGGAGCCAACTTTAAACAGTGGATCATGGCTTCTAGTCACTTTGGTGACATTCGCAGCTATTTCAGCCCTATTCCATGCCGGCTGTCCTGACCCGCCTCTGCCTCTTTCCGTGCCCGTACCACAACGACTCTGTGACTATAGCTGAACTCACATCCACCGTCAGATGATACACCCCCTTCAGTGATTGTGTTTGCCAGTTAATAAGCAGTTACTTGGTGCTTTGATCTATCCTCACAAGAATAAGTGTGTACTGTGTTTTTTAAGATTCAACCATTTTTTGGCTACAGTTTCACCTCCACCCCTTTCAATTATTCATACTACTGAAGTGGCAAAGTCTTCTCCTTTTGTAGCCCATGGGACTCTCAAGGAGATTTGTTTCTTTGGTAGCTAAGAGAATGGGCTCTGGAGGAAGACTGACTGCGTTCAAATGCTCCCCCAGCACCACTTCATGGGGTGTTATAATGATTAAATGAGGCACTGTGTGCTGCAAAACACAGTGCCGGGCACAGAGTAAAATTATTTTTATTTTTATTTATTTTTTTTTTTTAAGAAAAACCTTCTGAATGTTTTGGTTCAAGCTTGTCTCTAAACAGGCTGTGTTAACAGAGACCATCCATCATCAATGGCCACTGACATCACAGGGAGAGACAAGCAGACACCATGACGCCTCTGATGGAAGGACATGACACCTCTAATAAAGTGGTCTTGTCAAAAAAGTCAAACCTGAATCTAATCAGGCCTTGATGTAACCACCACTTCTCAGAAAATAATAGGGCACAGAGGGCAAAACCCAGAAGGTGGGAAACTCTAGCACAAATGGCTCTATGTCTCCAATAAGTGAGTGCGCAGGAAAATTAAAATGGGGGAAGAGGAACCTATAGACCAGAAAAGACACAAGGCAGCCAACTGTAACACGTGCACCTTATTTGGATGATTCGAACAAACTGTAAAAGATATTTAGGAAACAATTGGGAGAAGTGAACACTGAATGGACATTTGATAAAATTAAAGAATTATTGTTAATTTTTTAGTGGTGATAACATTTTGGATTCATGTTTTTTCCCCAAAGTTTATTTTCAGAAATATGCACTTAAATATTTATTTAAAATTTATGGATGAAATGATATGATGTCCGAGTACAGATGAAACAAGAGTGGCCCTGAGTTGTAGTTAATGAATCCCCATGATGGGTAGATGGGGGATATATACCGTTCTCTTCACTTTTATGTACGTTGAAATTTTCCTTGAGAAGAACTAAAAATGAATCAAAAATAAGCAAAACAATCACCCAAAGCAAAACCTCTGCCAAAATCTAGTGGGCACTTCATCTGAAGCAACAAACTCCCAGAATCCCTTAGCACCTGATACTGTCCAGCCAAATCCTGGTGCCTATTTCTAGGTCATTGATTACAAGAGGCTTCCTCACTCAGGTGGGTAATTTCCGCCAACATGGTTTATCATCCTTAACAGAATTTGAGAAAATGGCTGTTTCAGGTTGGTTTCTGTCACCTGCCTCTGAGGTCAAATACTGCTATCAGGAGTTGACAGTTGCGATTTGGCTCAAAGTACTTGAGGTCATGGTCATTCCATTATCTTTCCAAGACTGCAATTTTTGAACCTGCCTTTACTGGATATCAGGTGCTCAGTTGGCCGTCTTTTTATAGATGACATCAATATCAAGTGGCATATAAAAGCTTTCCCAGACCATGATTGCCTTATTAATCAATTCATAAAACTGATCAGGAAAATGTTAGGGGATCTGTTAACGTAGTAATTAGGAAATAAATCTAAAACCTACCTTTGTTGGATAAGTAGGCTTTTAAAAAGGAGTGGTGATCAAGTTCCTACAAACAAATGCATCTTATTATTTAATTTGCTCTTCTCTCTCTTGATCTACACTTTTTGCTCCATGGCAATGTTTCTTTTTTCTGAGAGAGACTAGCCATAATTTGACACCCGGGTTCCTTTTGTCGTTATCTTCTTCATCGTGGAGAAACTGGGCATAAGATTTTGAGGTTATTAAAGGAAATCCAGAGCTAAAAGATTAGATATATTTTTTGAAATTTTTAAAAATCAATTTATTTGGCATAAATAAGATTCTATCTTGCTTTATGCTATCACGTTTAATCAAGATGGGCAACATGAGTCTTTCAGAAATAATAATCAGTTTATCAGGACTCTGGACCAAAACATTTACTGTTTAAATGAAAGAAAAATACTTATCTTATTAAAATCACTATACTGGGGAATTCTGATTAGTTATTAAAAATCCATGGCCACATTAAAAGTCAAAAAGAATTATATTTTGATCAGAAAATGATATAAACATTATGTCAGAGAAAGAATGGTGTGAGTATAATTGTTATAATTCATTAAAAATTTCACACATTTTATGAAGGATATTAAATTTCAATATGAGGTTGGAATTAAAGTAAGACTTTCTGATCCCTGCCAGCTTTGGAAGTTTCTAGATCCGAAGAACACTGTGTCACTCTCCTCCACAAAGCCTGACTGTATGTGTGTTCCTGGTTGCTGATATCAAACCAAATGCTTGTTGGTAATTTCCTTCGCCTCCTCAC
Organism: Tapirus indicus; assembly: GCA_031878705.1. Taxonomy (NCBI): domain Eukaryota; kingdom Metazoa; phylum Chordata; class Mammalia; order Perissodactyla; family Tapiridae; genus Tapirus; species Tapirus indicus. Next base: position 120,500,035 of record CM062917.1, on the reverse strand, counting down.
AGTGGTCTCAGGGCCAGTTTGGTCACGCATCTGGATGGACTGGGAGTCTCCTTCTCTGGTTGTCTAATTCCTCTACATTCTGCAAGAGCCAGTTTAAATGTTATTTTTTCTGTGAAGTTTTCTACTTTGCTACCACATACTCCTCACCTCGCCAGCTGAATTATGCTCATCCCCAGCACTTAATCTGTTGTATAAACACCGCAGAGTTTAGATAATCCCAAAGGTCGCATGGGTTGCTCCTCTTGGTTACCCTAAGGGCCTTCATGGATGTTTACTGAATGAAGGTGTTTCCTGTTTCCACTTTGGCCTCCATTTCGTCTTCCGAGCCTCTTTCTATTTGCATTTGTAGGTTGTCTTTTGCTTTGTACAGGGCTTTCCTTTCAATTATCCCCGTAGCAACTCAAACCAACCCTGAGTTTACAGAGGAGGACAGTTTACCCGAGGTCCTACCCTCAATTTGTGGAAGAAATATGACTGCTACTCGGGTCTCTCTGTTCTCCTAGGATAGGTGTGTTGTTTTTCGTTTGTACCAAGCAGCTGTCAAAATAACTTAAATATTAACAACATTTCTTACATATTGCCCACTCCTGAGAGATCAGAATGGAACCGTCGCTCATCCCGCCCCAGCTACCCCCTGGCTGACTTTGGAGCCATGTACTAAACCTCAGGGAGGGCCTCAACTCTCTCTGTGGGCTCCTGAGGCTCCCGGAAGGGGAGGCAGCCTGAGACATGGGTGAATCACCATGAGCCCTCCGAGTTTTCAGGCTCTGGGTGCTGCCTTGGTAAGAGTAGGATTCATAATGGGGAAAGGAAACGACATCACAGTTTCTTCCATTTCTCTTTCTGATTGCAGTACTTTGGAGTCATGAGTATTTTCCCCAAAGTGTGTCACTAAAATATGACAAGTGGATAATCTCCATTTCATAAATTAGGGTGCTGTGACCCGAACAGAGTGGCCGAGTCCTTTACAAGAGAGAGAACTGCTCAGGCCTGGCAGTCCCGGAGTCAGGTCTGAAATCACCAGCCCGCCCTGCCTTTTGGGGTATCGATGTGACTGATGTTTCAAGGCTGAAGTTAGATGCATTTCCTACCAATACACTCCCATCTAGCTATAAAGAATTCAAGCAAGGACTCCATGTGTAGTTCGCACATGACTCTGCATACCTGTTTACAATAATCATGTAATAAAAATTGCTTAGCCCAGAGTTGCTATGCAGCACTGTTTAGCAGCTTGCTTCCAATATCGCATTTACAAAAATTACATATTTCATATAATCAGGCCCGTCTCTTACTTAATCATCCCACACATCATATAAATCTTTAAAATGGACAGGTCTATAAATCACTAGCATTTTTCATTTACCACTTATTCTAAGCCAGGCAGTTTCTTATTTAAATTGCCATACAAATAAATCTAATAATCCTTATTCACTTACATCATCTCAAACTTTAAATCTTATTCTGGCTGAGGTCATAAGTGAAATCAGTATTGAGGGCAAAACTAGCAGCTGTAACAACTATAATAGCTTGCCAAATTATATTAAAGGGCCCAAATAACATTAAAAAAATGAGGAAGAATTGAATTACATTATTAAAGTGTGATCTGCTGAATCAGGCAAATGCAGGACCTAAACAGAGCTCCTGCACGGGGGGTAGCTTCCATGTGGGGTTTGTGCCAATTGGAAGAGCAAGAGAGAAGCACTTGCCTAAACCCTCTTGTTTGCACATCTTGATTAAAATCTAGATCAAGATTTCTCAACCTTGGCACTATTGACATTTTGGTTCAGACAAGTCCTTGCTGTGGGCCTGTCCTGTGGATAGTAGGATGTTTAGCAGCATCCCTGGTCTCTGCCCATTAGATACCAGTAGCACCCCCTACCCCAAGTTGTGACAACCAAAAATGTCTCCAGCCAAATGTCCCATGGGAGAAAAGTCACCCCTGTTGATAACTGCTGGTCTAGATGATCAGACAGGATGGAATTTGGATCTCTCCCAGGGAGAACCCAGGGACGTTCTGATGGCTCTGGGTCTCGTAGGGAGACATGCTCCACACTCGGCTCTTTTCTGTAACATCCATGCTGCCAATTTTAGTAGATGAGCAGCGAGCCCAGTGTGGTTCTCAGACTAACTGAAGGATGGTCAGGGAGAGGAGGCAGGGGAGAAAGAACCATGACAAGGAGAGTAGGGAGAACATTCCATGAATAAGACAACTCTCTGAACTCAGGCAAAACGTCTCCTATGCTGGGGACAGACCCTTTCCTCACCTTTCCCAGTCGAATTAGCAGCCTGCATCTCTACCCTTTATGAGAACACAAGGGCATCACAGACTTGACATTCCCAGCAGCTGTGGCAGCATGGCTGTAGGATAAAAATTATTTTTGTATGCGTCTTGAATGGTTCGGAAAGGTCGTGTGATTTTGTAGCGATCAAAGGAAAATGGTGAATGTTTGTAAAGAGGATGCTCAAATCTCAATAATTGGCTCACGAGCAACTTAGCAGCATTATCAGGCATGTACAAATGTTGCGAATGAGGAATCTGGTTTCCTTTCCTCCTATGGTTGGCAGATTGTATCTTACGAGAGCTGGCAGAGACTCCAATAGTTCGTCTCCGAGCAGGGGAAGGAACTGGCTACAATTAGTTTTCCAGAAGGATTCTGCCAGGTCTCTGACAGACTAAGGAGTTATTCCCCATATAAATCACTCTTGCTCTGCCATCTTAAATGCACCTGCTTTTCTAGAAGGGCATCCATCCTGTATCACCCAAGCTTAAATAAAGCAAATAGTGCCATTACAATTTGAAGATGAAACACACTGACAGCTCCACGTAACAGAATTCTGGGGTGGGGGGCATTTGTAATTATGGGTTGGCAGTACCTCACGCCTAACTAATGGGAATGGTGATATCATTTATACTGGGGACCAGAAAGACAGAACTAGGAAACAATATCAGAATGAAATTTGTTGTGTTCGGGAACTCTCCTTTTTGAAAGGTTGTTGATCAGCACTGACAATGGCAAAGCCGTTCCATTGTCTTAAACCTATGGTGACTCTGAGTCATTGAGTTGTCAAGCTGATTCGCTTTGTATAAAAAAAGATTATTAATCCAGTTCAATTTTACCTGTAATTTTTGGACCCTCATTCCATCTTTCCCCTTTATTTCTCAGTATAAAATATTATTTTCATTCATGTTCTCTAAAGATGAGTTTAAAGCTCTCAGCTATTTCATTTAGTCATCCCATGGAAGATACAGATTATACCTTCTGGTGCTTTCCCCTCTGATTAAAATGCTTCAGGGTGCCTGATATTTAGGATGGCATTATTATTTCAAAAGCAGTGGGTATAAATCTCCCCCATGGCCAATTTCCTGAGTAGGTGAGGACAGGACGAGACGGCGGGGAGTATTGGATGCTTCCCTGGTGTAGTTGGGCCCCATTGCCATGGTCGAGTCACTATCTCAATCCCTAGCTGTCTTTCTACTAATGGTGAATATTAGCAGTACTTGGCATTGGTGTTTTTGGAGTAGTTTCTACATCTTAGTGAAACACACTAATGTGTTTTCTGAGTTCCAGCACTAACATTCTGTGACTCCAAGGCCCGAGATAAAGAGGAAGAGATGGAGAGACAAGAATTCCTGGCATCTAATGAGCAGCATCCTTGGGCTTAGCGCATTATCCGGGTCATGAACTCCCTCACCCAAGGTCTCACATCAGCAGTGTGGGGACCATGTTTTATTTGTTTATCTTTCTTAAAATAAACTTTCAACAGTGAAGCCAATGGCTTTTTAGGAAAGCATCAAATACTTTAAAATCAGACAAGCAGTTGGCTGTATAAACAATATGCTCACCGAGTCAGTCTCTTATCAGACAAGATGATAGAGCTGATGCCTATTTTATTGACAGATGATTTTGTGACTCACATAAAGATATTTTGCTTTTTTTTTTTTGGTGAGGAAGATTGGCCCTGAGCTAACATCCGTTGCCAATCCTCCTCTTTTTGCTGAGGAAGACTGGCCCTGGGCTAACATCCATGCCCATCTTCCTCTGCTTTATATGGGACCCCGCCACGGCATGGCTGACGAGCAGTGCGTCGGTCCACGCCCTGGGATCCGAATCTGCGAACCCCAGGCCTCCAGAGCTGAGCGTGTGAACTTAACCGCAACACCACCGGGTGGCCCCGATATTTTGCATTTTTAATGACCCTTTTTATTCTAGGAGAGTAAAACATTTATAGGCCAATACTGGCCTGTTTTTCTCCATAATCACCGATGCCTGATGGGATGATATTCACTCTCTGTAGTTGGCCACCTGAACCAATATGGTGGGATAACGCCCACTAGGAGATTTCACTCCAGCAGCCCACAGAATGTGTCGTAGCTAAAAAATGGGCTATAGCGACTAGACTGCTTGCCAATGGTGGCGGAGTCTGTCTTTTTTATTACCCGTGCCTGGCCCCAGGCCTGCTGTATCAATAACGATGATGCCTTCCAGTAAGCACTATTACATACCAGGCAGGTGCTGAGCACTTTACATGTATCTCATTTTAATCTCACAGCAGCTCCATGAGGTCCTGAGCTGGTTGCTTGCCTATTTGCTCCCAGATCCATTCTCTGCCCTTTTTCTGCTCTGCCTTAGATTTCTTGGGCTCCCTGGTTCCTGGTTCGATTCAGCCAATAAGAGGCAATGGTAGAGGCTGGTGGGCAGAAAAGGAGAAGAAGCGGGGGTACTTCTCCTTTCTTGCTCTGATGTAGGTGGTGGCTCCAGGAGCAGCTAGGTCTCCTCCATGGATCCAGCTCCCACTAGCCTTGGCTTCTGGGCTGGTATCACTCCCTGCTCTGACATCAGCTAGGGATGGTAGCTGTTTCCTGATGCAGCTAATCTCTGGGTTGCCTCGCCACCCTATTTGTCTTCTCAGCCCTTCCATCACCCAGGTAACCAATTCTCCATATTAAGTGCTCTCACTTTGAAATGTCTATAGGGGTTCTTCTCTCCTGCCTAGAACCTGACTGATAGAGGTAAGTACCATAGTACCCACATTCTCCTCAAGAGGAAACAAAGGCTCAGAGGCATTAAGAAACATACTGAGGTCTGGTCATTCAGCCTATGCTTCTTAACCACAAGATAATCCTGCCTCAATATACAAATAAAAAGTCATCGAGTGATTAACTAACAAAGCAACTCTTGAACTTGGGCTTATGGGGCTGAGAAAACATCTATTACACCTGCATCATTGCTAGGCTGCTTGGGAAGACCTCTGTTCTAGTCCTGCTTATTTCTTCCTCGAGCAACTTGAGTGACTTTGGGAACATGCCTTAACCATTATAAAACTGCCTCGATCATCTCACAGAACGATTCTCATATAAAATACAAGGGAAATAGGAAGTGAGACTTAGTGATTTGGGTTCTTCCAAGAAACCATGCCCCACAGGCCAGATCTTGATTGTGCCATAGGTTTATACGGTGCCCTTGTGGGGGATGCTGTATATCTCATTTTGGTCCCACCACAAGTTCAACACATATTCTTGATGGCTCGCCATGTGTCAGGCGCTATTCTAGGCTCTTGGGAGTTAGCTGTGAACAAAACAGACAGCAACTGCTGCCCTCAATTACAGTCCACTTGCTGTTCTGTTTGTTTCAAACACCCACAGTAAAAATACTGTTCCTTAGGACCTCAATCCTGAGGTATAGTCTTAGATACCAGTTGCATTTAAAAAAGTGTCTAGGGGCTGCCCGGTGGCGCAGCGGTTTAGTCCGCGCTTGGCAGCCTGGGGTTCGCGAGTTCGGATCCCGGGCGCCCGCCGACGCACTGCCTGTCAGCCATGCCGTGGCGGCGTCCCATATAAAGTGGAGGAAGATGGGCACGATGTTAGCCCAGGGCCAGTCTTCCTCGGCAAAAAAAAAAAAGGGGAGGATTGGCAACAGATGTTAGCTCAGGGCTGGCCTTCCCCACAAAAAAAAAAAATAAAAAAAAGTGTCTAATGGTTGTTGTCCAAGAGCATTCTGTCTGAAGAGTGTAAAAACCAAGTTAAGGAGGTTAAGAGTATGGACCCTGGAGTCAAACCATCTAGGTTCAAATATCTGTGGCATCACTTGGGCAAGTCACCTCTCTAGACCTCAGTTTCCTCATCTGAAAATTGGAAAGGGCAATACTAGTAATTGCACGGGGTTATCGGGAAGATTAAATGAGAACACATGTCAAGTCCTCAGAATGGTGAGAACTGCTAACATGTATTATTTTCACTTCATGATGATTAATTGAGATAGCAAATTTCATGGTGGTCCCTCAGACCAACTCTTGAAGCTTCGAACAGAATAGTTCCATTAATGTGGAACACTGATTAGCTTTCTTAAAATCTTACCCTTTAGATTCCTTTCTTTTCATTATTTGAAAATGTTCCTGTCTTTCTTTTCCTTTATCTCACATATCCTCTGTGCTGAATAATTCCCCTTTTTCTGAGGTATTGGCACAAACAAGGTATTGGCCTTTTCATAAGAGCCTAGGCATTTGGGACCCCATTAATAAGGTTTTGTTGTAATTTAACTCAGTCCAAAGGGTTTTTATTATCTACCATGTGAAACTGGATTGCCGAGGAAACTGCAGGGACTGACATATATTGAGGTGAGAGGAGGGAGAGTCCAATTTAGTCAGGATTTACATGGAGCCAAACTGTCTTTATAATCTGTATTTGCCGATTATTTTGTTTACTTCATTAGCAATCCACCTTGCCCCAGTTTTTCAGTCATTGATTCAACAATCAACACCCAATGTGTGTTTAGGCATTCCACTGGGTTCTACAGGGTACAGTGGTGAGCAGACAGGCACGATCCTTGCCTTTCTCAGCGTCTGAGAGGTTGGATAGTATAACTGGTTGTGTGAAAGAACATTCTCCTATGTAAGAGAGTAATTTCCTCCCCAACAATTGGCTTATGGGATGGCCCATTAGGCTTATGGAGAGATCTTTCGGCTCTAGGAAGCCTAGGAAGACGGCCCAATATGAAAGAGAACTTTGCAAGGCATCACAGTGACATCGTCTCAGGATCCTCAGAGGTTCTTCCTTCTCGGGAGCAGCAGGAAGGGCTTTTGCACCCCGTCCATGTCCCTCAGCTGTGAAGAGAATGCGGGTGCCTTTTGGAGACCACTGCGTTCCTGATGGTGCATGAAGGGCAGGGAGTCTTGAAGCAGCTGCTGAAGCCAAATTAGTGCTGATGGGTTAGAGCGTGGGATCCCTCTGTGTGTTGGAATCCGATAGGATACATTAATCTCCTTGGGGGCAAATGAAATTAATCCTCTCTCTAGATGGCAGCAAAGTGACAAGTGTGCGGAGATTAAAAGAGATTGTGAGGTTGTTCAGGCGACAGCACCATCAATCGGGTTACGAAACCCAGCACTCTATTCTCACCAAAGGCACATGGCACCATCTCATTTTTTGCAAGTCTGATGGGTTTGGGGTTCTGGAGAAAAGCCTATTCCTACTAACTTTCCTCAGATTTAACTCCTTTAAATTTCAGAATTTCTATTTATAAGAAACTATTCTCATTCGTCTGTTAAATCCTATTTTTATATTGATCTCCTTCTGTCAAACTCTTCCCTGATGTTATCATTTTAATTTGTGTTGTCTTTCATAATACAGCGTGGCTGTTGGGTTCCCAGGGAAGCAGACTGTGAGATGGAGATTAGCATGCAGGAAGTTTCCTGGGAGCACTGTCAGCATCAGCACCTGTGTGGGGAAGGGAAGGAAGCAGGGCTGGGGGGGGGGAGAGGTGAGGCTGCAGTGTAGTCACAACACTGGGCTCAGCTGATTCCATGGTGAGCTCTGAAGCTGGGATGAGAGTTGTCCCTCTTGTGTAAAAGGACTGGGTCTTTATAACCCCAGGTCAACCAGTCACTGATGTAAGGTGCCCCAGGAAGGGGCATGACTTTGAACAGGTGGCTTTCCTCAGCTGAGACAACTGGGAGCTGTCAGCCTACAACTTTCCCTGGGGAATAAAACCTTGGTTTCTGAAGGGGAAATTTGGGTGGCACAGCACAGCATTCATGGCTGACACTTAACAGAGGCCTTCAGGATAACCTGCACTTTTGAAACTTCCATGACTCCATCAATGACTTCATTATTGCTTCATCAAAAGACATCCTTTATCTCTTAGTAGCGTTTAACAGTAGCTTCTCCATCTTTCTCAATAATTTGCTTCTCTTCCTAACCTTCTCATTCTTCCCTCTCTTTCATTGGCCTCTCTCCTAATCCATAACTATGGTGGTGTCTCCTGAGATTTGTTCTTAGAGCTCTTATTTCAGCCCTTCTCTCAGGGTCATCTCCACGGCTTCATGGATAATCCTCACAAGAAGGGATTCCACATCCACATGGATGCCCTTATCTCTCTTCCAAGCTCTGCTCTGGCATCCCTAATTGTCTGACCACTTCACACGCAGCATGCCTCAAATCAGTCTTGCCCTGGCTCTCAAACCAATTCCCCTTCCTGACTTCTCATCTTCTCCCCATTTTGCTGTTTTCTAATCATTATGCTTGAGATCTCACATTCATTTTGAACTCCTTCATACGGCTCATTTACCATTCTTATTGTCACCAAACCTTGTAAGTTCGTCAGTCAGAAATCACTGCCCTTTATATTCCATTTCCACAACTGATATCTGTTCAAGTCATTATCACATTGCATCTTGACTATTGCAATAATAAAGATAATAACAGGGTGACTTTGGAGATACCTTCCATGTATGTAGTGTTTATAAAGTGCCTGGCACTGATCCAAGCACTTTATAGAGAATATTAACACATTTATCCCTCATAACAACCCTATGAGGTAGAGACTATTATTAGACCCATTATACAGATGAGAAAACTGAGGAACAGACAGGTTAGTAACATGCCCGAGGTCACACAGCTAGTAAGTGGTAGCACCGGAATTATGAGCCCCAGCAGCCCGGCTCTAGAGCTTGTGCTCTTCACCATTAAGCTAATCTGCCTCAAACTGGTGCTTGGCTGCTGGGGCTGTCATCTCCATCCTCATCATTCTTGCCTACGCTGCTTAGCAGTCATTCATTGCCTCCTATCTCTTGTAAGTTTAGTTTGAGGTGTGTCTATTTTATTTCCCCAAGTTGATTGAAAGCTCTCTGAGGGCAGAGATCACAATCTAATTCTTTGAACCTCATTGTAAATAGCAGGAACTTGGTAAAATTCGTTGATTGAATTGTTTGAAATACCATGTCAATAGTCTCTTAATGGGCCTCTCAGGTTTCACACGTGCAGTTAATTCTCCCTGTTACACACAGAATGACCTATTTAAATGGAAAATGGAAAGTGCATTTACTGAATTCTCTGTTCAAAACTCTCCAATGGATTTGTGTAAAATCCAAAATTCCTACCATGCAAGGCTCTGCATGACCAGGCTCCTAACTCTCGCCCTCATCTCCTAACCCCCTCTGCCTCCCTCCTTCTGGCCACCTGGCCTCTGGCTGTACTGATGACGTGTCCAGTGCAGCCTACCTCAGCCCTGACACTTGCTCTGCCCCTTGCCCAGAAGCTCCTCCCACAGATCGTCCTCCCACTGCCGCCCTCACTGCATTCAGTTCAAATGTTCATTCTTCTGTCTAAAATAGCATCCTCTTCCCATCATTCTGTACTTCCTCCCCCTACTCCGTTGTGATTCACAGCTCTTCTGATAGTATTGATCCCTACTTGACGTTATATTGCATATTTATTTGTTTATTTTCTGTCTCGTCTTTTACCATATAAGGGCTCCAAGAAGGCAAAGACCATGTCTGTCCTGTTTAATATGTTATCCCCAGAGCCTAGAACAATAGCAAGCCTCAACAAATATTTGTGACATGAAAACGATAGGGGGAAATGGGGCGTCTCAAAATGACTGCCCTTGGGCCTGCTCAGGGCTCTTCTTTCTTCAGCCAGCAGGGGGCTCTTCTACTCTCTCCAGAATTCAGAATTGTCTACAAGTACCTCCTGAGTAGTTTACCTGAAATTCTACTGCCTCTGGAACCAGAAACACCCACTCCTCCTTTTTTCCCTCCAAGTAGGATTTTTCCAACCCAGGCAAATATTGATCTTTGTGTTAGCAAACAGATTTTGCTTTTTATAGGTGGTTCTTCAAGGATTTTTTGGTTTTGGTTTTTGAAGGGTATAAGATTTGCTGCTAGAAATTCCACTTTTTTATTCACTCACAAAGACATGTTGTTGTCATAAACAAAATGTATGGAACCAGTGGGACAATAGCGCAGCAGTGACGTAAGTTTATGCAAGTGCTTAAGCCCCGCAAATTAAATAGCCGACTGAACGAAGCCCATCATTTATAATGTGCGTTTATATCATTTTGAGAGGGAGATGCCCCTCTCTCTGTTTCTTCTGACCACTTTCTCACCAGTAACCTGGCAATATAATATACCCTGTCGGGAACAGATGTCAGAAACATACTGGTAAATATAACATCTTCTTTTGGAAAATAAATGTCCTACCTAAAATACAGTGGTTTTCAAGTTTGTATCAATTTAAAAATTGGAAAGTCCCAACTGGACAGCACTGCTAACGCACTTGAATGAGCTTATTGTCTTGCTCATTTCCCTTACAGTCGGTTCTGGCGGGAGTGCCAGCCTCATTGCCAAGACAAAAAGAGCTATATATTACGGCGTGTGCTGTGCCAACACAAAGTAAACCTAGTTTGGGGACACTTAACCGTTGTTGGGAAGGTCCAGGTATCGTCAGGTTCTTAATGTGGCTAATATTCTGTTACTCATGTCTGTTTCTGTACAAATGGTCCTTAATTTTGTACACAAGAAAATTTGCCTCCCTCGTCAGGCAGTAGTTTCCTGGAAAAGCCACAGTCACCTTCTGTAAATGAACCGAAGTCAATGGATTCTTGTAGAGGAAAGAGCAAAGAAGAACTCCTAGGATGGGTAGCTTACCTCGATGGAGACGGCTGCCTATCAGGGTATTTTTAACAAACGGAACCCTCCTTGCAGTCTTCAGCTTCCAAACTGCAAACCCATTTCAGTCCAGATCCTTTTTTTTTTTTCTTTCTGAGAAAAAGATAATTGGAACTGCTGACCTGGATGGGGGAAATGAACCTTATGACCTGTGTGGACTGAGGAAGCAGGTAGAGGTGTGCGCTGAGTCTGATGACCTAACTCAGCAGCTCTTGTTTAAAAGGGCTCCTTGGAATGGAGTGCTTCATGTCTAGCTGTGCTAAAATGAAATGACACACTTTGTCAATTGATAATGTTTGCCCAGGGTGGGCAGAGATCCTTAGCAGGCAGGTAGTGTGTGGGGGCAACAATTACATTAACAGAATTGAAACAATTCCTGCCCTCGGAGAGGTTATGAAACTGTGCATATAGAATAGGCACACTTGAAAGAGGCTTAAGATCATTACAAAGCATGATATTAATAACTGTGACCCAGATTCATCCATTTCCAGAGTGTGGTCTTGATCCCATTCTTTTTTTTTTTTTTTTTCGCTTGAGGAAGATTGGCCCTGAGCCAACATCTGTGCCCATATTCCTCTACTTTGTATGTGGGACACCACCACAGCATGGCTTGATGAGTGGTGTGTAAGTTTGTGCCTGGGATGTGAACCCGTAAACCCCAGGCTGCCAAAGCAGAGCGAGCAAACTTAACCACTACGCCGCCAGGCTGGCCCCCTTGATCCCATTTTTTAAAACTGAAATTGGGCTGGAGTTCAGGTATATCTGGTCACCAGAAAGAACCTCACAATATATCCCAAAGTATTTAGCAATGTGGCAGCTCTCCCGAGCCAAAGGTACCACCTCACAATTTAGATCTGGTGGTGGTTGAGGTGGAAGGTCAGAGTGTTTTAATAAGTATTCAATGGAAGTTCACTCATTCCAAGGTATTTAGTGAGCACCTACTATGTATAAGGCACAGTGCTAGGGGCCTCGAGTTACTTATGATTGGAAAGGGGATATGACATGTACATAAATTGCTAAAATAGAATGGACACGGGGATGAGTGTCTTGAGGGAGGTACATATGAAATGTTGAGAGAGTTCAGAGGAAGGTGGACTACGCATAGATGAGAAGCCTGGCACAGGGTCTGTGGCAGTGAATCTTGTAGAACAAATAGGACTTGAACACTTTGGAGATGGGCATGGCCCTAGAGCTGAGTCCAGAGCAGTAACAGGTTTCGAAGCTTTGGTTCCCTGGCTTTGTGTGTCAGATGCCCAGCTACAACTCCATATTGATAAATCAAACGTGGGACTTGGTTGAAACTTCACTCAGTATCTTCCCCCACTCATCATCCTCTCCCTGTCTAATCTTCAGTAGTATTTCTTCAGATTGTTTTAGTTTACTTGCTTGAAAGTCATTTCTTCTAGTAGGAATGAATGAATAAACATGTCTATTTCCCCAGTTCGTTTGTATCCTCCTTTTATACAAGGACAGTTGTCACTCAAGCTCACAAGATCATGGGCCTTTTTACAGGTGTGGCACAGCCCTGTTCTGAACAGAATGATGGTCAAGGTGCTTTATGCTTTTGCACCATTTGTTCACATGAGATCCTGGGCTGTTGTCTAGAAAATTGGGGACTGAAACTGTCTCCACGTCCTGCTGCCTAAACAGCAAGCTGATGGACACGTCTTGAAGAAGAAGTAGAAAATGGAAGGGAGCAAACGAGATTTGGGTTTGGAGGATGAAACTTCCTGTCTGAACCGTGAAGACTGTCAGCAGGGGTGTTAGCTCCCCTGGGAGACGAGGGCTTCCCACAGACACCCCAGGTTTTGAGTGGATTCAACATTGCCACAAGGAACCTCATTGTACCTAAAATGGTGAGATGGCAAGATACTGAAGCATACTGAGACCACCAACCAGGGATAGATGCTTGTTCCAACACAACTGAAAATGGACTTATGGGTCTTGGATGTAGAAATGACATGATAAACGTAGAGCTTTCAAGATGCAGAGCCCTCCAATAATAATACTTCAAACCAGAAAAGGGGTTGACATATGCTGGATGCTTTACAAATGTGATTAGTATCATCTTCAAATGTAAAGGGTGACTTTACAGAGAGCTTGCTGCTACTGTCCACCTGTTGATGGATGCCCTTCAATGATTGGTATTTTCAGTAAATCAAGCTGTTGCTACACTTCAACATAACGCTAACTCAGCTGTTCCCCAAATCATATGGTTTTGTACCCATTTCATGTATTTGGAATCCCTGCAGAATTCTCCTAAATAATTTGATGGAAAACAGAAACAATCAATTTTGCTGATTGCCAGTAGACTTTAGACATCACCAACGAACCTGACTACTGCACATTTTTATTATTGTTTCTACATTGATAAGAACACCCACCTGCTTTCATTGTCCATCAGTTGTGCTGCAATAAGTCATTTTCACGTCTGAATTCTTCCAAAATCTGTTTCCTAGATGTAGAGTCACAGACCAACTTGGATTCGGCCCTTGGTAAACCTGTAACTACTACTTCTACATACCTTTGCGGAAGTCCCTTCTCTGCCTCCATCTGTTCTCTTCTCGACCAGCAGGTTGCTTCCTGTCCCCTAGTGGCAGTTTTCCATCTGGATTGTGTCTAACCATCATTTCCCCCACACCCCACCTGGGCTAGAACTGCTACCTCTTTTCAGATATGCAGAAAGAAATGTGGTTATACCTTGCCTTTCCTTAGACTCAGCTAATTATGAATTTACAAACTTGGAAACAATTATAAAATATTCTTCAAAAGAAATTAACATCCAGGTTTGCACTTCGTTATCTGTGAGAGTATTATGTTCTACTTCTACTGAAAGGCATGAAATCCATATTTTTGCTTAAAAAAATGGATCTACTTTTATGCAGCACCCAAATTTAATCACTCTTAAAGCTTTTTAGGATCCTAGATGAAAGATGCTACTGCAGTGTAAAGTTCTAATATTATTTATTTCCCTAGTCATCAACATTAGTTGGTTCTCCTTTCTTGAAACCTATTTATCATTTGTATAAATATAGTATTTGGGGAGCTTCCTGCATCAGATCATCTTCCGTCCTTTTAGTGCCCTTGATGTTCATTGCGTTTTCTCGGTGAGAGTTGCTGAGACACTAATGCAGTGGCCTCTCCTGTTTTAATACCGTTGGAAGGTCTTTAATGTTACTTATTGCTACTGAAATGAGAGTTGACAATTATTTTTCTTGTTTTTGTCCTATATAGAACACTATCTTCTTTCTTACTAGACTGACAAGACTTTTCTCCTGATGTCAATATTCATTCACATTTATTGCTGACTCTTGTGATGCTAGACACTGTGCTAGGTTCTGGGGCTGCTAAGCAATTTCTGGGCCCTTAACCTTATTCAAAAGTCAGCTCAGATTGTGTCTCCCCTGAGAAGTTACATCTGGCATGTTCTTCTCCACCCACCTGCCTTGTTAGTATGGCAGACAGACACTAAGGTAGCTCCCATGATCCTGTCTTCTGGAATTCATGCCCTTCTTAAGTCCCTCCCCTTGAGTGTGGGAAGAACTTGTGACTTGCTTAACCAATAAAATATGGCAAAGGTGATGAGATGGCATTCTCATGATCACGTTACATAAGATTATGATGTCTGTCTTGCTGAGAGATTCTCTCCCCTGCCGGCTTTGAGGAAGTAAGCAGCCATGTTGGGAAAGTGCATGTGGCAAGAAACTGAGGGTAGCCTCTGGCTGACAGCCAGTAAGAAATTAAGGCCCTCAGTCCAACACCCAACAAGGAAGTGAATGCTGCCAACAACCATATAAGCTAGATGTGCATCCTTCCCCAGGTTAGCCTTTGGGTGAGGACCCTTCCCTGGCCAATACCTTGATTGAAGTCTTACCGAGGACCTGACTCACTCATGCCCTGCCTCCTGACCTACAGAAGCTGTGATGTAATGAATGTATATTGTCTTAAGCTGCTTAGTTTGTGGTAATGTTGTTGCACAACAATAGACAACTAATCTATGTAGCTAATTTCCCCTCCTCCACAGACTCTATGTATATGGTACATAGCTCTATTACTGTATTTAGATTGCGTTGTTTTCTTTTCTGCTTGTCTGGCTTCCCCACATACAATAAGGACTATAATAATAATAACCACTGAAGCAGAGTGGAATTATACATTGTATCTCTCAAATGTGCAGAAAAGAAAAATGTAGTTTCTATTATTTTTGGTAAATGCTCTCATCTCAGTCTCAAGGCCCCGTCCTGCTGATGGCTGTGTGCGTGGGGGAGGAGAAGTTACTTAAACTTGCCAAGGAAACAACTCTTCAAACTGTGTCTGGTTGGCTTGGTCTTTAGTCAGTCAAATTCAAGAATCGGTTCCCTTAACAGAGCTGTTTCTCTCCTTTCAAAGCTTTCCTCCCCTCCCTCTCTCCAAAATTGTGTCAGGTGTAGGGAAGGCTTACATGTCCTCATGGCCAGGGGAGGATGGCTAGTTCACATGATGGTCCCGTGCTGTCGTCTGCATCTGTGTTGGTCTCCGCAGAATTGCACATTATTCCACCCTGTCACCGGGCATCCTCCTGGCACCTGCAGGATGCTGAAGTTTGCAGCTGACATAGCTCGTGGCCTATTTTAGCCTGATCAAGAGCTGGTAGACTTCTCTTTGCTGACTGAGCTCCTCATTGGCCCTTGCTGGCTCCGCAGATACTGTGATTCTCTTCCACGTTCTCCATCCAGTACTGGCCTGGAGTGTCTATTCTGTGGTCTCCACAGTGGATCACTTTGAACCAGCCATGCCAGCACTATGACAGTCCTGTTGACCCTCAGTGGTCAACTAGCTTCTGTGTTGCCCATTAGAGAGCCCACTGGATCATATGAATTCCTTTCGTGTTTCAAGGGAGCAAGGAGAGGCTCAGGACTCTTTCTGCCCTATCTTGGTAAGGGAATACCCTGTGAAATGGCTTTCCCCCACAGTCCTGTAAAGAAAGTAGCACAAGCCTCATCTACTTTCAGCTTCTTTCTTACTTTTACCTCCTTCTCTCTAAATCTCTTTCCATATCATCACCTCTCCTGGAAGGGGTTCAGATTCCTCATTCTGTCTGGTGGGAACTCTTCCTTATGTCATTTACTTTTGCTTTCCTTCCCTACCCTAAGTGGGACTCGCCTTTTTCTTCCTTAGGACACTAAGCATCATGGCTTAGCCTTGATGGCAAGTAGGCTGCAGGAAACGAAATGGCTTACCAATTAAGAAAGATGCATCAGGAGTTTTTATTAAAAAATTGTGCCATCATGGAAAAGATGAATATATTTTACTCCATTGAAGTTAGGAACTTATGCTCATGAAAAGATTCCATCAAGAGGTTGGAAAGACAGGTTGCAAATTGGGAGAAGATATTTGCACACATATAACTGACAAAAAGTTAGCATCCAGAATATACAGAGTGTGCCTAAGAACAGAGCAGAAAAAGACAAATTATCCAATAGAAAAATAGGTACAGGACACAAACAGGAATTCTACAGATGAAGCATGAACATCTGATAGACATGTAAACAGATGTTTATCCTTCTTAATAATCAGTGAGATAGAGATTAAAACCACAGTGAGATACTATTTACACCCACCAAATTGGCGAAAATTTAAAAGTCTGACAATGTTTAGTGTTGAGCACGGTGGGAGCTCTGATATATGGGATGGGAGTTCAGACTGGTACAACCACTTCAGAAAACAAGTTAACATTACCTAAGTAAAGTTGAATATGTGCATACCCAGTACTTCTACTCCTAGATTGATCCCGAGAAACTCTTGCACCTGTGCATCAGAAGCCATGCAGAAGAATATTCACAGCAGATTTGGAAGCAATTCAAATAACCATCAACGTGAGAATGGATAAATGAATAGGTTGTGGTGTACTCACACAATAGAATACCATTCAGCAGTGAAATGAAGTGAATGAGCTACATACAGGTCAGTATGGATGCATCTCAAAAACACATTGCTGAGTGAAAAAAGGAGAGTCACAGCATGAGAGAGAAAAGGCAAGCATGAGTTCTTTCATTGAAAGGTCAAAAACAGGCAAAACCAAGTGATATTTTGTTTACAATACAGACATTAAAGCTGAAAAGGAAAACAAGGCAATAAGACGCGATTCAGGATAAAGAGGACCTCTTTGTGGGGAAGGAAGGACAGAAGGAGAGGCAGTCAGGTATGGGCACCCCAAGGCTTCAAAGGTAATGGTAACTTACCATTTCTGACGTCGGGGGTTGGCAAACTTTTCCAGGGCCAGAGGGTAACTATTTTAGGCTTTGCAGGTCATATAGTCTCTGTCAGAACCACTCAACTCTACCATTGTAGCAGGTCATATAGTCCCTGTCAGAACCACTCAACTCTACCATTGTAGCATGAAAGTGGCCATAGACAGTAGGTGAAGAATGAGCATGGCCATGTTCCAATAAAGCTTTGTTTATGGACATAAATTTGAATTATATATAATTTTTATACATTATGAAATTTTATTCTTTGATTTTTTTCAGCCATTTAAAAACGTAAAACCATTAGCCTGTGAGTCATAGAAAAAAAGGCAGAGGGCCATCAGAGTGCATATATATGCACTCTATCTATCATCTATCTATCTATCCATCTATCATCTACTTTTGTGTATGTTTGATATTGCTTATAGGAAGACCTTTTTTAAGAACAAAAAATTGTTATCCATCTAATACTATCATCTATGTAACATCTGCTAAGTGCCAGGCGCCATGGTAAGGGCTGTGCATATTATTTTTAATTTTGGTAATAGGCATGAAAAGTAGGTATTTTTTATTCCTTTTAGATTATGAAACTAAGCCACCTGGGGGTTAAGTGACTTGAACAAGGGCCCATGGGAAGGAAGAGCAGACTGGAGAGGTGAAGCCAGGTCTGTCCCAAGCCCACATTCTATACATTCTATCACGCTGTGTCCCTGAAGTACAACCTATATCATATTCATCTCTGCACCCTCATGCCCAGCTCAGAGCCTGGCACATAGCAGGCATTCTTAAACATGAGTAATATGCTGCTTCCTTATCCCTCATTCTTTCTTCTGGCTAATTCCAACCATTTCACTTGGTTAGAAATTGGCGCAAGTGAGGCTGGGGTTTTAATATCTTCATTCCAGATGTATCAGCTGGGGTTCTGGTTGCAAGCTACCCAACCGTCTCTGGCTAACTCAAGAGAAAAGGAATTTTTTGTAAAGATATTAAATATCCTTGTACATAGAATTCGATAGTCAGATCTTGGGAAGAACAAGGTACTAGGAAGGAATAGACATTCTCTTTGTAGCACCTTCATTAGAATGACTCATTCTCATCCTTTTCACCTCTGTGTTTCTGGGGGGAGGGGGCAGTGGTTGGCCTCTCTGGGTTCTTGTGCTCACCCTTTGGATGAGAAGAGGCCCCATGACTGGTCATCCCACCCAGGCCACATGGAATGGGAGGGGGGATTAGTTCCCCAAAGGGAAGACAGCTGTCTATTACTCCTTGAAAAGAGATGATCATTTTTCCCTGCTCCTGGGTTGGAGCCTTGAGAGTTAGAAGGAGCAGCATTTATCCTTCACCACTCCTAGAGGAAGGGCTTAGAGCACTGGCAGCAGGTTAGCAGCAGCAGCCTCATAACAGAAGGATACTTAAAAAATGTTTTATTTATTAATAGACTTTATTTTGTAGAATAGTTTTAGATTCAAGAAAAAATTGAGCAGATAATACAGAGCGCCTGACCCCTCCCACTTTCCCTTATTATTAGCATCTTGTATGAGTGTGGTATATTTGTTATAATTAATAAACCAATATTGATACATTATTATTAACTAAAGTCCATAGTTTACATAAAGGTTCACTGTTGTACAGTTCTCTGGGTTTTGACAGAAGCATAATGTCTTGTATCCACTATTACAGTACCGGACAGAATGGTTTCACGCTCTAAAAGTCTTCCTCCTATTCTTTCCTCCCCCTGTCCCTCCAGAACCCCTGAGAATTACTGATCATTTTACTCTGTCCCTATAGTTTTGCCTTTACAGAATGTTATATAGTTGGAATCATATATATATGGAGCCTTTAAAAATATTATTAATAGACTTTATTTCTGAGAGCAGTTTTAGGTTCACAGCAAAATTAAGAGGAAAGTACAGAGTTCCCACATACCCCATCCACCCCTGCCCACACATGCTCTGCCTCAGCTACTGTTGACATACAGAGTGGTACATTTGTTACAATCAATGAACCAATAATGGCACATCATTATCACCCAGAGTCCATAGTTGGGGTTCACTCTTGTTGTTGCACATTTTGTGGGTTTGGACAAGCATATAATGACATGTATCCACCATTTTAGTATCATACAGAATAGTTTCACCGCCCTAAAAGTCCTCTGTGCTCACCCTACTCATCTCCCCTCCCACCAACCCTGGGAAACCTTTTTACTGTCTCCATAGTTTTGTCTTTTCCAGAATGTCATATGGTTGTAATCATACAGTACGTAACCTTTTCAAATTGGCTTCTTTCACTTAGTAATATGCATTTAAGTTTTCTCCATGTCTTTTTATGGCTTGAAAGCTCATTTCTTTTTAGCCCTAAACAATATTTCAGTGTCTGGATATACCACAGTTTATTTATTCACTCACCTACTGAAGGACATCATGATTACTTCCAAGTTTTGACAGTCATGAATAAAGCTGTGATAACCATCAGTGTGCAGGTTTTTGTGTGGCTGTAAGTTTTCAGCTCCTTTGGATAAATACTGAGCCTGATTGCTGGATTGTATGGTAAGAGTATGTTTAGTTTTGTAAGAAACTGCCAAACTGTCTTCCAAAGTGATTGTACCATTTTGCACTCCCATCAGCAATGAATGAGAGTTCTTGTTCGCCACATCCTCCCTAGCATTTGGTGTTGTCAGTGTTTTGGATTTTTGCCACTCTAATAGGTATATAGTGGCATCTCATTGTTTTAATTTGCAGTTCTCCAATGACATGTGTTGAGCATCTTTTCATAAGGTTATTTGCCATCTGTATATCTTCTTAGGTGAGGTGTCTGTTCAGATGTTTTGCCCATTTTTAAATTGGGTTTTTTATTTTCTTATTGTTGAGTTTAAAGAGTTCTTTGTATATTTTGGACAATAGTCCTTTATCAGATATGTCTTTTGCAAATATTATCTCCCAGTCTTTGGCTTGTCTTCTCATTCTCTTGATGTCTTTCACAGAGCAGAAGTTTTTAATTTTAATCAAGTCCAGCTTATCAATTTTTGCTCATGGATCATGCCTTTGGTGTTGTATCTAAAAAGTCATCACCACACCCAAGGTCATTAGATTTTTCTCCTGTGTTATTTTGTAGGAGTTTTGCATTTTACGTTTAGATCTATGATGCATTTTGAGTTAATTTTTTGTGAAGAGTGTAAGGTCTGTGTCTAGATTAATTTTTTTTACATGTGGATGTCCATTTGTTCCAGCACCATTTGTTGAAAAGACTATATTTTCCTCATTGCATTGCCTTTGCTCCTCTGTCAAAGATCAGTTGACTATTTATGTGGGTCTATTTCTCGATTCTCTATTCTCTTCCACTGATCCATTTGTCTATTCTTTCACCAGTACCACACTGTCTTCACGACTGTAGCTTTATGGTAAGTCTGTAAGTTGAGTAGTGTCAGTCCTCCAATACCATGTTTTGCTTCAGTGTCGTGGTAGCTGTTCTGGATCTTTTGCCTCTCCATAGAAAGTTTATCATCAGTTTGTTGATATCCTTAAAATATGGAAATACTTTTAAATGTAAATTCTCTACTTAGGGATAGATACCTGCTGTCTTTTCACAGAAGCCTTTCTGTATTTTATTCATTTGCACACTTTGTTGCATACTAGGGAATATTTTCTTTGGGAATCCATGTGGTTAATGTGGCTGTTTTAAAAAATGTAGATTCTACGGCTTATAGTGTAGATAACACATCTGTACAATTGTAGTTCATTGGAAAAAGTTTTTTTAGATTTTTAATTGTGGTAAAATACACGTAACATAAAATCGACCATCATAACCGTTTTTAAGTGTACAGTTCAGTAATGTTAAGTATATTCACATTGTTGTGCAACTAATCTCAATAACTCTTTTCATCTTGCAAAACTGAAACTCTAAACCTATTAAACAACAACTTTCCACTCCCCTCCCCCAGTCCCTGGCAACCACCATTCCACTTTCTGTCTCTGTGAATTTGACTACTCTAGGTACTTCATTTAAGTGGAATCATACAGTATTTGTCTTTTAGTGACTGGCTTATTTCACTTAGCATAATGTCCTTGTGGCTCATCTATGTTGTCGCATGTGTCAGAATTTCTTTCCTTTTTAAGGCTGAAAATATTCCATTATATGTAAATACGACATTTTGTTTCTCCATTCATCTGTTGATGGAGTCAATTGGAGTACATTTTAAAGTGGGGTTTAAGAGCTATTTGTTCACTGCACTTCACCTAGAGCATGGAGGGCGTGGAGGAAGGGAAACAGGGAATGAAAGGACAGCCTGAACTCTAGCACCCAGAGGTACCGCTCCCTGTCGGTGCTATAACCAAGGTGACAGGCAAAATTTTAGTTTAAGAAATTGTATATTAAGAATTTGGACAGAATCAAAACAAACAAGAAGTCTTAAAATGACAGTGTTTTGCTTTATGTCCCTGTATTGAAAAAACCAGTAACATTTTGAGGGGCCGTAGGGAAGGGGTTAGTGACGGGCTTGTGTCCTCTTCATGACCTTGCCAACGATATCTCTGTATCTCTGTGTAGTTTGCTAACATAAATGTGCTTACATACTGTACGAACACATCTGAATATGTGATTAATTATATTAGTACATCCAGGATGTAATCACCTACTAGACCACTGTTCCAGGCATGGTTTTGGTTACATGGATTTACCTAAGACTAGATTATGTTTAAATAAACGAAAACTGAATATAAAATAAAGTGTAGCCTGAGTCTTTAGGCTGATGATATTGTTAACTCTGATATGCTCAATTTTGAGAGTAACTTTTGAAAGTACAATCAATAAATAAAAATATTCAAGAGAAGAACAACTGAAGGTCACAAGATCTGCTGAATACCAAATAGGAGAACGATTGGCAACGCGATGGATGAAATAAGTTGTTGTCTGAGAAAAGGACACAAAAGCAAATTCAAATAGCTCAAAACAATCTGTTTTGATAAAAGAAATCTGAACCCAAAGCACACAATTTAAAATATTAGAAAGGAAGTCTTACTGCTCTCAGGGAATGGAAAAGGAATAAAAAGATAGTCATAAATGTGACATTGAGTCACAGCAGTGGCCCCAAATTCTGTCTCTGCAGTGACTCTGTGGGGTGTTTTGTGGCAGGTCGGGCCTGGCCCTGGGCTCCCAGGTTACACAGTTATTGACCTATTGTTTATGAATTGACGCAAATGTCTATTATTCCTATTTTTGTATTGTGTCAGCTTTGGTGTAATGCTTACTACAATAATACTTACCTCGTACTGAACAAAAAACTAGTATTTTCCAACTTTAAATCATATCCTCAGATTTTAGAGTTTGAGGATTTAGAGAACAGATCTCTGATCTATGCATCTGTTTCTTCCATGGTTTTTAAACTTTAATCTTAGCCACTCTTGGCTTAAACATCCAAGCCCTCTCTGTCTGTGTGATATACAGAAATTGTACCCTCCCTTCACTGCTTGGTTTCTTCTCTTTGGTTTGTCTCCAGCTCTTTTACATCTTGAGGTTCTTGAGGTCTAACCACAAAAATCTTATGCAGTTTTCCAGGTAAAGATGAATCATGACTTTGTACAAGGGTGGGCTGACACTACTGTTACAAGTTTAATTCAGGGACATAGTATACTGCAGCACTAATGTGGGTTAGATATACTGGACTGGATTATTGGCTCTGGATTACATTCCTTTGACTGCTGGGTGACCTTGGGCAAGTCATTTGGCCTCTCTGAGCCTCAGTTTCTTCTCTGTTTTGTGTGCCTCCCAGGGTAGTTACAGGATCAAATGAGATAAAGTATGTGAGCATACACATACATATCCTTATTGTTTCTGATTTAAAAATCAATACATGCTTATTGTAAAAACATAAAGTATAAAAGGAATATATAATGAAAAGCAAAATTTCTAGAAATAATGACTGGGCTAGCTTGGTAATATTCCTCTAGATTTTTTATCTCTCTCTCTCTGGCTAATAACATGTAATACAATTCCAAAAACAAGATCATCCTACATCTTGTGTTTTCTCTTGTTTCATTCATTTTATTAGTTGTGACATCTTTCCAGGTCTGTGCATAGAGAGCGACCACATGTTTTTTTCATGCCACCATAGGATCCTAATGGCATGGGTGCCCATAAATTATTTAATCCATTTCTTAGTGGTGGCCATTTTAGCCTGTTTCCAATTTTTTACTTTTTGAAATAAAGCTGCAACAAATTGCATTGTGTTATGATACTTTTATATACTTGAGTGATTATTTCTGTATATTCCTAGGAAAGGACTTGCTGAGTCAAAGTTATGGGCATTTAATTTTTCTTTTTCGCTTGAGGAAGATTGTCACTGAGCTAACATCTGTGCCCCTCTTCCTCTACTTTGTATGTGGGACACTGCCACAGCATGGCTTAATGAGCAGTGTATAGGTCGGTACCTGGGATCCGAACCCGTGAACCCCTGGCCACCGAAGCGGAACGCCCGAACTTACCGCTACCCCACCGGGCTGGCCCTTGAGCATTTAAATTTTGATGGATACTGCTAACTTCACAGTGTTTTAAAGCTGCGGGCCTCTCTGGAAATACTCATTACTAAACTAGGTTCTAGAAAGCAAGCAGCGACTGGAGGTCAGAGAACAAGCCTGGAACAGAGTAGGTTTAGGCACAAGTCACTTAACCTCTGTGCCTCAGTTTCTTCATCTGTAAAGTGGAGATAAGGATAGTTCCCTTCCGGTAGCATTGTTGTGAGGATTAAATGAGATAATATATGTTAAGTCCTGAGATTCCTGCCCGGCATAGGGAAAGTACTATATAATGAGAAATGTTGCTATTATGACTCTTTTAGGCCAGAACTGTGACCCTGGCATGGGCTGTTCATCCACCCCATAGGCTGGATTCAGCAGGTGGCCAGGCACCCTGGGGAGCCCTCCCAGCATGAACTCTGGTGGCCTATACCTGCCTTCTTCAGATATAACCTAATTCTTTTCTCCCCCTTCCATGGCCTTATGAAGTCACTGCACGGTTTGCCTGGAGTTTGGCATGTGGGGAACCAAAGAGATTTTATCACTGGCCTCTTCCAAACTGCTTAAAGGTGAGTCCAGCCCTGAGCCCCACGAAGGAAGAGAGAAGAGAGCTACTATTACTGAACCCTTACTATGTGCTAGGTCTTGTCACACTTAAAAAAAAATATATATATGTAAAACTTCTTTTAATCCTCATTATATGCTGTGATGTCAGTATTACTATCACCATTTCAAAGATGAGTAATTAGAGGCATAGTCATCTTAAGGAACTCACCCAAGGCCACGTGGCTAATAAGTGACAGAACTGGGATTTGGCAAAGGATTGGCCTCAAAGTCCCTGGTTGCTCCAACTAGGGAGTTGCACCTCTCAGCCCAGAGATGCATTTAGCTATATCCACAACCTGTGTCCTGATTCAGAGCCACTTCTCTGTCTTAATTTTTAACCCAAACCCGAACCCTAACCCTTTCCATGCCCAGCACCAAGCAGAAGGGAACTGTAGTGTGGTCATCAGAGTCTTCTTTGGACAAGTGAAACTTGTCCTTCGTTGCGGTGGTCATTGTTGGAGTTATATACTTCCACCAACCTATTTGGAAATAGAAGTGCTCCACTTTCCTCCTTAGACCAAAGCAGAAAATTCTGTCTGCTTTCTTTTGTGTCATCCTGAGCAGCTTTTTTACACTGTAGCAATCAAACGGAAAGCTGTTAGGTGCCGTTGACACATTTAAAGGATCATTTTGTATCACCTTCTTCAATTCTTGTTTACCTTTGAGGGGGATACTTTCTCTTGCTTCCTTTGGATGAATTTCAGTTTTTAAGCTGCCCCACCTCAGCAGCACAGTGTAATTCTAGTCAAATGAGTTGTGAATGGTCTTTGAATTGGGGAGTTTGGGCCTGTTGATCTGCACCACTCTCTTTTCTAGGCCTTTTCATAAGTAATGTTAAAGCAAGCTCTGAACTTCCTGAGGATTATTTTCCAAACTCTTCCTTTCGGAGTATCCAAAGAAGTACCTGGATGTTCTTGATGTTTCTCTCAAGTGGAGTGAGGTCCTGGTGATCTTTTTCTTTCCTTTTCTATCCAGAAGTGTGACTCTGGTCAACCTGTCACACTAAACTTCCTGCATGTCTTCCTGTTTATTACCTGGAACCATGGCCAGTGTATTTTCTTTCCTTGTAGTTTCTAAAACTTGGAAGCTATCATTCAAATCTCTCTTCCACATAGGGTGGGCTGAGCTTGCCCGTTGAGGGAACTGACTGCAGTGATAGGTTTGATTTAAAAGGTGCTAGGAAAGATTTCTCTCCCAAACCTTCTATCTTGTCTCTTCATTCAGTCAATACATATTTATTAAGCATGTTCTGTGTGCTTAATACAAACTGAGATGTAGCAATGAACAAGATAGGCAAGATCCTCGCTTGCATAGAGCTTGCATTCTAGGGGGTGTTTGTTGGAGAGTGGGGCATGTGGGAAATCGATAAGCAAGCAAGGGGGTCTAGATGGTGCCAAGTGTGATGAAGGTACTAGAAAGGGTGCTGTGGCAGAGCATGAATGGGAGGGGTGCTTTACATCAGGAGAGGACTCTTCGAGGAGGTGACATTTGGGCTGACACTTAGATGATACAAACAAGCCAGCCATGTGGCCAGCTCAGGTAACGTCTTTCCAGGCAAAGGGAACAGCAAGTGCAAAGGCCCCGAGGCAGGAAAAGTTTGTTCTATTCAGAGAATTGAAAGGAAAACAGTGTGGCTGGAGCAGAGTTAGCAAGGGCAAGAAAGACAGGAGACGAGATCAGATTATATAGGGTCTTGAGGTCAAGATAAGAAGTTTGGATTTTACGTCCAGTGCAATGGGAAGTCATTAGAGGAGAGCGTCATGATCTAATTTATGGTGTTTTTTTTGCTGAGGAAGGTTCACCCTGAGCTAACATCTGTGGCCAATCTTCCTCTCTTTTGTATGTGGGTTGCCACCATAGCATGGCTGATGAGTGGTGTAGGTCCACACCATGGAACTGAACCCGCGCCACTGAAGCAGAGCATGCCAAACTTAACCGCTGCACCACGGGGCCAGCCCAGATCTAATTTATGTTTTTAAGAGACTGCTCTGGCTGCTGTGTAGAGAATAGATCGTAGAGAGGCAATCAGGGAAACAGGGACCAGTGGAGAGGACATTTCTAGCCCAGATGTAAGATGATGGTGGCTTAGTCTAGGAGATAGAGAGAAGTGTATGGGCTTGGGATATGTTTTGGAGGCAGAGTGGACAGACTTACTGATGGATTAGATGTAGAGGGCGAGTCAAGAGAAGAATCATGAACACGGTCTAAGTTTTTGTTTTGAGTGCCTGAATGGACGCTGGGTGTTATTTACCGAGATGGAGGAGGAGGTACTGGTTGTGGGGAGAAGATTAAGGGCCTTGTTTAGGTCAGAAGGATCAAGGAAGCCACGAGTCTGGAGCTCAGCCCAACTTTATGTCACGTGTGCCAGGAGCAGGGCTCTACCGCACAGAGTTCGCAGCAGGAACACTCTCTTGGACATAGAAGACACTTCCTAAGTGCTTCATGAACTGAACTGTCCT